>JAAAXO010000033.1:0-224733 GCA_011799875.1 Thinopyrum elongatum
AGAAGGGGAGGATGATGAGGACATGACTACCTTGGATACGACCAAAAATATTGCATACATGTATATTTGTGAGGTGATTTCTAATGCAAACTATGCAATAATTTATTTATGTCATCCAAGACAAAAATACTTCACAAACTTTTGTGCCATGTCTAATTGCAGGTGTATGGGAGATTTGTACAATCCACATATGAACATAAGGGAAAAAAAGAAGTTTATGTGCTGTTCAAAAAGTCCTCTCACGTCACTTTTGGGCCAAGAGAAGATAGAGTCCAAGTCTCTCACGTTCTGGATTCAGATTCGGACTGCACAGACATACCTGACTCAAAACGCCAAGAACTATTTCATACGGACTCCAAATTGGGTGATTCTTTTTTTGTTGGAAAGTAGATTTCGTGCTCTTTCTAACCCAATTGGTTTCACCTTCAAATTCATCCGGAGCGTTGAGTTGTCATCGAAACAATCTGATGCTGTAGCAGAATCCGAGTCAAACTACAAGTCCAAAGGTGTTGCATCACCTCCACTTGGGCCCATTGGCCTTGTACGACCTAGGGTTAGTTTTAGGCTGCCTTGGGATGTCCTCCCACCTCCTTGGCCGCCACCCCTTGCTCCTATATAAGTAGATCCATCTAGTAGCTTTTTGCTTGGGATTTGTTTAGTTAAAAGTTAGCCATTGCAACTTCGTGTACTTCGTTTGTGTCCAACGACCAGACCAAGACCGCTTTTGGATCCCCACCTTTATCAATACTTCATCTATATTCGCAATATTCAGATTGCATTATCATATTCTTGCTTGTTCTTCGATTTCGTGCAGGAATAGACCTTTGTGGTCAGGCTGATCGTGCTTTCAGCATCGTCAGTAACCTCGGGAGATTGGTTTAGCGATTGCTAAGGCGCAACATCGTGCACGTTTGTAGTCGGATTGATAGAGGCGAGGGTGTCCCGATCTTTCGATGAGATGGTAACTATCGATTTGGTGGAGCCGACTTTGACGATCCGACTACAAACGTGCACGACGTTGCGCCTTAGCAATCGCTAAACCAATCTCCTGAGGTTACTGACGATGCTGGAAGCACGATCAACCTGACCACGAAGGTCTATTCCTGCACGCAATCGAAGAACAAGCAAGAATATGATAATGCAATCTGAATATTGCGAATATAGATGAAGTATTGATAATGGTGGGGATCCAAAAGCGGTCTTGGTCTGGTCGTTGGACACAAACGAAGTACACGAAGTTGCAATGGCTAACTTTTAACTAAACAAATCCCAAGCAAAAAGCTACTAGGTGGATCTACCTATATAGGAGCAAGGGGTGGCGGCCAAGGAGGTGGGAGGACGTCCCAAGGCAGCCTAAAACTAACCCTAGGTCGTACAAGGCCAATGGGCCCAAGTGGAGGTGATGCAACACCTTTGGACTTGTAGTTTGACTCGGATTCTGCTACAGCGTCAGATTGTTTCGACGACAACTCAACGCTCCGGATGATTTTGAAGGTGAAACCAATTGGGTTAGAAAGAGCACGAAATCTACTTTCCAACAAAAAAAGAATCACCCAATTCGGAGTCCGTATGAAATAGTTCTTGGCGTTTTGAGTCAGGTATGTCTGTGCAGTCCGAATCTGAATCCAGAACGTGAGAGACTTGCACTCTATCTTCTCTTGGCCCAAAAGTGACGTGAGATGACTTTTTGAACAGCACATAAACTTCTCTTTTTCCCTTATGTTCATATGTGGATTGTACAAATCTCCCATACACCTGCAATTAGACATGGCACAAAAGTTTGTGAAGTATTTTTGTCTTGGATGACATAAATAAATTATTGCATAGTTTGCATTAGAAATCACCTCACAAATATACATGTATGCAATATTTTTGGTCATATCCAAGGTAGTCATGTCCTCATCATCCTCCCCTTCTTGAAAACAAAGCCGTCCTCGGCGTTGCTTAATCTGAAATGTGGCTAACAAAAGAGACAAGGTGTACATGTTGTATATGTATATGTCATCCATTTTTACTTCCCTTGATTTTTGCACATATGACACATGTATACATGAGTAACTTTCATAGTTCATAAAATGTAAAGCCAAAATATTATCACAAGTATTAGAAGACATGAAAATATTGCAACTCAATTTGCACATATAAGTGAAGCTCTTATTCATATCAAAGGATTGACAATGTTCATCATTAAACCATCCCAACATTGGTGAATAAACCTTACTTGCATCAAATTTACATGCTACAACATGCTTAAATAAGCAAACATGCAATAAGTCATTTGACACAAAATCATCACCAAGATTAGAGGTCATATCAAAATGATTAAACATTGTTTCTTTTGCATGAACAGTTAATTCATTGGGTGCACTCAAAATTGTTGATACTTCAACTCTTTGATCACATGACGCATTCATGACAGTAACACAATTCTCTAAAATAGCTGGTGTGCTCAAACCAATAGGTAACACAACACATGATGTTTTCAAGTTAACTAGGCATGCATCATTCTCATGTGAAAGTTGAAAATCTGTACCTTTGTCATTACCTCTTATGATCAACTCAGACGATGTAGGCACTCTTGGAGGTGATGTGTCACATGATGGAGATGATGTAGTCCTCGCAACAACGGATGTGGTTGTCATAGTACGCCTAGTAGTTGAAGAAACATCTGTATCAACACTTGGAATATGCACCGTGCGCTTGTTCTCCTTGTGGCCAACACGTCGTTTTATTTCCTGTTCAGCTTTGCAAGCAAGACGAAACAAATGGTCCATAGGATAACACTCTTCATGAATTAGAATCTCTTGAATATCACAGTTTAATCCTCCCCAAAATCTATCCATAAAATCTTCTTCACATTCTTCTAAAAATGAGTGCAATAATGTAGTTTGTAAATCATCATAGTATTTTGTTACCGTGTCAGTGCCTTGTTTTAAATGTTGTAATTTTTTAATCATGCCACGAGTATAATAAACATCAACGAATCTATCTCTCATGACAAGTTTTAAATCATCCCAAGTAGTAGGTATAAGATCAGGGTTTAACCGACAATATTCACTCCACCAAACTAAAGCAAAGCTACTAAAAGTACTAACCGCAGCTTGAAATTTTCCACGCTCATCAAAATTATGGGAAGCAAATATAGCATTTATTTCGTACTCCCATTCAATATATAAATCAGGCCTAAAACGACCAGTAAATGGTGGCATGGAAACATTAACCTGATTATGTGCATTGTGATGTAATTGCTCCTCTTGTAGCGGTTGTTGCATTTTCTTAGGTGATGGCAAATCTCCCACGATCGATGAAGCCCAAGAACTAACAACTCCGGAACCTGCCATGATTAGTAGAAACAAAAAAAATCAAGAATAATGTTCATATGAACTACTAGGATGTGGTGGTAAAGCGCTCACAGTAAAGCAAATATCAATATCTTACAAGTTCTTACCATGCAGCAGGTGGTGACGGGCAACCAGCGGTGTCAAATAACTCCGAAGATTGAGTAAAGCGATTGCCAGGCGAATGTACGTATACACGGTGTAGAAATATGTGGAGCTGGGTTGGCTATATATGGTAGCAAAAGATTAGCAATAATCAATTCAGAGATGCAATGTTGAATAAACGCTCAACGACGGTACTGTGCTGGTCCTTGTCTAGACCGGACTAGAGACGCAAGCCTAGAACACCAATGAGGTCACGGCGTAGCACAACTAGCATCAATAAAGGATATGAAGTAGCTCTGGACAACAAGATATAAGTGAAGATCACAATGGCAGTAAAGATAATGATGAGAAACAACTACCAAGTAGCATATACCAACAATTCTCTCTCCAACTTTACTCTCTAAAAGTTTGTGCCAATTTTATGATAATTTTTCTCAAGAAAAGCACTTACTCAAGCTTTCAAATGCAAAAAGAATCACTCAATTCCGAGTTGATATGAGGAGTCAAAAAATTCTAAAACTGGCCTGAAAAACTGGAACAAGCTGTGTTCATGAACTTCGGAGGGCAAAAAGACCTATTTAGAAGCCGATTTTGAGGTGTCAAATATTGAACTAGCTTCTGCAACTATTTAAATGCGGCTCGTCGCTAGCTTTAATTTGAGTACTCACGGAGCCAAAACGGACTTCGTATGAGGAACATACGCCTGTTTTACTGAACAGTGCGCAAAACAGATTCGAATCCGAATTCAGGTACGAGAGTGAGTCTAGATAGATCCGAATTTTGTGCTTTTTTTTCTTCTCTCTTTTTTTTATCTCACTTTTTTTCTCTTTTTTTTTGACTTTTTTTTTCTCTCTTTCCAAAACAAACTAGATAAGATGCAGATTGGATCAAGCGAAGATATGAACGGCGTCAGCTATGATTATGACAATGAACGGTGGGTAGCACGTGGTGGAATTTGATGGGTGGGAGGTGGTGGACAGCGGAAGGGATAATGATGCAGCGGCGGCGTGACTAATGTGAACAGAACTCGAAACTCTAAATGAACTAGACACTAAGACCAGCAACTCGACACGAGGATGCAACCGATAATTCAACTATACAAGCACTGAAAAGAAAATTGCGAAGGCTCAGACTGGCTTGGACAAAGGATGAATAGATCTAACTTTTTTTTGTGGCTTTTTCTTGGACAATAGGTAAGAAAATAAATCTAATCTAGGGAAAACTGGAAATTCTCACCGAGCAACCTGAAAACTGATACCACTTGATAGAGGCGGGGGTGTCCCGATCTTTTGATGAGATGATAGCTATCGATTTGGTGGAGTCGACTTTGACGATCCGACTACAAACGTGCACGACATTGCGCCTTAGCAATCGCTAAACCAATCTCCTGAGGTTACTGACGATGCTGGAAGCACGATCAGCCTGACCACGAAGGTCTATTCCTGCACGCAATCGAAGAACAAGCAAGAATATGATAATGCAATCTGAATATTGCGAATATAGATGAAGTATTGATAAAGGTGGGGATCCAAAAGCGGTCTTGGTCTGGTCGTTGGACACAAATGAAGTACACGAAGTTGCAATGGCTAACTTTTAACTAAACAAATCCCAAGCAAAAAGCTACTAGATGGATCTACTTATATAGGAGCAAGGGGTGGCGGCCAAGGAGGTGGGAGGACGTCCCAAGGCAGCCTAAAACTAACCCTAGGTCGTACAAGGCCAATGGGCCCAAGTGGAGGTGATGCAACACCTTTGGACTTGTAGTTTGACTCGGATTCTGCTACAGCGTCAGATTGTTTTGACGACAACTCAACGCTTCGGATGAATTTGAAGGTGAAACCAATTGGGTTAGAAAGAGCACGAAATCTACTTTCCAACAAAAAAAGAATCACCCAATTCGGAGTCCGTATGAAATAGTTCTTGGCGTTTTGAGTCAGGTATATCTGTGCAGTCCGAATCTGAATCCAGAACGTGAGAGACTTGAACTCTATCTTCTCTTGGCCCAAAAGTGACGTGAGAGGACTTTTTGAACAGCACCTAAACTTCTTTTTTTCCCTTATCTTCATATGTGAATTGTACAAATGTCCCATACACCTGCAATTAGACATGGCACAAAAGTTTGTGAAGTATTTTTGTCGTGGATGACACAAATAAATTATTGCATAGTTTGCATTAGAAATCACCTCACAAATATACATGTATGCAATATTTTTGGTCATATCCAAGGTAGTCATGTCCTCATCATCCTCCCCTTCTTGAAAACAAAGCCGTCCTCGGCGTTGCTTAAGCTGAAATGTGGCTAACAAAAGAGACAAGGTGTACATGTTGTATATGTATATGTCATCCAGTTTTACTTCCCTTAGTTTTTGCATATATGACACATGTATACATGAGTAACCTTCATAGTTCATAAAATCTAAAGCCAAAATATTATCACAAGAAGTAGAAGGCATGAAAATATTGCAACTCAGTTTGCACATACAAGTGAAGCTCTTATTCATTTCAAAAGGTTGACAATGTTCATCATTAAACCATCCTAACATTGGTGAATAAACCTTAGTTGCATCAAATTTACATGCTACAACATGCTTAAATAAGCAAACATGCAATAAGTCATTGGTCACAGAATCATCACCAAGATTAGAGGTCATATTAAAATGATTAAACATTGGTTCTTTTGCATCAACAGTTAATTCAATGGGTGCACTCAAAATTGTTGGTATTTCAGTTGTTTGATCACATGACGCATTCATGACTGTAACACAATTCTCTAAAATAGGTGACGTGCCCAAATCAATAGGTAACTCAACACATGATGTATTCAAGTTAACTAGGCATGCATCATTCTCATGTGAAAGTGGAAAATATGTACCTTTGTCATTACCTCTTATGATCAACTCAGATGATGTAGGCACTCTCGGTGGTGATGTGTCACATGGTGGAGATGATGTAGTCATCGCAACAACGGATGTGGTTGTCATAGTACGCCTAGTAGTTGAAGAAACATCTGTATCAACACTTGGAATGTGCACCGTACGCTTGTTCTCCTTTTGGGCAACACGTCGTTTTATTTCCTGTTCAGCTTTGCAAGCAAGACGAAACAAATGGTCCATAGGATAACACTCTTCATGAATTAGTATCTCTTGAATATCACGGTTTAATCCTCCCCAAAATCTATCCATAAAATCTTCTTCACTTTCTTCTAAAAATGAGTGCAACAAGGTAGTTTGTAAATCATCATAATATTTTGTTACGGCGTCACTACCTTGTTTTAAATGTTGTAGTTTTCTAATCATGCCACGAGTATAATGAACATCTACGAATCTATCTCTCATGACATGTTTTAAACCATCCCAAGTAGTAGGTATATAATCAGGGTTTAACCGACAGTATTCACTCCACCAAACTAAAGCAAAGCTACTGAAAGTACTAACCGCGGCTTGAAATTTTCCACGCTCATCAAAATTATGGGAAGCAAATATAGCATTAATTTCGTACTCCCATTCAATATATAAATCAGGCCTAAAACGACCAGTAAATGGTGGCATGGAAACATTAACCTGATTATGTGCATTCTGATGTTGTTGCTCCTCTTGTGATGGTTGTTGTATTTTCTTAGGTGATGGCAAATCTCCCACGATCGATGAAGCCCAAGAACTAACAACTCCGGAACCTGCCATGATTAGTAGAAACAAAAAAATCGAGAATAATGTTCCTATGAACTACTAGGATGTGGTGGTAAAGCGCTCACAGTAAAGCAAATATCAATATCTTACAAGTTCTTACCATGCAGCAGGTGGTGACGGGCAACCAGCGGTGTCAAATAACTCCGAAGATTGAGTAAAGCGATTGCCAGGTGAACGTACGTATACACGGTGTAGAAATATCTGGAGTTGGGTTGGCTATATATGGTAGCAAAAGATTAGCAATAATCAATTCAGAGATGCAATGTTGAATAAACGCTCAACGACGGTACTGTGCTGGTCCTAGGCTAGACCGGACTAGAGACACGAGCCTAGAACACTAATGACGTCACGGCGTAGCACAACTAGCATCAAGAAAGGATATGAAGTAGCTCCGGACAACAAGATATAAGTGAAGATCACAATGGCAGTAAAGATAATGATGAGAAACAACTACCAAGTAGCATATACCAACAATTCTCTCTCCAACTTTACTCTATAAAAGTTTGTGCCAATTTTATGATAATTTTTCTCAAGAAAAGCACTGACTCAAGCTTTCAAATGCAAAAAGAATCACTGAATTCCGAGTTGATATGAGGAGTCAAAAAATTCTAAAACTGGCCTGAAAAACTGGAACAAGCTGTGTTCGCGAACTTCGGAGGGCAAAAAGACCTATTTAGAAGCCGATTTTGAGGTGTCAAATATTGAGCTAGCTTCTGCAACTATTTAGATGCGGCTCGTCGCTAGCTTTAATTTGAGTACTCACGGAGCCAAAACGGACTTCGTATGAGGAAGATACGCCTGTTTTACTGAACAGTGCGCAAAACAGATTCGAATCCGAATTCAGGTACGAGAGTGAGTCTAGATAGATCCGAATTTTGTGCTTTTTTTTTCTCTTTTTTTTATCTCACTTTTTATCTCTTTTTTTTTACTTTTTTTTCTCTCTTTCCAAAACAAACTAGATAAGATGTAGATTGGATCAAGCACAGTTGTGAACGACCTCAACTATGATTATGACAATGAACAGTGGGTAGCACGATGTGGAAAGTGATGGATGGGATGGTGGACAGCGGAAGGAATAACGATGCAGCGGCGGCGTGACTAATGTGAACAGAACTCGAAACTCTAAACGAACTATATACTAAGACCAGCAACTGAACACGACGATGCAACCGATAATTCAATAATGCAAACAATGAAAAGAAAATTGCAAAGGCTCAGACTGGCTTGGACAAAGGATGAATAGATCTAACTTTTTTTTGTGGCTTTTTCTTGAACAATAGGTAAGAAAATAAATCTAATCTAGGGAAAACTGGAAATTCTCACCGAGCAACCTGAAAACTGATACCACTTGATAGAGGCGAGGGTGTCCCGATCTTTCGATGAGATGGTAACTATCGATTTGGTGGAGCCGACTTTGACGATCCGACTACAAACGTGCACGACGTTGCGCCTTAGCAATCGCTAAACCAATCTCCTGAGGTTACTGACGATGCTGGAAGCACGATCAACCTGACCACGAAGGTCTATTCCTGCACGCAATCGAAGAACAAGCAAGAATATGATAATGCAATCTGAATATTGCGAATATAGATGAAGTATTGATAATGGTGGGGATCCGAAAGCTGTCTTGGTCTGGTCGTTGGACACAAACGAAGTACACGAAGTTGCAATGGCTAACTTTTAACTAAACAAATCCCAAGCAAAAAGCTACTAGATGGATCTACCTATATAGGAGCAAGGGGTGGCGGCCAAGGAGGTGGGAGGACGTCCCAAGGCAGCCTAAAACTAACCCTAGGTCGTACAAGGCTCATGGGCCCAAGTGGAGGTGATGCAACACCTTTGGACTTGTAGTTTGACTCGGATTCTGCTACAGCGTCAAATTGTTTCGTCGATAACTCATAGCTCCGGATGAATTTTAAGGTGAATCCAATTGGGTTAGAAAGAGCACGAAATCTACTTTCCAACAAAAAAAGAATCACCCAATTCGGAGTCCGTATGAAAAAGTTCTTGGCGTTTTGAGTCAGGTATGTCTGTGCAGTCCGAATCTGAATCCAGAACGTGAGAGACTTGGACTCTATCTTCTCTTGGCCCAAAAGTGACGTGAGAGGACTTTTTGAACAGCAACTAAACTTCTCTTTTTCCCTTATCTTCATATGTGAATTGTACAAATGTCCCATACACCTGCAATTAGACATGGCACAAAAGTTTGTGAAGTATTTTTGTCGTGGATGACACAAATAAATTATTGCATAGTTTGCATTAGAAATCACCTCACAAATATACATGTATGCAATATTTTTGGTCGTATCCAAGGTAGTCATGTCCTCATCAGGGGGCGTTGTTGTTCTCGTTGCAGAGGTGCGACAGGTGCAGCCGGTGGTGGTTGGGGAAGACGCGTGAGCAATTCATTAAACTTGTTATCCAGCTTTGTCTCGAACGACTTCTCCATGCCATCTATCTTCTCCATGGCCTCTTCAAATCTGTTTAGCACATCTCCCACCTGGCCACTCATCATTTGCTGAAATTTATCATGCAACTCCTTGTTCGTCATGTTCTCCCAGTCAATCTCGTCGGCTTGTGATCCTGCCATGGTTAGCAGCAATAGAAACACACAAGAATATGATCCTACAGACTACTAGAAAGTGGTGGTGGTGTGGTGTTGTGTCACAAATCCGTCAAGCAAATCTCAAATTCTTACCAGTTCTTACCCAGCAGCAGGTGGTGATCGGCAACCTTTGTAGTCAAAACTCTTAGAGCTTGGACAGAGCGATTGCCAGGTGGTGTCAAACACACGATGTAGATGTATGTGGAGCTGGGAAGGCTTATGATATGGTAGCAAAAAGGGTCAGCAATAATCAATTCAGAGATGCAATGTTGAATAAACTCTCAACGACGGTACTGTGCTGGTCCTAGGCTAGACCGTGCTAGAGACGCGAGCCTAGAACACTAACAAAAATCACGGCGCTGCATGTAAACAAGGGAGGAGCACACTATGAATTTTTTTTCTTTTTTTTTTGCACTTTTTTTTTTGCTCCGCAACAATTTTATTTCGAAAAAGTCTACAAATGGTCTAAAAACTGCCTAGCCAGAATTTTCCAGACTTAGTTTTTTTTTTGAAACTGGAACTATTTTTCTTCTGCGGGTAGCACGAAAATTGGGGAATCCGACTTGTTCACGACTCGTAGTATCGCGTGATCTGGCACTCTAAAATAAAGGAATAAATACTGGACTCGGACTAGGACTGGTGGCAGAGATGAATCTGGTGGAACTCGGACTGGTGATGGTATATGACGGTAGTATATGTGGGCTCGGATTGGTGGTGGTATATGGACTCGGATCGGTGGTGGTATATGGACTCAGAGAAATAGCAGATAAGCTGTGGTGGTATATGGTAGGGGCGATGATGATGGTGCGGCGGCGGCGTGACAACTTGTGAACAGAACTCGAAACTCTAAAGAACTAGACGCTAAGACCAGCAACTTGACACGACGATGCAACCGCAAATTCAACAAAGCAAAAACCCTAAAAAGATTATGCAAAGGCTCAGATTGGTTCGGATATGATGAACTAACTCTAATTTTTTTTTGTGGCTTTTTTTTTGGACAATACGTAAGAAAATAAATCTAATCTAGGGAAAACTGGAAATTCTCACCGAGCAACCTGAAAACTGATACCACTTGATAGAGGCGAGGGTGTCCCGATCTTTCGATGAGATGGTAACTATCGATTTGGTGGAGCCGACATTGACGATCCGACTACAAACGTGCACGACGTTGCGCCTTAGCAATCGCTAAACCAATCTCCTGAGGTTACTGACGATGCTGGAAGCACGATCAACCTGACCACGAAGGTCTATTCCTGCACGCAATCGAAGAACAAGCAAGAATATGATAATGCAATCTGAATATTGCGAATATAGATGAAGTATTGATAATGGTGGGGATCCGAAAGCGGTCTTGGTCTGGTCGTTGGACACAAACGAAGTACACGAAGTTGCAATGGCTAACTTTTAACTAAACAAATCCCAAGCAAAAAGCTACTAGGTGGATCTACCTATATAGGAGCAAGGGGTGGCGGCCAAGGAGGTGGGAGGACGTCCCAAGGCAGCCTAAAACTAACCCTAGGTCGTACAAGGCCAATGGGCCCAAGTGGAGGTGATGCAACACCTTTGGACTTGTAGTTTGACTCGGATTCTGCTACAGCGTCAGATTGTTTCGACGACAACTCAACGCTCCGGATGATTTTGAAGGTGAAACCAATTGGGTTAGAAAGAGCACGAAATCTACTTTCCAACAAAAAAAGAATCACCCAATTCGGAGTCCGTATGAAATAGTTCTTGGCGTTTTGAGTCAGGTATGTCTGTGCAGTCCGAATCTGAATCCAGAACGTGAGAGACTTGCACTCTATCTTCTCTTGGCCCAAAAGTGACGTGAGATGACTTTTTGAACAGCACATAAACTTCTCTTTTTCCCTTATGTTCATATGTGGATTGTACAAATCTCCCATACACCTGCAATTAGACATGGCACAAAAGTTTGTGAAGTATTTTTGTCTTGGATGACATAAATAAATTATTGCATAGTTTGCATTAGAAATCACCTCACAAATATACATGTATGCAATATTTTTGGTCATATCCAAGGTAGTCATGTCCTCATCACGGATCGTCAAAGTCGACTCCATCAAATCGATAGCTATCATCTCATCGAAACATCGGGACACCTTCGTCTCTATCAAATGGTGTTCCAACCGGGAGATCTCGTATGGTTCCATCTTTGCAAGGACCGCTTCCCCAACAAACGCAAGTCCAAACTTCTTCCATGAGTCGATGGACCCTTCAAGGTGCTTGCACGCTACAATGACAACGCCTACAAGATCGACATCCCATGCAACAAGTACAATGTAAGCGACATCTTCAACGTCAAGGACTTGGCCAAATACCATAGTGATGAAGATCATGATCCGCGGATGGATATCTCCCAAGGGGGGGGGGAGATGATGCGGAGCATCCCTCGACCATCCCCATGGACGTCCCGTAACCACTGCAAGCACGAAGAGGACCAATGATGAGAGCTCGCGCATGTGCCATCGAAACCGAGGTTAACTCCTTCCTCTTCGAACTCCATTCGAATTCACACGAGGGTCCTACCTCAAACGGAACTGTTATGCATTCTTAGGTACCAAAGGGATGATCATGAAGAGGCTAGCATGGAGTCCAGAGCACCCATGAAGGAAGAGAAGGAAGAAGGACGGTCGAAGCGCGAATCAAAGGAGGCCCCGGACCACACCGGGTGCCCGGCCACCACCAGCCCGGGTGCCCGGCCCTCCCCTACAGCCGGCGGAGCCTCTGGCTACCCCGGGTGCCCGGTCTCAACCTGGGTGCGGCCCCTGCCAGCCCCGGGCGCCCGGCCAAGTGGGGCCCGGGTGCCCGGCCGCCTCCTGGCCGTTTTCCCCAGCCACCCCGGGTGCCCGGCCTTGGAGCCCCGGGTGCCCGGCCGCCCCACCTGGAGATGCTAGCCACCATCCCGGGTGCCTGGGCCATCAACCCCCGGGTGCCCGGTCCCCTTCCTGCCGGCTCCCTTCCCGGTCCGGGTGCTTGGCCCTCTTTGCCCCGGGTGCCCGGTCGTCCCTAGGCGCCAGCCCCTGACTAGTTCGGGTGCCTGGACTCCACGGTTTTGCCCGCGCGCAATTAGGGCTAAAGGACCCTTGTACCCCCTCTTCCTCTTATTTCGTCCCTAGACTATCATATAGCTCGTTTTAAGGGTTAGCAAAGTATTAGATAGACATTGAGAGAGCTTTGCTCATCTTCCCTCCTCTTGGAGATCAAGGCCCCATCTTGGGAAGCATCCTAGTGGATTATCAAGGCCTCTTGGAGAAGATCATCACCAAGACCTCACCTTCTTTGGAGTGGGAAGAACTTTACCCTAGTGCTATTTTCCTTGAATTGTTCTTGTATGCTTGTGGATCTCTTGTATGCTACTCTAGTGGATGTGTGCTTTGGGTTTGTTTGAGTGATTTTCCCCTTGTGTTCTTGTGTGTTCATCACTTCCCCCCCCTCCAAGTGTGAAAAGATCCCCTCTAGGGTTTCACCCTACAACAAGGTTGCACCTAGTACTGCTGACAAGATAGAAGATGGAATAACAAAGTTGACTGCTAGCTGTTCAAAGACACCTGGACAAAGTTCTATTCTCATTGCCATCTCACACACTTAAGTCCCTATAATTCAGAAAGGTATGAGCTCTAGATCTGAAGGTAACCATAACTTCAACATTCATGAAATTGCTCAATGTCATGCTCTTTCTATTATTGATGGATCTCATTTGATCTCTGAAGAAGGACTTGATCTATGGGTGAAACATTTTGCCTCCTCTGAACAAAACACTGGGAACACTTTTGAGACTGATAACCCAGGAAGTTGGTTTAACTTCATTATTCACTTGCTGCTTACACCTGACAAATTTGAACAAACACTGCATTTACTGAACTCACATTTCTGGCAAATTCTCACATCAAACTGTGGCACAGAAGAGTCTTTTGTTTTTCATATTCCTGATAGTTGCAGCACTACTCAAGCTCCACTTTGCAAATCTGTACAGGAGGGAACTGACAAGGAAAATGAGGGGGTCAGTCCAGCTACTCATTCCTCTAGTGCTGTTGGTAGCCCTCTAAAATTGGCAACACCAAATGTAATTTTGCTGCCACTTGGAGAAGCAATCTCCAGGAAAAGAAGAGATAAGGGACCACTGGTGGAAACTGAGGTAAGGAGAAGTGGGAGAATAAGAGAAGAGAATAATGGCTTAAGAGAAATTCATGCCATGATAACAGATGCTTACCTTGTAATGCCATTCCTCCTGTTATAAACAACAAAGTGGTCCAAAATCTCACAAATAAATTTTGCAAGGTGTGTGAGGAGGAACTCCAAGGAAAGCTGAGGAAAAAGCCCAAGAAGAAGGACCAGGGAGAAGTGGCCAAGGTGTCCAAGGCAATGGAAAGCAACAAACAAGATGAAAGTTCTAAATGAATTACACCTTAAATTCAGTTAGTAGTACTAAGTGTGTGCCAGTTTCAAGTGTGATGAACCAACTATGTATTTTGGGTTGCTGGTCCTGGAACCTTTTGGAGTTACTGGTTGCTTCATGCAGTAATAATGTGAACATGTACTGGTATTTTGAATCTGCTCCTAGAACTTGCTGGTGCATTTTATTAGCTGAATTGATGTCTGTGTGTGTGTCTGTGGTGAATGCTATGTTGCCTTGTGATCTTGACTTAATGCTTGGGGATCAAGAGATGGATCTTGATCATATGTCAACACCTTCTCCTCCCAATGAATAATAATAGAACATGGAATATCCTGAACTGGAATATCAGGGGGATTAATGGTAAAGAAAAATGGCTTCCACTGGCAAAAAAAAAAGAGGAAAGTGGAGCTAGCATTGTATGTTTACAAGAAACCAAGAGAGAGACTTTTGATTTGAGCTTCCTCAAGAATTTTTGCCCACAAAGGATTAATAAATTCACTTTCTGCCCTCTATTGGTGCATCAGGAGGTTTACTCACTGCTTGGAATGGGAATATGTTCTCAGGAGAAATTATGTCTCAAAATAGATTCTCTCTCTCTCCATGAAATTCACTTGTAACACTTCTCTTCAATCCTAGATTTTAACCAACATTTATGGTCCATGTGGACAAGAAGACAAAGAGGAATTTATAAATTGGTTCTCTAACATTGTTATGCCTGATGATGTGGATTGGATTGTGATGGGGGATTTTAACTTCATTAGAAAACCAGAGGACAGAAACAAACCAGGGGGGATGTTAATCAAATGCTTTTATTCAATGAAGCCATTAGCAACCTGGGTCTGTTGGAATTACCACTGAAAGGTAGGCAATATAGTTGGAGCAATATGCAAGATAATCCTCTCTTGGAAAAGCTTGATTGGTTCTTCACTTCTGCCTCATGGATGACCTCATACCCTGACACTACTGCTCTTCCACTGGCTAGGCCCATATCTGACCACCTTCCTTGTATGATCAAGATAGGAACATCCATTCCTAAGTCAAGAATATTCAGATTTGAGAATTATTGGCTAAAGCACGATTCCTTCAAAGACATAGTGAAAGCAGCTTGGGAAACTCCTGTGAGGGGTACTGACACAACCAAAATTACCACTGCCAAGTTCAAGAACTTAAGAAGGAGCATTAAGATCTGGTCAAAAAATCTCTCCTGTCTTAAGCAGCAAATTGCAGATTTGAATGAATATATATTTCTCTTGGATTTCTTAGAAGAATTCAGAAACTCGAGTACTTTTGAATGGAATTGCAGACAACTACTCAAGGATCAACTGTTGACTGTTCTTCAAAACCAAAAGATTTACTGGAAACAGAGGGGGGAAATTAAAGGAGTGAAATTTGGGGATGAAAATACAAAATTCTTCCACACAAAAGCTACCATCAATCACAGACACAACAAAATTTCTATGTTACACAATGAGGACAATGTTGAGATTACTGATCATGCAGGAAAAGCTGCCATCCTCTGGGAATCATTCAAAAAGATATTGGGACATTCTGAGGGACACAACATGCATTTTGACCTCTCAGATCTTTATAACCAGAACAACAATCCTGAGATTTTTCAAGAGCTTGAAATACCATATACTGATGAGGAAATTAATGAAGTAGTTAAGGAACTTCTGGCTGATAAGTCCCCTGGGCCAGATGGTTTTAACAATGAATTTTTGAAAGCCTACTGGGACATCATAGGCAATGATGTTAGGCAGCTCATACATGCATTCCATGCTGGGGAAGTTGATCTTGAGAGCATCAATTCATCCTTCATTAGCCTCATACCAAAGAAGGAAGTGCCTATGTGCCCAAATGATTTCAGGCCAATCTCTCTGCTCAATGGGATATTAAAAATCATTACCAAACTCCTTGCCAACAGATTGTGAAAGATCATTTTGCAATTGATCCACATCAATCAGTATGGTTTTCTTAAAGGCAGGGTCATCCAAGATTGTTTAGCTTGGTCATTTGAGTATTTGCATCAATGTTACAAATCCAAGAAAGAAACTTTGGTACTTAAAGTGGATTTTGAAAAAGCTTTTGACACAATTGAACACCCAGCCATAATAGATATTTTAAGAGCCAAAGGTTTTGGGGAGAAGTAGATTTCTTGGATAAAAATGATCTTCAAGTCTGCATTCTCAGCTGTATTACTGAATGGTGTGCCAGGAAAGAAATTCTACTGTAGGAGCGGAGTCAGGCAAGGTGACCCCCTCTCACCACTTCTGTCTGTACTAGCTGCTGACCTTCTCCAGTCCATCCTCAACAAAGCTATGTCACAAGGCCTAATCACATCACCTCTACAAGTCAATAGCAACCCTGATTTCCCAGTGGTTCAATATGCAGATGACACTCTGGTCTTACTTCAAGTAGACACAAGGCAACTTCTATGTCTGAAAGCTCTCCTGAACACCTTTGCTACTGCTACATGACTCAAAGTTAATTACCAGAAATCTGTTATGGTGCCACTAAACATCCCTGAAGAAAGAGTGCAGTTATACACTGGTATTCTTAATTGCACAAGAGGTAGCCTACCCTTCACCTATCTTGGAATGCCCTTGGGATTATATAAACCAACTGTTGAGCAGTGCCTACCTACGGTTAACAGAATTGGAAAAAAGATAGCTGGCCTAGCTACATTCATGACTACAGCAGGAAGACTTCTTATGGTAAAATCAGTTCTGGCATCATTGACCATCTTCTTTATGAGCTGCATTGATATACCTGTCACAATCAAGCAACAAGTGATCAAATACCTAAGGCATTGCCTGTGGAGAGGATCTGACTTGGAGGACAAAAGACCCGCCTCAATGGCTTGGAGCACTGTCTGCAGACCTAAGGATCAAGGGGGTTTAGGAGTCATGGATATCTTTTTGCACAACAAAACACTAATGTTGAAAACCTTCATAAGTTCTTCAATAGACATGATATCCCTTGGGTGAATCTTATTTGGGAAACATATTATGCCGATGGTCACTTACCAGGAGAACAACATGTTGGCTCCTTTTGGTGGAAAGCAAACACCTAGCTCATTAATGAATATAAGTCAATAACTAGATGCAATCTGGGTGATGGAAAAAGTGCAATCTTCTGGTCTGACCTTTGGTCTGACACTATCATGGAGAGAAAATTCCCTCGTTTGAACTCCTTTGCCATTGATCAAAGATTGATAGTGCACAAGGTCATCACCACTGAATATCTGGAGGACCTGTTTCACCTACCCCTTACCACTCAAGCACATACATAGTTTCTGCAACTTGAAGACATTTGCATATCTCTCAGACACTCAGAATTCTTCTCAAGCACTGATACTTGGAGTTATATTTGGGGCTCTGAAAAATAGTCCTCTACAAAGGCATACAAAGCCATGATTGGTCAAAGAGTTACACCACCTCACTTCAAATGGATTTGGAAATCTTCTTGTCAAGCAAAGCACAAAATGTTTTTTTGGATGTTACTTCATGACAGAGTAAACACAAGGAACCTACTGAGACGGAAGACCATGGTGCTGGATAGCTATAACTGTGCTGTTGCAGACTGTCAGATTGAAGAAACACTTCACCACCTATTCTGGGGTTGCCCTTTTGCACATAATTGTTGGAACTTTATCTACCCAACAAGAACACACAACCTATCTATGTTGGAAGCATTCCAGGACTTAAAGGAGAAGTTACAGCTGCCATTATTCATGGAGATTATAATCCTTGGGTCATGGGCTATCTGGATCTCTAGAAACAACAAGATTATTGAAGGCATTGTCCCCTCTCTCCAAAGATGGAAACATATCTACCTGGAGGAATTGAAATGGCTCAGATACAGAATCAAGCAAAAGCATGCTAATACTTTTAATAACTGGCTGGACTCCTTGCTGTAATTATTGTATGTACTAGTCTTCTTCCTTGTTTCTCAGGTTTTTTGCTTTCTTCTCTTCTTCTTTTCTTTTCTCTTCTTTCCTCTTTTTTTAGCTTAGCTTTGATTAGCCTTCTAGCTTCTTGGAGCTTGCCTCAAGCTCTACCTTCTGTAATTCTACTGTTTTTTCATTAATAAAATTAAGCAGTGGGATGTTTTGCCCTACTGTACATAGTCAAAAAAATAGAGCATGCTATAGTTGGTATTCCTGGATCTCCTAATTTCTTAGGTACTCCATCCTTAAAAGAATAATTAGCAAGCATGATGGAGATTTCAGGTATTTTCCTTTTATTGGTGACAATATATTTCATATATTTAGCATAAGGGGCCATCTTTAAAATATCAGTCAAACGAGTATGCAAAAAGACTGGCCTAAGCATTTCAGCAAAGCGTTCAAATTCTTCCTCATCCTTTTTCTTGGATGGTTTAGGTGGAAAGGGCATGGGTTTCTGAACCCATGGTTCTCTTTCTTTACCATGTTTTCTAGCAACAAAGTCTCTTTTATCATAACCTTTATTTCTAGCAGGTGGGTTATCAAGATCAACATCAGGTTCTATTTCAACATCATTATCTGGTTCTTTATCATTTTCTAGTTGAGCATCTATATGAACATCATCATTGTCATTTTCATTATCACAAGTTGAATGTTCCTTACTAGATTGAGTTTCAGCATCAGAGATAGTGACATCATTATTATCCTCAAAAGGTTTTTCTACCTCAGGTTCACTAGAAGTATGCAGAGTCCTATAATTTTTATTTTTCTTTTTCTTTTTGGAAGGACGTGGTGCATCAACATTAATTCTTTGGGAGTCTTGTTCAATTCTTTTAGGGTGTCCCTCAGGATAAAGTGGCTGCTATGTCATTGTACCTCCTTTAGTCATTACTCTAACAACATGATCATTCATATTATTATTCATTTCATTGAGCAATTCACTTTGAGATTTAGCAACTTGTTCTAACTGAGTTTGAACCATAGAGGCATGTTTACTAACACCTTTGACATCATTAACAATTCTAAATAACAAGTCACTCAAGTGATTAATCATGTGAGAATTTTGTTTCAACTATTTCATAACATTTGCATTGAAATGATCTTGCTTAATAATGTAGTTGTAAAATTCATACAAGCATTGACTAGGAGATTTATTATAAGGGGTATCACCTTCATCGAACTTTATAATTTTTTTTACCTCTACCACCTGTGGTGGTGTGTCAAGACCATGTATTTCTTCAATAGGTGGTAAATTCCTAACATCTTCAGCTTTAATACCCTTTTCCTTCAAACATTTCTTTGCTTCTTGCATATCTTCAGGACTGAGAAATAAGATACCCCTCTTCTTTGGAGTAGGTTTAGGCGGTGGTTCAGGAAGTGTCCAATCATTATCATTCTTCAATATATTATTCAATAATTCCTCAGCCTTTTCAACAGTTCGTTCCCTGATAACACAACCAGCACAACTATCTAGGTAATCCCTAGAAGCATCGGTTAGTCCATTATAGAAGATATCAAGTATTTCATTTTTCTTAAGAGGTGATGAGGACATCAATACCATTGTTACACCCACAGCCCCTGCTTCTATACATACTGGACCAATTACTAGAGCTCGCGCACGCCAATTAAAATATCAGGTACTTTCGTTTCTTGGTAATGATTCTAAAGTTCATGAGAATATGATGCTGCCTAAATTGGATACATTTGTTTTGCTTACAAATGAAGGGCCTAGCTTGGACAAGAAAGAGGAACCTTGGAGCAAGTTCAAGCATGGAGATGACGGCATGCACAAGGGGAACAAGAACGGAGTTACAAGTGATGATTTCAGGACTTTGAAGCCACCATAATGAGTGCAGGAAGCCTTGGACGAAATATACAAGATATCACTTCATAAATTTCGTCCAGAGGCTATTATAGGTGCTGCGTCACCTTATTATTGGGCCAGGCCCATGTAATTTCGAAATACTTGAGTATAGGCTGTTTTTAGAGTCCGTATGTGTGGGGAAACAAGAGATAGGGTTGGTTTCGACCCCTCCTTCAAGGGCCACGAAATCCCCTCCTCTTCCTCCATATATACAACCCTTAGGGCACCGTTTAGACTTTGGGTTTTGTTTAGATTAAAAGTTCGCCATAGCTGCAACTTCGCGTACTTCGTTTGTGTTCAACGACCAGACCAAGACGTCACAGAACCCCACCTTGATCAATAAAGCTTTCATCTTATATTCGCAATATCCAGATTGCAAATCTTAGTTTCTTGCTTGTTCTTCGTTTGCTTGCAGGAGATAGACCCTCGTGGTCAGGTTGATTGTGCTCCGGCGTGGCCAATAACCTCTCGGAGTTGGTTTAGCGATTGCTAAGGCGCGACGTCCTCGCACGTTCGTAGTCGGATCGTCAAAGTCTACTCCACCAAAAACGATAGCTATCATCTCATCGAAAGATCGGGACACCCTCGCCTCTATCAAGTGGTATCAGATTCCCAGGTTGCTCGGTGAGATTTGCAGTTTTTCGTAGTTTAGATCGAGTCTGTTCTTCATACCTACAGTCCAGGAAAAAGCCAAAAAAAAAATTTAGGGTTAGTTCATCATATCCGAACCAATCTGAGCCTTTGCATAATCTTTTTAGGGTTTTTGCTTTGTTGAATTTGCGGTTGCATCGTCGTGTCAAGTTGCTGGTCTTAGCGTCTAGTTCTTTAGAGTTTCGAGTTCTGTTCACAAGTTGTCACGCCGCCGCCGCACCATCATCATCGCCCCTACCATATACCACCACAGGTTATCTGCTATTTCTCTGAGTCCATATACCACCACCGATCCGAGTCCATATACCACCACCGATCCGAGTCCATATACCACCACCAATCCGAGCCCACATATACTACCGTCATATACCATCACCAGTCCGAGTTCCACCAGATTCATCTCTGCCACCAGTCCTAGTCCGAGTCCAGTATTTATTCCTTTATTTTAGAGTTCCAGATCACGCGATACTACGAGTCGTGAACAAGTCGGATTCCCCAATTTTCGTGCTACCCGCAAAAGAAAAATAGTTCCAGTTTCAAAAAAAAAATAGTCTGGAAAATTCTGGCTAGGCAGTTTTTAGACCATTTGTAGACTTTTTCGAAAAAAATTGTTGCGGAGCAAAAAAAAAAAGAGGAAAAAAAAAGTGCAAAAAAAAAAGAAAAAAAATTCAGAGTGTGCTCCTCCCTTGTTTACGTGCAGCGCCGTGATTTTTGTTAGTGTTCTAGGCTCGCGTCTCTAGCACGGTCTAGCCTAGGACCAGCACAGTTCCGTCGTTGAGAGTTTATTCAACATTGCATCTCTGAATTGATTATTGCTGACCCTTTTTGCTACCATATCATAAGCCTTCCCAGCTCCACATACATCTACGTCGTGTGTTTGACACCACCTGGCAATCGCTCTGTCCAAGCTCTGAGAGTTTTGACTACAAAGGTTGCCGATCACCACCTGCTGCTGGGTAAGAACTGGTAAGAATTTGAGATTTGCTTGACGGATTTGTGACACCACACCACACCACCACCACTTTCTAGTAGTCTGTAGGATCATATTCTTGTGTGTTTCTATTGCTGCTAACCATGGCAGGATCACAAGCCGACGAGATTGACTGGGAGAACATGACGAACAAGGAGTTGCATGATAAATTTCAGCAAATGATGAGTGGCCAGGTGGGAGATGTGCTAAACAGATTTGAAGAGGCCATGGAGAAGATAGATGGCATGGAGAAGTCGTTCGAGACAAAGCTGGATAACAAGTTTAATGAATTGCTCACGCGTCTTCCCCAACCACCAGCGGCTGCACCTGTCGTGATAGAGGCGGGGTGTCCCGATCTTTCGATGAGATGATAACTATCGATTTGGTGGAGACGACTTTGACGATCCGACTACAAACGTGCACGACGTTGCGCCTTAGCAATCGCTAAACCAATCTCCTGAGGTTACTGACGATGCTGGAAGCACGATCAGCCTGACCACGAAGGTCTATTCCTGCACGCAATCGAAGAACAAGCAAGAATATGATAATGCAATCTGAATATTGCGAATATAGATGAAGTATTGATAATGGTGGGGATCCGAAAGCGGTCTTGGTCTGGTCGTTGGACACAAACGAAGTACACGAAGTTGCAATGGCTAACTTTTAACTAAACAAATCCCAAGGAAAAAGCTACTAGATGGATCTACTTATATAGGAGTAAGGGGTGGCGGCCAAGGAGGTGGGAGGACGTCCCAAGGCAGCCTAAAACTAACCCTAGGTCGTACAAGGCTCATGGGCCCAAGTGGAGGTGATGCAACACCTTTGGACTTGTAGTTTGACTCGGATTCTGCTACAGCGTCAGATTGTTTCGTCGATAACTCATAGCTCCGGATGAATTTTAAGGTGAATCCAATTGGGATGGAAAGAGCACGAAATCTACTTTCCAACAAAAAAAGAATCACCCAATTCGGAGTCCGTATGAAAAAGTTCTTGGCGTTTTGAGTCAGGTATGTCTGTGCAGTCCGAATCTGAATCCAGAACGTGAGAGACTTGGACTCTATCTTCTCTTGGCCCAAAAGTGACGTGAGAGGACTTTTTGAACAGCACCTAAACTTCTCGTTTTCCCTTATCTTCATATGTGAATTGTACAAATGTCCCATACACCTGCAATTAGACATGGCACAAAAGTTTGTGAAGTATTTTTGTCCTGGATGACACAAATAAATTATTGCATAGTTTGCATTAGAAATCACCTCACAAATATACATGTATGCAATATTTTTGGTCGTGACCTCATTAGTGTTCTAGGCTCGCGTCTCTAGTCCGGTCTAGCCTAGGACCAGCACAGTACCGTCGTTGAGCGTTTATTCAACATTGCATCTCTGAATTGATTATTGCTAATCTTTTGCTACCAAATATTTAAGCCTTCCAAGCTCCACATATTTCTACACCGTGTATATGTACGTTCCCCTGGCAATCGTTTTACTCAATCTTCGGAGTTATTTGACACCGCTGGTTGCCTGTCACCACCTGCTGCATGGTAAGAACTTGTAAGATATTGATATTTGCTACACTGTGAGCGTTTTACCACCACATCCTAGTAGTTCATAGGAACATTATTCTTGGATTTTGTTTCTTGTTTTCTACTAACTATGGCAGGTTCCGGAGTTGTTAGTTCTTGGGCTTCATCGATCGTGGGAGATTTGCCATCACCTAAGAAAATGCAACAACCGCCACAAGAGGAGCAATTACATCAGAATGCACATAATCAGGTTAATGTTTCCATGCCACCATTTACTGGTCGTTTTAGGCCTGATTTATATATTGAATGGGAGTACGAAATAAATGCTATATTTGCTTCCCATAATTTTGATGAGCGTGAAAAATTTCAAGCTGCTGTTAGTACTTTTAGTAGCTTTGCTTTAGTTTGGTGGAGTGAATATTGTCGGTTAAACCCTGATCTTATACCTACTACTTGGGATGATTTAAAACTTGTCATGAGAGATAGATTCGTTGATGTTTATTATACTCGTGGCATGATTAAAAAATTACAACATTTAAAACAAGGCACTGACACGGTAACAAAATACTATGATGATTTACAAACTACATTATTGCACTCATTTTTAGAAGAAAGTGAAGAAGATTTTATGGATAGATTTTGGGGAGGATTAAACCGTGATATTCAAGAGATTCTAATTCATGAAGAGTGTTATCCTATGGACCATTTGTTTCGTCTTGCTTCCAAAGCTGAACAGGAAATAAAACGACGTGTTGGCCACAAGGAGAACAAGCACACGGTGCATATTCCAAGAGTTGATACGGTTGTTCCTTCAACTACTAGTTGTACTTTGACAACCACATCCATTGTTGTGAGGACTACATCACCTCCACCATGTGACACATCACCCCCGAGAGTGGCTACATCAGCTGAGTTGATCATAAGAGGTAATGACAAAGGTACTGATCTTCCACCTCTACATGAGAATGAGGAATGCCTTGTCAATTTAAATGCACCATCTGATCAGCTACCCAATACTTTGATCACACCACCTATTTTAGAGGACTATGTTGATAATTTGACTTTGCCATGTGACCAAACAACTAAAAGATCAACAATTTCGAGTGGACCCATTGAATTAACTATTAATATGAAAGAACCATGTGAATCAGGGAATAAATCAGATTTGGATCAAATACGTTTGAAAATAATTGTGCCAATGTTTAATCATTTTGATATGACCTCTAATCTTGGTGATGATTCTGTGTCAAATGACTTATTGCATGTTTGCTTATTTAAGCATGTTGTAGCATGTAAATTTGATTCAAGTAAGGTTTATTCACCAATGTTGGGATGGTTTAATGATGAACATTGTCAAGCCTTTGATATGAATAAGAGCTTCACTTATATGTGCAAATTGAGTTACAATATTTTCATGTCTTCTAATACTTGTGATAATATTTTGGCTTTAGATTTTATGAACTATGAAGGTTACTCATGTATACATGTGTCATATATGCAAAAACTAAGGGAAGTAAAACTGGATGACATATACATATACAACATGTACGCCTTGTCTCTTTTGTTAGCCACATTTCAGCTTAAGCAACGCCGAGGACGGCTTTGTTTTCAAGAAGGGGAGGATGATGAGGACATGACTACCTTGGATACGACCAAAAATATTGCATACATGTATATTTGTGAGGTGATTTCTAATGCAAACTATGCAATAATTTATTTATGTCATCCAGGACAAAAATACTTCACAAACTTTTGTGTCATGTCTAAATGCAGGTGTATGGGACATTTGTACAATCCACATATGAAGATAAGGGGAAAAGAGATGTTTAGGTGCTGTTCAAAAAGTCCTCTCACGTCACTTTTGGGCCAAGAGAAGATAGAGTCCAAGTCTCTCACGTTCCTGATTCAGATTCGGACTGCACGGACATACCTGACTCAAAACGCCAAGAACTATTTCATACGGACTCCGAATTGGGTGATTCTTTTTTTGTTGGAAAGTAGATTTCGTGCTCTTTCCAACCCAGTTGGATTCACCTTCAAATTCGTCCGGAGCGTTGAGTTCTCGATGAAACAATCTGACGCTGCAACAGAATCCGAGTCAAACTACAAGTCCAAAGGTGTTGCATCACCTCCACTTGGGCCCATGAGCCTTGTACGACCTAGCGTTAGTTTTAGGCTGCCTTGGGACGTCCTGCCACCTCCTTGGCCACCACCCCTTGCTCCTATATAAGTAGATCCATCTAGTAGCTTTTTCCTTGGGATTTGTTTAGTTAAAAGTTAGCCATTGCAACTTCGTGTACTTCGTTTGTGTCCAACGACCAGACCAAGACCGTTTTTGGATCCCCACCATTATCAATACTTCATCTATATTCGCAATATTCAGATTGCATTATCATATTCTTGCTTGTTCTTCGATTGCGTGCAGGAATAGACCTTCGTGGTCAGGCTGATCGTGTTTCTAGCATCGTCAGTAACCTCAGGAGATTGGTTTAGCGATTGCTAAGGCGCAACGTCGTGCACGTTTGTAGTCGGATCGTCAAAGTCGGCTCCACCAAATCGATAGTTACCATCTCATCGAAAGATCGGGACACCCCCGCCTCTATCAAAGTCGACTCCACCAAATCGATAGTTACCATCTCATCGAAAGATCGGGACACCCCGCCTCTATCAAGGGCCTAGCTTGGACAAGAAAGAGGAACCTTGGAGCAAGTTCAAGCATGGAGATGATGGCATGCGCAAGGGGAACAAGAACGGAGTTACAAGTGATGATTTCAGGACTTTGAAGCCACCATAAGGAGTGCAGGAAGCCTTGGACGAAATATACAAGATGCCACTTCATAAATTTCGTCCAGAGGCTATTATAGGTGCTGCGTCACCTTATTATTGGGCCAGGCCCATGTAATTTCGAAATACTTGAGTATAGGCTATTTTTAGAGTCCGTATGTGTGGGGAAACAAGAGATAGGGTTGGTTTCGGACCCCTCCTTCAAGGGCCACGAAATCCCCCCCCTCTTCCTCCATATATACAGCCCTTAGGGCACCGTTTAGACTTTGGGTTTTGTTTAGATTAAAAGTTCGCCATAGCTGCAACTTCGCGTACTTCGTTTGTGTTCAACGACCAGACCAAGACGTCACAGAACCCCACCTCGATCAATAAAGCTTTCATCTTATATTCGCAATATCCAGATTGCAAATCTTAGTTTCTTGCTTGTTCTTCGTTTGCTTGCAGGAGATAGACCCTCGGGGTCAGGTTGATTGTGCTCCGGCGTGGTCAATAACCTCTCGGAGTTGGTTTAGCGATTGCTAAGGCGCGACGTCCTTGCACGTTCGTAGTCGGATCGTCAAAGTCTACTCCACCAAAAACGATAGATATCATCTCATCGAAAGATCGGGACACCCTCGCCTCTATCAGCAGCGGTGGTAGGATATGGCAGCGGTGGTGGTATATGGCAGCGGTGGTGGTATATGGTGCGGCGGCGGCGTAACAAACTGTGACAGAACTCGAAACTCTAAGGACTAGACGCTAAGACCAGCAACTAGACACGACGATGCAACCGCAAATTCAACAGAGCAAAAACCCTAAAAAGATTATGCAAAGGCTCAGATTGGTTCGGATATGATGAACTAACCCTAAATTTTTTTTGGCTTTTTCGTGGACTGTTGGTATGAAGAACATACTCGATCTAAACTACGAAAAACTGTAAAATCTCACCGAGCAACCTGGAAATCTGATACCACTTGATAGAGGCGAGGGTGTCCCGATCTTTCGATGAGATGATAGCTATCGTTTTTGGTGGAGTAGACTTTGACGATCCTACTACGAACGTGCGAGGACGTCGCGCCTTAGCAATCGCTAAACCAACTCCGAGAGGTTATTGACCACGCCGGAGCACAATCAACCTGACCACGAGGGTCTATCTCCTGCAAGCAAACGAAGAACAAGCAAGAAACTAAGATTTGCAATCTGGATATTGCGAATATAAGATGAAAGCTTTATTGATCAAGGTGGGGTTCTGTGACGTCTTGGTCTGGTCGTTGAACACAAACGAAGTACGCGAAGTTGCAGCTATGGCGAACTTTTAATCTAAACAAAACCCAAAGTCTAAACGGTGCCCTAAGGGCTGTATATATGGAGGAAGAGGAGGGGATTTCGTGGCCCTTGAAGGAGGGGTCCGAAACCAACCCTATCTCTTGTTTCCCCACACATACGGACTCTAAAAACAGCCCATACTCAAGTATTTCGAAATTACATGGGCCTGGCCCAATAATAAGGTGACGCAGCACCTATAATAGCCTCTGGACGAAATTTATGAAGTGACATCTTGTATATTTCGTCCAAGGCTTCCTGCACTCATTATGGTGGCTTCAAAGTCCTGAAATCATCACTTGTAACTCCGTTCTTGTTCCCCTTGTGCATGCCATCATCTCCATGCTTGAACTTGCTCCAAGGTTCCTCTTTCTTGTCCAAGCTAGGCCCTTCATTTGTAAGCAAAACAAATGTATCCAATTTAGGCAGCATCATATTCTCATGAACTTTAGAATCATTACCAAGAAACGAAAGTACCTGATATTTTAATTGACGTGCGCGAGCTCTAGTAATTGGTCCAGTATGTATAGAAGCAGGGGCTGTGGGTGTAACAATGGTATTGATGTCCTCATCATCCTCCCCTTCTTGAAATGAAGTCGTCATCGACGGAAGCTCATCTTCCTCACCCAAATAAGGCTTCAGATCTGCAATGTTAAAAGTGGGACTAACCCCAAAATCTGCAGGCAGCTCAAGTTTATATGCATTATCATTTATTTTCTCTAACACCTTAAAAGGACCATCAGCACGTGGCATTAGCTTTGATTTGCGCAAATCAGGAAATCTATCCTTACGCAAATGTAACCAAACAAGATCTCCAGGTGCAAACACAACATGTTTTCTACCCTTATCTCCAGCAAGTTTATATTTAGCATTCATACGCTCAATGTTCTCCTTAGTTAACTCATGCATTTTTAAGATCAATTCAGCACGTTGTTTAGCATCAAAATTAACCTTCTCCGAAGATGGAAGAGGCAACAAATCAATTGGTGCACGAGGAAGGAGACCATACACAATTTCAAAAGGACACATCTTAGTAGTAGAATGCAATGAACGATTATAAGCAAATTCAATATGAGGTAAGCATTCTTCCCACATTTTCTTGTTATTCTTCAAAACAGCCCTAAGCATAGTAGACAATGTTCTATTGACTACTTCAGTTTGTCCATCAGTTTGGGGGTGACATGTAGTACTAAAAAGCAGTTTAGTCCCCAACTTAGCCCATAAACATCTCCAAAAGTGGCTAAGAAATTTAGTATCACGATCTGAAACAATAGTATTTGGCACACCATGCAAGCGTATAATTTCACGAAAGAACAAATCAGCAACATTAACAGCATCATCGCTTTTATGACATGGTATAAAGTGTGCCATTTTCGAGAACCTATCCACGACAACAAATATGCTATCCCTCCCCTTTTTTGTTCGAGGTAAACCTAAAACAAAGTCCATAGATATATCCTGCCAAGGAACACTAGGTACAGGCAAAGGCATATATAAACCATGAGGATTGAGTCGTGACTTAGCTTTTTGACATGTAGTGCAGCAAGCAACAAAACGCTCAACATCCCGTCTCATCTTTGGCCAAAAGAAATGTGTAGCAAGTATATCCTCCGTCTTCTTCACGCCAAAGTGTCCCATTAATCCTCCTCCATGCGCCTCCTGCAACAACAAAAGACGAACAGAGCTAGCTGGAATGCATAGCTTGTTAGCACGAAACACAAATCCATCGTTAACGACGAACTTGTTTGATAGAGGCGAGGGTGTCCCGATCTTTCGATGAGATGATAGCTATCGTTTTTGGTGGAGTAGACTTTGACGATCCGACTACGAACGTGCGAGGACGTCGCGCCTTAGCAATCGCTAAACCAACTCCGAGAGGTTATTGACCACGCCGGAGCACAATCAACCTGACCACGAGGGTCTATCTCCTGCAAGCAAACGAAGAACAAGCAAGAAACTAAGATTTGCAATCTGGATATTGCGAATATAAGATGAAAGCTTTATTGATCAAAATGGGGTTCTGTGACGTCTTGGTCTGGTCGTTGAACACAAACGAAGTACGCGAAGTTGCAGCTATGGCGAACTTTTAATCTAAACAAAACCCAAAGTCTAAACGGTGCCCTAAGGGCTGTATATATGGAGGAAGAGGAGGGGATTTCGTGGCCCTTGAAGGAGGGGTCCGAAACCAACCCTATCTCTTGTTTCCCCACACATACGGACTCTAAAAACAGCCTATACTCAAGTATTTCGAAATTACATGGGCCTGGCCCAATAATAAGGTGACGCAGCACCTATAATAGCCTCTGGACGAAATTTATCAAGTGACATCTTGTATATTTCGTCCAAGGCTTCCTGCACTCATTATGGTGGCTTCAAAGTCCTGAAATCATCACTTGTAACTCCGTTCTTGTTCCCCTTGTGCATGCCATCATCTCCATGCTTGAACTTGCTCCAAGGTTCCTCTTTCTTGTCCAAGCTAGGCCCTTCATTTGTAAGCAAAACAAATGTATCCAATTTAGGCAGCATCATATTCTTATGAACTTTAGAATCATTACCAAGAAACGAAAGTACCTGATATTTTAATTGGTGTGCGCGAGCTCTAGTAATTGGTCCAGTATGTATAGAAGCAGGGGCTGTGGGTGTAACAATGGTATTGATGTCCTCATCATCCTCCCCTTCTTGAAATGAAGTCGTCCTCGACGCAAGCTCATCTTCCTCACCCAAATAAGGCTTCAGATCTGCAATGTGAAAAGTGGGACTAACCCCAAAATCTGCAGGCAGCTCAAGTTTATATGCATTATCATTTATTTTCTCTAACACCTTAAAAGGACCTTCAGCACGTGGCATTAGCTTTGATTTGCGCAAATCAGGAAATCTATCCTTACGCAAATGTAACCAAACAAGATCTCCAGGTGCAAACACAACATGTTTTCTACCCTTATCTCCAGCAAGTTTATATTTAGCATTCATACGCTCAATGTTCTCCTTAGTTAACTCATGCATTTTTAAGATCAATTCAGCACGTTGTTTAGCATCAAAATTAACCTTCTCCGAAGATGGAAGAGGCAACAAATCAATTGGTGCACGAGGAAGGAAACCATACACAATTTCAAAAGGACACATCTTAGTAGTAGAATGCAATGAACGATTATAAGCAAATTCAATATGAGGCAAGCATTCTTCCCACATTTTCTTGTTATTCTTCAAAACAGCCCTAAGCATAGTAGACAATGTTCTATTGACTACTTCAGTTTGTCCATCAGTTTGGGGGTGACATGTAGTACTAAAAAGCAGTTTAGTCCCCAACTTAGCCCATAAACATCTCCAAAAGTGGCTAAGAAATTTAGTATCACGATCTGAAACAATAGTATTTGGCACACCATGCAAGCGTATAATTCCACGAAAGAACAAATCAGCAACATTAACAGCATCATCGCTTTTATGACATGGTATAAAGTGTGCCATTTTCGAGAACCTATCCACGACAACAAATATGCTATCCCTCCCCTTCTTTGTTCGAGGTAAACCTAAAACAAAGTCCATAGATATATCCTCCCAAGGAACACTAGGTACAGGCAAAGGCATATATAAACCATGAGGATTGAGTCGTGACTTAGCTTTTTGACATGTAGTGCAGCGAGCAACAAAACGCTCAACATCCCGTCTCATCTTTGGCCAAAAGAAATGTGTAGCAAGTATATCCTCCGTCTTCTTCACGCCAAAGTGTCCCATTAATCCTCCTCCATGCGCCTCCTGCAACAACAAAAGACGAACGGAGCTAGCTGGAATGCATAGCTTGTTAGCACGAAACACAAATCCATCGTTAACGACGAACTTGTTCCATGTTCTCCCTTCCTTACAATTCTGCAATACATCTTTAAATTCAGCATCATGCACATATTGATCTTTGATGGTCTCCAAACCAAATATTTTAAAGTCAAGTTGTGAAAGCATAGTATAACGACGAGACAATGCATCAGCAATAACTTTTTCTTTACCCTTCTTGTGTTTAATGACATAAGGGAAAGTCTCAATAAATTCAACCCATTTAGCATGTCTACGGTTCAGTTTTGCTTGACTTTTAATGTGTTTCAAAGATTCATGATCAGAATGTATAACAAATTCTTTGGGCCATAAATAATGTTGCCATGTTTCTAAGGTCCGAACAAGAGCATATAATTCTTTATCATAAGTAGAATAGTTCAGACTTGGCCCACTCAATTTTTCAGAAAAGTATGCAACAGGTTTGCCATCTTGTAATAAAACACCTCCTAATCCAATTCCACTAGCATCACATTCAAGCTCAAAAGTCTTATTAAAATCAGGAAGTTGGAGTAAAGGAGCATGTGTCAACTTATCTTTCAATACCGTGAAGGCTTCTTCCTGTGAGGTACCCCAAACAAAAGGCACATCCTTCTTTGTAAGCTCATTGAGAGGTGCAGCAATGGTGCTGAAATCTCTCACAAAACGCCTATAGAAACCAGCGAGGCCAAGGAAACTCCTCACTTGTGTGACCGTTTTGGGCTGCGGCCAACTCTCAATAGCTTCAATCTTGGCTTTATCAACTTCAATTCCCTGTGGAGTAACAACATAGCCAAGAAAAGATACTCGGTCGGTGCAAAAGGTGCACTTCCCAAGGTTACCAAACAAACGTGATAGAGGCGAGGGTGTCCCGATCTTTCGATAAGATGATAGCTATCGTTTTTGGTGGAGTAGACTTTGACGATCCGACTACGAACGTGCGAGGACGTCGCGCCTTAGCAATCGCTAAACCAACTCCGAGAGGTTATTGACCACGCCGGAGCACAATCAACCTGACCACGAGGGTCTATCTCCTGCAAGCAAACGAAGAACAAGCAAGAAACTAAGATTTGCAATCTGGATATTGCGAATATAAGATGAAAGCTTTATTGATCAAGGTGGGGTTCTGTGACGTCTTGGTCTGGTCGTTGAACACAAACGAAGTACGCGAAGTTGCAGCTATGGCGAACTTTTAATCTAAACAAAACCCAAAGTCTAAACTGTGCCCTAAGGGCTGTATATATGGAGGAAGAGGAGGGGATTTCGTGGCCCTTGAAGGAGGGGTCCGAAACCAACCCTATCTCTTGTTTCCCCACACATACGGACTCTAAAAACAGCCTATACTCAAGTATTTCAAAATTACATGGGCCTGGCCCAATAATAAGGTGACGCAGCACCTATAATAGCCTCTGGACGAAATTTATGAAGTGACATCTTGTATATTTCGTCCAAGGCTTCCTGCACTCACTATGGTGGCTTCAAAGTCCTGAAATCATCACTTGTAACTCCGTTCTTGTTCCCCTTGTGCATGCCATCATCTCCATGCTTGAACTTGCTCCAAGGTTCCTCTTTCTTGTCCAAGCTAGGCCCTTCATTTGTAAGCAAAACAAATGTATCCAATTTAGGCAGCATCATATTCTCATGAACTTTAGAATCATTACCAAGAAACGAAAGTACCTGATATTTTAATTGACGTGCGCGAGCTCTAGTAATTGGTCCAGTATGTATAGAAGCAGGGGCTGTGGGTGTAACAATGGTATTGATGTCCTCATCAGTTTGTCCATCAGTTTGGGGGTGACATGTAGTACTAAAAAGCAGTTTAGTCCCCAACTTAGCCCATAAACATCTCCAAAAGTGGCTAAGAAATTTAGTATCACGATCTGAAACAATAGTATTTGGCACACCATGCAAGCGTATAATTTCACGAAAGAACAAATCAGCAACATTAACAGCATCATCGCTTTTATGACATGGTATAAAGTGTGCCATTTTCGAGAACCTATCCACGACAACAAATATGCTATCCCTCCCCTTCTTTGTTCGAGGTAAACCTAAAAGAAAGTCCATAGATATATCCTCCCAAGGAACACTAGGTACAGGCAAAGGCATATATAAACCATGAGGATTGAGTCGTGACTTAGCTTTTTGACATGTAGTGCAGCGAGCAACAAAACGCTCAACATCCCGTCTCATCTTTGGCCAAAAGAAATGTGTAGCAAGTATATCCTCCGTCTTCTTCACGCCAAAGTGTCCCATTAATCCTCCTCCATGCGCCTCCTGCAACAACAAAAGACGAACGGAGCTAGCTGGAATGCATAGCTTGTTAGCACGAAACACAAATCCATCGTTAACGACGAACTTGTTCCATGTTCTCCCTTCTTTACAATTCTGCAATACATCTTTAAATTCAGCATCATGCACATATTGATCTTTGATGGTCTCCAAACCAAATATTTTAAAGTCAAGTTGTGAAAGCATAGTATAACGACGAGACAATGCATCAGCAATAACATTTTCTTTACCCTTCTTGTGTTTAATGACATAAGGGAAAGTCTCAATAAATTCAACCCATTTAGCATGTCTACGGTTCAGTTTGGCTTGACTTTTAATATGTTTCAAAGATTCATGATCAGAATGAATAACAAATTCTTTGGGCCATAAATAATGTTGCCACGTTTCCAAAGTCCGAACAAGAGCATATAATTCCTTATCATAAGTAGAGTAATTCAGACTAGGCCCACTCAATTTTTCAGAAAAGTATGCAACAGGTTTGCCATCTTGTAATAACACACCTCCTAATCCAATTCCACTAGCATCACATTCAAGCTCAAAAGTCTTATTAAAATCAGGAAGTTGGAGTAAAGGAGCGATGATGATGGTGCGGCGGCGGCGTGACAACTTGTGAACAGAACTCGAAACTCTAAAGAACTAGACGCTAAGGCCAGCAACTTGACACGACGATGCAACCGCAAATTCAACAAAGCAAAAACCCTAAAAAGATTATGCAAAGGCTCAGATTGGTTCGGATATGATGAACTAACCCTAAATTTTTTTTTGGCTTTTTCCTGGACTGTAGGTATGAAGAACAGACTCGATCTAAACTACGAAAAACTGTAAATCTCACCGAGCAACCTGGGAATCTGATACCACTTGATAGAGGCGAGGGTGTCCCGATCTTTCGATGAGATGATAGCTATCGTTTTTGGTGGAGTAGACTTTGACGATCCGACTACGAACGTGCGAGGACGTCGCGCCTTAGCAATCGCTAAACCAACTCCGAGAGGTTATTGACCACGCCGGAGCACAATCAACCTGACCACGAGGGTCTATCTCCTGCAAGCAAACGAAGAACAAGCAAGAAACTAAGATTTGCAATCTGGATATTGCGAATATAAGATGAAAGCTTTATTGATCAAGGTGGGGTTCTGTGACGTCTTGGTCTGGTCGTTGAACACAAACGAAGTACGCGAAGTTGCAGCTATGGCGAACTTTTAATCTAAACAAAACCCAAAGTCTAAACGGTGCCCTAAGGGCTATATATATGGAGGAAGAGGGGGGGGGGATTTCGTGGCCCTTGAAGGAGGGGTCCGAAACCAACCCTATCTCTTGTTTCCCCACACATACGGACTCTAAAAATAGCCTATACTCAAGTATTTCGAAATTACATGGGCCTGGCCCAATAATAAGGTGACGCAGCACCTATAATAGCCTCTGGACGAAATTTATGAAGTGGCATCTTGTATATTTCGTCCAAGGCTTCCTGCACTCCTTATGGTGGCTTCAAAGTCCTGAAATCATCACTTGTAACTCCGTTCTTGTTCCCCTTGCGCATGCCATCATCTCCATGCTTGAACTTGCTCCAAGGTTCCTCTTTCTTGTCCAAGCTAGGCCCTTCATTTGTAAGCAAAACAAATGCATCCAATTTAGGCAGCATCATATTCTCATGAACATTAGAATCATTACCAAGAAACGAAAGTACCTGATAATTTAATTGGCGCGCGCGAGCTCTAGTAATTGGTCCAGTATGTATAGCAGCAGGGGCTGTGGGTGTAACAATGGTATTGATGTCCTCATCATCCTCCCCTTCTTGAAATGAAGTCGTCCTCGACGGAAGCTCATCTTCCTCACCCAAATAAGGCTTCAAATCTGCAATGTTAAAAGTGGGACTAACCCCAAAATCTGCAGGCAGCTCAAGTTTATATGCGTTATCATTTATTTTCTCTAACACCTTAAAAGGACCATCAGCACGTGGCATTAGCTTTGATTTGCGCAAATCAGGAAATCTATCCTTACGCAAATGTAACCAAACAAGATCTCCAGGTGCAAACACAACATGTTTTCTACCCTTATATCCAGCAAGTTTATATTTAGCATTCATACGCTCAATGTTCTCCTTAGTTAACTCATGCATTTTTAAGATCAATTCAGCACGTTGTTTAGCATCAAAATTAACCTTCTCCGAAGATGGAAGAGGCAACAAATCAATAGGTGCACGAGGTAGGAAAGCATATACAATTTCAAAAGGGCACATCTTAGTAGTAGAATGCAACGAACGATTATAAGCAAATTCAATATGAGGCAAGCATTCTTCCCACATTTTCTTGTTATTCTTCAAAACAGCCCTAAGCATAGTAGACAAAGTTCTATTGACTACTTCAGTTTGTCCATCAGTTTGGGGGTGACAAGTAGTACTAAAAAGCAGTTTAGTCCCCAACTTAGCCCATAAACATCTCCAAAAGTGGCTAAGAAATTTGGTATCACGATCTGAAACAATAGTATTTGGCACACCATGCAAGCGAATAATTTCACGAAAGAACAAATCAGCAACATTAGCAGCATCATCGCTTTTATGACATGGTATAAAGTGTGCCATTTTCGAGAACCTATCCACGACAACAAATATGCTATCCCTCCCCTTCTTTGTTCGAGGTAAACCCAAAACAATGTCCATAGATATATCCTCCCATGGAACACTAGGTACAGGCAACGGCATATATAAACCATGAGGATTGAGTCGTGACTTAGCTTTTTGACATGTAGTGCAGCGAGCAACAAAGCGCTCAACATCCCGTCTCATCTTTGGCCAAAAGAAATGTGTAGCAAGTACATCCTCCGTCTTCTTTACGCCAAAGTGTCCCATTAATCCTCCTCCATGCGCCTCCTGCAACAACAAAAGACGAACGGAGCTAGCTGGAATGCATAGCTTGTTAGCACGAAACACAAATCCATCGTTAACGACGAACTTGTTCCATGTTCTCCCTTCTTTACAATTCTGCAATACATCTTTAAATTCAGCATCATGCACATATTGATCTTTGATGGTCTCCAAACCAAATATTTTAAAGTCAAGTTGTGAAAGCATAGTATAACGACGAGACAATGCATCAGCAATAACATTTTCTTTACCCTTCTTGTGTTTAATGACATAAGGGAAAGTCTCAATAAATTCAACCCATTTAGCATGTCTACGGTTCAGTTTGGCTTGACTTTTAATATGTTTCAAAGATTCATGATCAGAATGAATAACAAATTCTTTGGGCCATAAATAATGTTGCCACGTTTCCAAAGTCCGAACAAGAGCATATAATTCCTTATCATAAGTAGAGTAATTCAGACTAGGCCCACTCAATTTTTCAGAAAAGTATGCAACAGGTTTGCCATCTTGTAATAACACACCTCCTAATCCAATTCCACTAGCATCACATTCAAGCTCAAAAGTCTTATTAAAATCAGGAAGTTGGAGTAAAGGAGCGATGATGATGGTGCGGCGGCGGCGTGACAACTTGTGAACAGAACTCGAAACTCTAAAGAACTAGACGCTAAGGCCAGCAACTTGACACGACGATGCAACCGCAAATTCAACAAAGCAAAAACCCTAAAAAGATTATGCAAAGGCTCAGATTGGTTCGGATATGATGAACTAACCCTAAATTTTTTTTTGGCTTTTTCCTGGACTGTAGGTATGAAGAACAGACTCGATCTAAACTACGAAAAACTGTAAATCTCACCGAGCAACCTGGGAATCTGATACCACTTGATAGAGGCGAGGGTGTCCCGATCTTTCGATGAGATGATAGCTATCGTTTTTGGTGGAGTAGACTTTGACGATCCGACTACGAACGTGCGAGGACGTCGCGCCTTAGCAATCGCTAAACCAACTCCGAGAGGTTATTGACCACGCCGGAGCACAATCAACCTGACCACGAGGGTCTATCTCCTGCAAGCAAACGAAGAACAAGCAAGAAACTAAGATTTGCAATCTGGATATTGCGAATATAAGATGAAAGCTTTATTGATCAAGGTGGGGTTCTGTGACGTCTTGGTCTGGTCGTTGAACACAAACGAAGTACGCGAAGTTGCAGCTATGGCGAACTTTTAATCTAAACAAAACCCAGAGTCTAAACGGTGCCCTAAGGGCTGTATATATGGAGGAAGAGGAGGGGATTTCGTGGCCCTTGAAGGAGGGGTCCGAAACCAACCCTATCTCTTGTTTCCCCACACATACGGACTCTAAAAACAGCCTATACTCAAGTATTTCGAAATTACATGGGCCTGGCCCAATAATAAGGTGACGCAGCACCTATAATAGCCTCTGGACGAAATTTATGAAGTGACATCTTGTATATTTCGTCCAAGGCTTCCTGCACTCATTATGGTGGCTTCAAAGTCCTGAAATCATCACTTGTAACTCCGTTCTTGTTCCCCTTGTGCATGCCATCATCTCCATGCTTGAACTTGCTCCAAGGTTCCTCTTTCTTGTCCAAGCTAGGCCCTTCATTTGTAAGCAAAACAAATGTATCCAATTGAGGCAGCATCATATTCTCATGAACTTTAGAATCATTACCAAGAAACGAAAGTACCTGATATTTTAATTGGCGTGCGCGAGCTCTAGTAATTGGTCCAGTATGTATAGAAGCAGGGGCTGTGGGTGTAACAATGGTATTGATGTCCTCATCATAATTGGTCCAGTATGTATAGCAGCAGGGGCTGTGGGTGTAACAATGGTATTGATGTCCTCATCAATAGCCGTGTGAGAGCCAAGTAGAAGAGAAGAGCGTAGTCCTTGCGCGAAGGGAATGGTGGTAAGGATAGTCCACGGGATCCCAAGTCATCGTTGCTCTCAAGAGCTCGTTTCGTCAACTCTTGGGATTGAGAGGTTGACGAGTATATATGAGTACCTACACAAAACAAAGGCAAAGGGAAAATTGTGTGTGCGTGGTATATGTACACATCATCCATCATGATGCGCACGTGCATGTGTTGGTTAGCACCAAATATCCAATGCTCAAATAAATGAGATGCATGATATAGAAACATGTCATCCATCATGATAGGTTTGTTGTTATGTATAGCATAATGGAGACTCAAATTGTGTAATGCATCATGAGAAATATGTAGAGTATTGTTGTTCATGGGATGCATATGGTGCACACAATCATGGGAATCATGCAAAGTATGGAATGCATCAAAATCTCCTAATATGTATGAGGAAACTATGGGGGTCTCCTCATGAGCATTAGTGGAAACATCACCTGGAGAATGTTGACAACATCCAAAACAATGCATATTTGGTTCTACGTGATCATGGCATGGTATAGTAGATGAATTGCGCAAATCATGTAAGGGAAGCATGGCAATATCATCACAAGAGAAGCAAAAGCCAATGACCATCATCTCGTCATCTATGCCATAAGTGCAAATATGATTTATTTTAATGGGGCATGCATAGTTACTATGTTGAGATTGAAAAAATGCGATATGGGAGATCTCACGCATAGCATATGACAAGTTTAAAGGGTTGTCGAACATGATGTGACCAAAAGAATTTTCACATGATATCCTATGGAGCATAGCATCACAACTAGGCAATTCAACATACTCATCATCATATTCATCATAAATTGGTAAGTCATGACATGAGGAAGTCGCACTAGTATGAAGCATGGGAATAGGTGGATCAACATCATGTAAACAATCAATTGTAAGAATGTCCACTAGTGGGACAAGAGAAGCACCATCACCTATGTTACCTTTGGGGCATCGCTCATGTGTTGTAGGTGAGGTGTCGAAGACCAAGTCGTGGTCGTCTTCATCTTGATGGAACCATGTGGGGGGTGCATCATCGTCCACCATGGCCATCGTCGTCTCCATTGGAGGTATGGACTCGTCGAGGATAGGCATGTCGTCATGTAGGAGACCGAGCACCAAAAGGGAAAACACACTCGGAGTAGAGGGTAAGTCGTTAGAAATCATAGTGGCCTCACATACCGTGTCAACTACCTCACTCACTAAGTGTTGTGGCTCACTCACTCCCTCTTGGATGCTCTCACTCATATGGTTGGTGGAGTCACTCAAATGGCTCTCAACCTCACATAGGATGTGTGGCATGCTCTCATGTGTGGGGCTAGTGGTGGTCACACTCATCCTCTCATAGGAAATGCTCTCAATGTCACATATGGTGGAGTCGCTCATATCACTCATGGTGGGGTGGCTCTCCTCACATGGAATTGGGGCATCTCATGATATTTGGGTGTCGGAGAGATGTAGGTGCAAATGTCTCCAAACTCAACTCCTATCGCCGGCTTGGTTGAAGGGATAGTCCCATGCTCAACCTCCTCATCCATAACGCCTCCAAAGATGAATGCCGTAGGAAGTGGCAAATCATCGCTCTCCTTCGAGATCAAAGAGAAGGTGACATGTGCGGTCTCGTAGCTTGACTCGAAGTATGAGTCCAATAAGGGAGCCGTCTTGATGTTGTAGAAGAGGTTCGCGCTCGTCGCCGTGGTCGAAGGGGATGGCCCTTGCTCGACCTGCTTGTTACCGTCTTGTTGTAGGAGGCCCAAATGATGTGGCACCTCGTAGCTCGTCTCGATGACCAAAGGGAATTTCCCATGCTCGGCCATCTTTCTTGAGGGGCTTCCGATGATGGAAGGGTCGCCCTCGCTCGTATTTGGTCGCCATATACTTGATGATGTCGATGTAGGCGTACTCATGGGAAGTAGGCGAAGATGCCGTACGTCCAAAGGCAAAGATGCCTTGATAGCACTTGGCGAAGATGCCGAAGTGGAGGTAGTAGCCGTAGCTTCCTTTTGGTGGTGCTTGTCTCGCGGTCTTCTCTTGTGCTCATGAAGGTTGGCCGTAGCTTGATGTAGAGCTTGTTGGGACTTGTAGGTAGGCGCATCTCGAGCATCTTCATGTTGATGGTGTCGTTGTCGTACTTGAGCTCGATGGGATTCATCGTCGTCGTGCACATGATGCTTGGAGGTGACTTGCCCTTCATGACGATGTGGATCACGAATGTGATGATGATCGCCAGGTAGATGTGGACGTGGACGACTTGCGCTTGCATCGCATGGGCGCTCCGAAGATGATCGACTTGCTCGCCGTCGCCTTGAGGATCATGAAGGGGAAGAACAGTTGATCAACAAGGTCCGAATCTCCTCCATCCTTGCATCTTCCTCCTTCTTTTGTGTGGAGAGCTTGTGGTCGAGGTAGTCTCTTGTACGTAGCTCAGAGTGTCGCATGTCGATGGTGAGGTTCTCGATGCGCTCTCGCAATCTTGATTGTGCGCCTTGCATTTGTCATTGTAGATCGAAGATTGACGATTTGGTGATGTAGTTGTTCGCGCCGTCGTTGTCGTCGAAGACCGGAGATGAAATGCCTTGCTTATCCATCACAAGACTCGAGCAAATATGAGTGGGAGAAAGGAGAGAACTATACCAAATGTACCTTGACCGATGTTGAAGATGGATCAATGACCACTCAATGATGTAACAAGGAAATAGCACAATTGGTACCGATCTCGTCAATTTCTCACACCTACACAAATAAGGCTTATGGTGGAGCTCGGTGAGGATAGTGGCACAAAAATTAATTGTGATGCAAAATGTTTGCAAGAGTCAACAATGTTGAAAGAGATTCACAAATTCGCAAATGTAACAAGTAGACCAATAGCAATGAATGGCACATGGAAACGCACACACGGATAGATAAATGGGGTCGTGCAACCAAGGAATGAGCACAAAATGTGGAATCCACGGAAAACGCTCGTGTTGCACAACTCAAGAGAGACGCTAGCACGATTGCTCTATAGGCGGATACGACACTTGTGAACAACCTATAAGATGCAAAATGGATAAACTTTCTATCCCAAGTATGCTATTATGTATGGTTCCCGGTGTTTCTTCTCAAGATGATCCAAGATGATCGGATATGACAATCTTATGCAGTGTGGTATGATGCTATGGCTATTGCTTACAAGCTTCTTTGCTCTCTCTCTTTTGCTTAAAAGCTTATTCATTTTTTTCTTTTTTTTTGATATGGCCACTATGCGAAATGCACAAACCAAGATAGCAATTGTGTATATGCGGGAACAAGCTTGTGACACAAGTGATGGTATGATACCAAGATGATACCAATATGATATGGTACGTATGCAATGGAAGGTGTAGATCAATGATCACTAATGTGCACAAGTAACGTTGCCGGCAATACTCAAATGGCTAGTCTCGATAGGTAAGTGACGCAAAATGGGCTAGGGGTTATCAATGCAATTGCAAGGGGAATATACAATTGTGTCGTCGAGGTTACCGTCCTTATGTAGGATGATGACCTCGTGGCGATGATCAGTGGCGGTGTTCTCGATGTCGAACCGTCCCTAATTAGCCGAAACACCTTAGGAAACGGAACAACTGCGAACTCAAAATCTCAAAGGCAAATGTCAAATGGTATTAGTGACAGAGGCGTGGGTGTCCCGATCTTTCGATGAGATGATAGCTATCATTTTTGGTGGAGTAGACTTTGACGATCCGACTACGAACGTGCGAGGACGTCGCGCCTTAGCAATCGCTAAACCAACTCCGAGAGGTTATTCACCACACCGAAGCACAATCAACCAGACCACGAGGGTCTATCTCCTGCAAGCAAACGAAGAACAAGCAAGAAACTAAGATTTGCAATCTGGATATTGCGAATATAAGATGAAAGCTTTATTGATCAAGGTAGGGTTCTGTGACGTCTTGGTCTGGTCGTTGAACACAAACGAAGTACGCGAAGTTGCAGCTATGGCGAACTTTTAATCTAAACAAAACCCAAAGTCTAAACGGTGCCCTAAGGGCTATATATATGGAGGAAGAGGGGGGATTTCGTGGCCCTTGAAGGAGGGGTCCGAAACCAACCCTATCTCTTGTTTCCCCACACATACGGACTCTAAAAATAGCCTATACTCAAGTATTTCGAAATTACATGGGCCTGGCCCAATAATAAGGTGACGCAGCACCTATAATAGCCTCTGGACGAAATTTATGAAGTGGCATCTTGTATATTTCGTCCAAGGCTTCCTGCACTCATTATGGTGGCTTCAAAGTCCTGAAATCATCACTTGTAACTCCGTTCTTGTTCCCCTTGCGCATGCCATCATCTCCATGCTTGAACTTGCTCCAAGGTTCCTCTTTCTTGTCCAAGCTAGGCCCTTCATTTGTAAGCAAAACAAATGTATCCAATTTAGGCAGCATCATATTCTCATGAACATTAGAATCATTACCAAGAAACGAAAGTACCTGATAATTTAATTGGCGTGCGCGAGCTCTATTAATTGGTCCAGTATGTATAGCAGCAGGGGCTGTGGGTGTAACAATGGTATTGATGTCCTCATCATCCTCCCCTTCTTGAAATGAAGTCGTCCTCGACGGAAGCTCATCTTCCTCACCCAAATAAGGCTTCAAATCTGCAATGTTAAAAGTGGGACTAACCCCAAAATCTGCAGGCAGCTCAAGTTTATATGCATTATCATTTATTTTCTCTAACACCTTAAAAGGACCATCAGCACGTGGCATTAGCTTTGATTTGCGCAAATCAGGAAATCTATCCTTACGCAAATGTAACCAAACAAGATCTCCAGGTGCAAACACAACATGTTTTCTACCCTTATCTCCAGCAAGTTTATATTTAGCATTCATACGCTCAATGTTCTCCTTAGTTAACTCATGCATTTTTAAGATCAATTCAGCACATTGTTTAGCATCAAAATTAACCTTCTCCGAAGATGGAAGAGGCAACAAATCAATAGGTGCACGAGGTAGGAAACCATATACAATTTCAAAAGGGCACATCTTAGTAGTAGAATGCAACGAACGATTATAAGCAAATTCAATATGAGGCAATCATTCTTCCCACATTTTCTTGTTATTCTTCAAAACAGCCCTAAGCATAGTAGACAAAGTTCTATTCACTACTTCAGTTTGTCCATCAGTTTGGGGGTGACAAGTAGTACTAAAAAGCAGTTTAGTCCCCAACTTAGCCCATAAACATCTCCAAAAGTGGCTAAGAAATTTGGTATCACGATCTGAAACAATAGTATTTGGCACACCATGCAAGCGAATAATTTCACGAAAGAACAAATCAGCAACATTAGCAGCATCATCGCTTTTATGACATGGTATAAAGTGTGCCATTTTCGAGAACCTATCCACGACAACAAATATGCTATCCCTCCCCTTCTTTGTTCGAGGTAAACCGAAAACAAAGTCCATAGATATATCCTCCCATGGAACACTAGGTACAGGCAAAGGCATATATAAACCATGAGGATTGAGTCGTGACTTAGCTTTTTGACATGTAGTGCAGCGAGCAACAAAGCGCTCAACATCCCGTCTCATCTTTGGCCAAAAGAAATGTGTAGCAAGTACATCCTCCGTCTTCTTTACGCCAAAGTGTCCCATTAATCCTCCTCCATGCGCCTCCTGCAACAACAAAAGACGAATGGAGCTAGCTGGAATGCATAGCTTGTTAGCACGAAACACAAATCCATCGTTAACGACGAACTTGTTCCATGTTCTCCCTTCTTTACAATTCTGCAATACATCTTTAAATTCAGCATCATGCACATATTGATCTTTGATGGTCTCCAAACCAAATATTTTAAAGTCAAGTTGTGAAAGCATAGTATAACGACGAGACAATGCATCAGCAATAACATTTTCTTTACCCTTCTTGTGTTTAATGACATAAGGGAAAGTCTCAATGAATTCAACCTATTTAGCATGTCTACGGTTCAGTTTGGCTTGACTTTTAATATGTTTCAAAGATTCATGATCAGAATGAATAACAAATTCTTTGGGCCATAAATAATGTTGCCATGTTTCCAAAGTCCAAACAAGAGCATATAATTCCTTATCATAAGTAGAGTAATTCAGACTAGGCCCACTCAATTTTTCAGAAAAGTATGCAACAGGTTTGCCATCTTGTAATAACACACCTCCTAATCCAATTCCACTAGCATCACATTCAAGCTCAAAAGTTTAATTAAAATCAGGAAGTTGGAGTAAAGGAGCATGTGTTAACTTATCTTTCAACACCGTGAAGGCTTCTTCCTATGCGGTACCCCAAACAAAAGGCACATCCTTCTTTGTAAGCTCGTTGAGAGGTGCAGCAATGGTACTGAAATCTCTCACAAAACGCCTATAGAAACCAGCGAGGCCAAGGAAACTCCTCACTTGTGTGACCGTTTTGGGCTGCGGCCAACTCTCAATAGCTTCAATCTTGGCTTTATCAACTTCAATTCCCTGTGGAGTAACAACATAGCCAAGAAAAGATACTCGGTCGGTGCAAAAGGTGCACTTCCCAAGGTTACCAAACAAACGTGCATCACGTAGAGCAATAAAAACAGCACGTAAATGTTCCAAATGTTCCTCCAAAGATCTGCTATAAATCAATATATCATCAAAGTAAACTACCACAAATCGTCCAATGAAAGCACGTAAAACTTCGTTCATTAATCTCATGAAAGTACTAGGTGCATTAGTTAACCCAAAAGGCATGACTAACCACTCATATAAACCGAACTTAGTTTTAAATGCTGTTTTCCATTCATCTCCCATTTTCATACGAATTTGATGGTATCCACTACGCAAATCAACTTTGGAGAATATTGTAGAGCCACTCAATTCATCAAGCATATCATCTAGCCTAGGAATAGGATGACGATAATGAATAGTAATATTGTAGAGCCACTCAATTCATCAAGCATATCATCAAGCATATCATCTTTCAAAATAGAATCAGGAGTCATAGGAAGCAAAGTAATATGTTTATCCTTATGAACAAGAGTGTACTGATTGTTTCTACCATGGTGTACAGAATTGTTATCAAATTGCCATGGTCTACCAAGTAATAATGAACATGCTTGCATGGGTACCACATCACAATCAACATAATCAGCATATGTAGAGATACTAAAATGCACACGAACAGTACGTGTTACCTTAACCTTGCCGCTGTTGTTGAACCATTGGATATAGTAAGGATATGGATGTGGTCTTGTGGTGAGAGATAGCTTCACCACCATCTCCATGCTAGCCAAGTTGTTGCAGCTCCCTCCATCTATGATGACGCGAACAGAATGTTCCTTCACAACTCCCTTTGTATGGAACAAATTATGCCTCTGATTTTGCTCAGCTTGTGTGACCTGCACACTCAAAACACGTTGAGCAACTAAACATTCATACCTGTCAGTGTCTTCAGGAGCCATGTATTGCGTCTCATGATCAGAATCATCTCCACCGTGTTCTTCACTTGTAATAAGAGCCAAAGTCTCCTCATCATAGTCACTAGTGGACTCATACCCACCATCCTCAGTAGCAATCATAACACGCGGAGATTGGCATTCTCTCGCATAATGACCTCTTCTGATAGAAGCGAGGGTGTCTCGATCTTTCGATGAGATGATAGCTATCGTTTTTGGTGGAGTAGACTTTGACGATCCGACTACGAACGTGCGAGGACGTCGCGCCTTAGCAATCGCTAAACCAACTCCGAGAGGTTATTGACCACGCCGGAGCACAATCAACCTGACCACGAGGGTCTATCTCCTGCAAGCAAACAAAGAACATGCAAGAAACTAAGATTTGCAATCTGGATATTGCAAATATAAGATGAAAGCTTTATTGATCAAGGTGGGGTTCTGTGACGTCTTGGTCTGGTCGTTGAACACAAACGAAGTACGCGAAGTTGCAGCTATGGCGAACTTTTAATCTAAACAAAACCCAAAGTCTAAACGGTGCCCTAAGGGCTGTATATATGGAGGAAGAGGAGGGGATTTCGTGGCCCTTGAAGGAGGGGTCCGAAACCAACCCTATCTCTTGTTTCCCCACACATACGGACTCTAAAAACAGCCTATACTCAAGTATTTCGAAATTACATGGGCCTGGCCCAATAATAAGGTGACGCAGCACCTATAATAGCCTCTGGACGAAATTTATGAAGTGACATCTTGTATATTTCGTCCAAGGCTTCCTGCACTCATTATGGTGGCTTCAAAGTCCTGAAATCATCACTTGTAACTCCGTTCTTGTTCCCCTTGCGCATGCCATCATCTCCATGCTTGAACTTGCTCCAAGGTTCCTCTTTCTTGTCCAACAACTTGGCTAGCATGGAGATGGTGGAGAAGCTATCTCTCACCACAAGACCACATCCACATCCTTACTATATCCAATGGTTCAACAACAGCGGCAAGGTTAAGGTAACACGTACTGTTCGTGTGCATTTTAGTATCTCTACATATGCTGATTATGTTGATTGTGATGTGGTACCCATGCAAGCATGTTCATTATTACTTGGTAGACCATGGCAATTTGATAAAAATTCTGTACACCATGGTAGAAACAATCAGTATACTCTTGTTCATAAGGATAAACATATTACTTTGCTTCCTATGACTCCTGATTCTATTTTGAAAGATGATATTAATAGAGCTAGTAAAGCAAAGCAGGAGAAAAATAAGAGTGAAAATCAGATTGTGGCAAAAGAATTTGAGCAACAAATGAAGCCTAATAATAAACCATCTAGTGTTGCTTCTGAAATTAAATTGAAAAGTGCATGCTTACTTGCCACCAAATCTGATATTGATGATCTAGATTTCAGCAATTCTATTTGCTATGCTTTTGTGTGCAAAGAGGCGTTATTTTCATTCGAGGACGTGCCTTCCTCTTTGCCTCCTGCGGTCACTAACATTTTGCAGGAGTTCGCTGACGTCTTTCCACAAGACGTGCCACCGGGATTACCACCTATTCGCGGGATTGAGCATCAGATTGACTTAATTCCCGGTGCTTCGTTGCCAAACCGTGCGCCATACCGTACCAATCCAGAGGAGACGAAGGAGATTATGCGTCAAGTACAGGAGTTGCTCGACAAAGGTTATATACGCGAATCCCTTAGTCCTTGTGCTGTTCCTATTAATCTAGTGCCGAAAAAGGATGGTACATCGCGTATGTGTGTTGATTGTAGAGGCATTAATAATATTACTATTCGTTATCGTCATCCTATTCCTAGACTAGATGATATGCTTGATGAATTGAGTGGCTCTACAATATTCTCCAAAGTTGATTTGCGTAGTGGATACCATCAAATTCGTATGAAATTGGGGGATGAATGGAAAACAGTATTTAAAACAAAGTTTGGATTATATGAGTGGTTAGTCATGCCTTTTGGGTTAACTAATGCACCTAGTACTTTCATGAGATTAATGAACGAAGTTTTACGTGCTTTCATTGGACGATTTGTGGTAGTCTATTTTGATGATATACTGATTTATAGCAGATCTTTGGAGGAACATTTGGAACATTTACGTGCTGTTTTTATTGCTTTACGTGATGCACGTTTGTTTGGTAACCTTGGGAAGTGCACCTTTTGCACCGACCGAGTATCTTTTCTTGGCTATGTTGTTACTCCACAGGGAATTGAAGTTGATAAAGCCAAGATTGAAGCTATTGAGAGTTGGCCACAGCCCAAAACGGTCACTCAAGTGAGGAGTTTTCTTGGACTCGCTTGTTTCTATAGGCGTTTTGTGAGAGATTTCAGCACCATTGCTGCACCTCTCAATGAGCGTACAAAGAAGGATGTGCCTTTTGTTTGGGGTACCTCACAGGAAGAAGCCTTCACGGTATTGAAAGATAAGTTGACACATGCTCCTTTACTCCAACTTCCTGATTTTAATAAGACTTTTGAGCTTGAATGTGATGCTAGTGGAATTGGATTAGGAGGTGTTTTATTACAAGATGGCAAACCTGTTGCATACTTTTCTGAAAAATTGAGTGGGCCTAGTCTGAACTATTCTACTTATGATAAAGAATTATATGCTCTTGTTCGGACCTTAGAAACATGGCAACATTATTTATGGCCCAAAGAATTTGTTATACATTCTGATCATGAATCTTTGAAACACATTAAAAGTCAAGCAAAACTGAACCGTAGACATGCTAAATGGGTTGAATTTATTGAGACTTTCCCTTATGTCATTAAACACAAGAAGGGTAAAGAAAATGTTATTGCTGATGCATTGTCTAGTCGTTATACTATGCTTTCACAACTTGACTTTAAAATATTTGGTTTGGAGACCATCAAAGATCAATATGTGCATGATGCTGAATTTAAAGATGTATTGCAGAATTGTAAGGAAGGGAGAACATGGAACAAGTTCGTCGTTAACGATGGATTTGTGTTTCGTGCTAACAAGCTATGCATTCCAGCTAGCTCCGTTCGTCTTTTGTTGTTGCAGGAGGCGCATGGAGGAGGATTAATGGGACACTTTGGCGTGAAGAAGACGGAGGATATACTTGCTACACATTTCTTTTGGCCAAAGATGAGACGGGATGTTGAGCGTTTTGTTGCTCGCTGCACTACATGTCAAAAAGCTAAGTCACGACTCAATCCTCATGGTTTATATATGCCTTTGCCTGTACCTAGTGTTCCTTGGGAGGATATATCTATGGACTTTGTTTTAGGTTTACCTCGAACAAAGAAGGGGAGGAATAGCATATTTGTTGTCGTGGATAGGTTCTCGAAAATGGCACACTTTATACCATGTCATAAAAGCGATGATGCTGTTAATGTTGCTGATTTGTTCTTTCGTGAAATTATACGCTTGCATGGTGTGCCAAATACTATTGTTTCAGATCGTGATACTAAATTTCTTAGCCACTTTTGGAGATGTTTATGGGCTAAGTTGGGGACTAAACTGCTTTTTAGTACTACATGTCACCCCCAAACTGATGGACAAACTGAAGTAGTCAATAGAACATTGTCTACTATGCTTAGGGCTGTTTTGAAGAATAACAAGAAAATGTGGGAAGAATGCTTGCCTCATATTGAATTTGCTTATAATCGTTCATTGCATTCTACTACTAAGATGTGCCCTTTTGAAATTGTGTATGGTTTCCTTCCTCGTGCACCAATTGATTTGTTGCCTCTTCCATCTTCGGAGAAGGTTAATTTTGATGCTAAACAACGTGCTGAATTGATCTTAAAAATGCATGAGTTAACTAAGGAGAACATTGAGCATATGAATGCTAAATATAAACTTGCTGGAGATAAGGGTAGAAAACATGTTGTGTTTGCACCTGGAGATCTTGTTTGGTTACATTTGCGTAAGGATAGATTTCCTGATTTGCGCAAATCAAAGCTAATGCCACGTGCTGATGGTCCTTTTAAGGTGTTAGAGAAAATAAATGATAATGCATATAAACTTGAGCTGCCTGCAGATTTTGGGGTTAGTCCCACTTTTAACATTGCAGATCTGAAGCCTTATTTGGGTGAAGAACATGAGCTTCCGTCGAGGACGACTTCATTTCAAGAAGGGGAGGATGATGAGGACATCAATACCATTGTTACACCCAAAGCCCCTGCTTCTATACATACTGGACCAATTACTAGAGCTCGCGCACGCCAATTAAAATATCAGGTACTTTCGTTTCTTGGTAATGATTCTAAAGTTCATGAGAATATGATGCTGCCTAAATTGGATACATTTGTTTTGCTTACAAATGAAGGGCCTAGCTTGGACAAGAAAGAGGAACCTTGGAGCAAGTTCAAGCATGGAGATGATGGCATGCACAAGGGGAACAAGAACGGAGTTACAAGTGATGATTTCAGGACTTTGAAGCCACCATAATGAGTGCAGGAAGCCTTGGACGAAATATACAAGATGTCACTTCATAAATTTCGTCCAGAGGCTATTATAGGTGCTGCGTCACCTTATTATTGGGCCAGGCCCATGTAATTTCGAAATACTTGAGTATAGGCTGTTTTTAGAGTCCGTATGTGTGGGGAAACAAGAGATAGGGTTGGTTTCGGACCCCTCCTTCAAGGGCCACGAAATCCCCTCCTCTTCCTCCATATATACAGCCCTTAGGGCACCGTTTAGACTTTGGGTTTTGTTTAGATTAAAAGTTCGCCATAGCTGCAACTTCGCGTACTTCGTTTGTGTTCAACGAACAGACCAAGACGTCACAGAACCCCACCTTGATCAATAAAGCTTTCATCTTATATTCGCAATATCCAGATTGCAAATCTTAGTTTCTTGCTTGTTCTTCGTTTGCTTGCAGGAGATAGACCCTCGTGGTCAGGTTGATTGTGCTCCGGCGTGGTCAATAACCTCTCGGAGTTGGTTTAGCGATTGCTAAGGCGCGACGTCCTCGCACGTTCGTAGTCGGATCGTCAAAGTCTACTCCACCAAAAACGATAGCTATCATCTCATCGAAAGATCGGGACACCCTCGCCTCTATCAGGTGGCAAGTAAGCATGCACTTTTCAATTTAATTTCAGAAGCAACACTAGATGGTTTATTATTAGGCTTCATTTGTTGCTCAAATTCTTTTGCCACAATCTGATTTTCACTCTTATTTTTCTCCTGTTTTGCTTTACTAGCTCTATTAATATCATCTTTCAAAATAGAATCAGGAGTCATAGGAAGCAAAGTAATATGTTTATCCTTATGAACAAGAGTATACTGATTGTTTCTACCATGGTGTACAGAATTTTTATCAAATTGCCATGGTCTACCAAGTAATAATGAACATGCTTGCATGGGTACCACATCACAATCAACATAATCAGCATATGTAGAGATACTAAAATGCACACGAACAGTACGTGTTACCTTAACCTTGCCGCTGTTGTTGAACCATTGGATATAGTAAGGATGTGGATGTGGTCTTGTGGTGAGAGATAGCTTCTCCACCATCTCCATGCTAGCCAAGTTGTTGCAGCTCCCTCCATCTATGATGACGCGAACAGAACGTTCCTTCACAACTCCCTTTGTATGGAACAAATTATGCCTCTGATTTTGGTCAGCTTGTGTGACCTGCACACTCAAAACACGTTGAGCAACTAAACATTCATACATGTCAGCGTCTTCAGGAGCCATGTATTGCGTCTCATGATCAGAATCATCTCCACCGTGTTCTTCACTTGTAATAAGAGCCAAAGTCTCCTCATCATAATCACTAGCGGACTCATACCCACCATCCTCAGTAGCAATCATAACACGCGGAGATTGGCATTCTCTCGCATAATGACCTCTTCCCTTACAACGACGACAAATAATATCATGTGTGTGCCCTGTTGATGCCATAGATGAAGAAGAGCTCTGGGCAGGCCCAGAAGGTGTACTCTTGGCAGATGGTGGTGGTGGTGCCTGTTTTCTTGTATCTCGATTGGAATTGGCGGCTGAAGTCAGTGGTGCCGCAGTAGGACGTGTGGGAGTAGAGGAGGCACGCGGTGTCCATGATGAAGATCGACCTGCAGAAAAATTAGTTCGGGCCAATGCCTGTCGATCCTGCACTTCACGTTCAGCTTTACAAGCAAGATGGAATAAACGAGTGATATAATTATACTCCTTGTACTCTAGAATGGTCTGAATCTCTCTATTTAATCCACCCATGAAACGTGCAAGCATAGCTTCATTCTCCTCAACAATACCACATCTAATCATGCCAGTTTGTAATTCCTGATAATATTCTTCTACAGAATTTTTTCCTTGTCTTAAGCGCTGCAATTTTTGAAGTAATTCACGTTGATAATATGGTGGAACCCAACGAGTACGCATAGCAGTTTTCAAAGCAGCCCACGTAGCTGGAATAGGATATAATCTACAATGTTCAGACCACCATACACATGCAAAACTAGTGAAAGCACAAACAGCAGCAGCAACACGTCGTTCCTCGGGATATTGTAAACATGTAAAACGTTGTTCAGTTTCTAACTCCCAAGTAAGATATATATCAGGAACATATCTACCCTCGAATGGTGGAATATTCAATTTTAATTTAGGAAGATGGTCATGATCTCGTACCTGAAGTGGTGGTGCAGACCTACCATTGCGATTATTTGCATGTGGACGACCTGGTGCTGGTGGTTGCACGTAGTTATGATTTTGATCAACCTCATCCTCATAATCGCCCGCGTAATCATCCTCCTCCTCGGCACCAGCAGCAGCAGGAGCAGGAGCCAAAGAAGCATCAACAGTAGGTACAGCAGCACCAGAAGTTTGGCCATCCTGAAGAGGAACACGCTTCGCTCGTCCGAACTGATTTGGAAGGGGGCGTTGTTGTTGTCGTTGCAGAGGTGCGACAGGTGCAGCCGGTGGTGGTTGGGGAAGACGCGTGAGCAATTCACTAAACTTGTTATCCAACTTTGTCTCGAACGACTTCTCCATGCCATCTATCTTCTCCATGGCCTCTTCAAATCTGTTTAGCACATCTCCCACCTGGCCACTCATCATTTGCTGAAATTTATCATGCAACTCCTTGTTCGTCATGTTCTCCCAGTCAATCTCGTCGGCTTGTGATCCTGCCATGGTTAGCAGCAATAGTGATGAGGACATCAATACCATTGTTACACCCACAGCCCCTGCTGCTATACATACTGGACCAATTACTAGAGCTCGCGCACGCCAATTAAATTATCAGGTACTTTCGTTTCTTGGTAATGATTCTAATGTTCATGAGAATATGATGCTGCCTAAATTGGATACATTTGTTTTGCTTACAAATGAAGGGCCTAGCTTGGACAAGAAAGAGGAACCTTGGAGCAAGTTCAAGCATGGAGATGATGGCATGCGCAAGGGGAACAAGAACGGAGTTACAAGTGATGATTTCAGGACTTTGAAGCCACCATAAGGAGTGCAGGAAGCCTTGGACGAAATATACAAGATGCCACTTCATAAATTTCGTCCAGAGGCTATTATAGGTGCTGCGTCACCTTATTATTGGGCCAGGCCCATGTAATTTCGAAATACTTGAGTATAGGCTATTTTTAGAGTCCGTATGTGTGGGGAAACAAGAGATAGGGTTGGTTTCGGACCCCTCCTTCAAGGGCCACGAAATCCCCCCCTCTTCCTCCATATATACAGCCCTTAGGGCACCGTTTAGACTTTGAGGATTTGTTTAGTTAAAAGTTAGCCATTGCAACTTCGTGTACTTCGTTTGTGTCCAACGACCAGACCAAGACCGCTTTCGGATCCTCACCTTTATCAATAGCTTCAATCTTGGCTTTATCAACTTCAATTCCCTGTGGAGTAACAACATAGCCAAGAAAAGATACTCGGTCGGTGCAAAAGGTGCACTTCCCAAGGTTACCAAACAAACGTGCATCACGTAAAGCAATAAATACAGCACGTAAATGTTCCAAATGTTCCTCCAAAGATCTGCTATAAATCAGTATATCATCAAAATAGACTACCACAAATCGTCCAATGAAAGCACGTAAAACTTCGTTCATTAATCTCATGAAAGTACTAGGTGCATTAGTTAACCCAAAAGGCATGACTAACCACTCATATAATCCAAACTTTGTTTTAAATGCTGTTTTCCATTCATCCCCCAATTTCATACGAATTTGATGGTATCCACTACGCAAATCAACTTTGGAGAATATTGTAGAGCCACTCAATACATCAAGCATATCATCTAGTCTAGGAATAGGATGACGATAACGAATAGTAATATTATTAATGCCTCTACAATCAACACACATACGCGATGTACCATCCTTTTTCGGCACTAGAATAATAGGAACAGCACAAGGACTAAGGGATTCGCGTATATAACCTTTGTCGAGCAACTCCTGTACTTGACGCATAATCTCCTTCGTCTCCTCTGGATTGGTACGGTATGGCGCACGGTTTGGCAACGAAGCACCGGGAATTAAGTCAATCTGATGCTCAATCCCGCGAATAGGTGGTAATCCCGGTGGCACGTCTTGTGGAAAGACGTCAGCGAACTCCTGCAAAATGTTAGTGACCGCAGGAGGCAAAGAGGAAGGCACGTCCTCGAATGAAAATAACACCTCTTTGCACACAAAAGCTGATGAGGACATCAATACCATTGTTACACCCACAGCCCCTGCTTCTATACATACTGGACCAATTACTAGAGCTCGCGCACGCCAATTAAAATATCAGGTACTTTCGTTTCTTGGTAATGATTCTAAAGTTCATGAGAATATGATGCTGCCTAAATTGGATACATTTGTTTTGCTTACAAATGAAGGGCCTAGCTTGGACAAGAAAGAGGAACCTTGGAGCAAGTTCAAGCATGGAGATGATGGCATGCACAAGGGGAACAAGAACGGAGTTACAAGTGATGATTTCAGGACTTTGAAGCCACCATAATGAGTGCAGGAAGCCTTGGACGAAATATACAAGATGTCACTTCATAAATTTCGTCCAGAGGCTATTATAGGTGCTGCGTCACCTTATTATTGGGCCAGGCCCATGTAATTTCGAAATACTTGAGTATAGGCTGTTTTTAGAGTCCGTATGTGTGGGGAAACAAGAGATAGGGTTGGTTTCGGACCCCTCCTTCAAGGGCCACGAAATCCCCTCCTCTTCCTCCATATATACAGCCCTTAGGGCACCGTTTAGACTTTGGGTTTTGTTTAGATTAAAAGTTCGCCATAGCTGCAACTTCGCGTACTTCGTTTGTGTTCAACGACCAGACCAAGACGTCACAGAACCCCACCTTGATCAATAAAGCTTTCATCTTATATTCGCAATATCCTGATTGCAAATCTTAGTTTCTTGCTTGTTCTTCGTTTGCTTGCAGGAGATAGACCCTCGTGGTCAGGTTGATTGTGCTCCGGCGTGGTCAATAACCTCTCGGAGTTGGTTTAGCGATTGCTAAGGCGCGACGTCCTCGCACGTTCGTAGTCGGATCGTCAAAGTCTACTCCACCAAAAACGATAGCTATCATCTCATCGAAAGATCGGGACACCCTCACCTCTATCAAGTGGTATCAGATTTTCAGGTTGCTCGGTGAGATTTTACAGTTTTTCGTAGTTTAGATCGAGTCTGTTCTTCTGATGAGGACATCAATACCATTGTTACACCCACAGCCCCTGCTGCTATACATACTGGACCAATTACTAGAGCTCGCGCACGCCAATTAAATTATCAGGTACTTTCGTTTCTTGGTAATGATTCTAATGTTCATGAGAATATGATGCTGCCTAAATTGGATACATTTGTTTTGCTTACAAATGAAGGGCCTAGCTTGGACAAGAAAGATGAACCTTGGAGCAAGTTCAAGCATGGAGATGATGGCATGCGCAAGGGGAACAAGAACGGAGTTATAAGTGATGATTTCAGGACTTTGAAGCCACCATAAGGAGTGCAGGAAGCCTTGGACGAAATATACAAGATGCCACTTCATAAATTTCGTCCAGAGGCTATTATAGGTGCTGCGTCACCTTATTATTGGGCCAGGCCCATGTAATTTCGAAATACTTGAGTATAGGCTATTTTTAGAGTCCGTATGTGTGGGGAAACAAGAGATAGGGTTGGTTTCGGACCCCTCCTTCAAGGGCCACGAAATCCCCCCCTCTTCCTCCATATATACAGCCCTTAGGGCACCGTTTAGACTTTGGGTTTTGTTTAGATTAAAAGTTCGCCATAGCTGCAACTTCGCGTACTTCGTTTGTGTTCAACAACCAGACCAAGACGTCACAGAACCCCACCTTGATCAATAAAGCTTTCATCTTATATTCGCAATATCCAGATTGCAAATCTTAGTTTCTTGCTTGTTCTTCGTTTGCTTGCAGGAGATAGACCCTTGTGGTCAGGTTGATTGTGCTCCGGCGGGGTCAATAACCTCTCGGAGTTGGTTTAGCGATTACTAAGGCGCGACGTCCTCGCACGTTCGTAGTCGGATCGTCAAAGTCTACTCCACCAAAAACGATAGCTATCATCTCATCGAAAGATCGGGACACCCTCGCCTCTATCAAATAGAAACACACAAGAATATGATCCTACAGACTACTAGAAAGTGGTGGTGGTGTGGTGTGGTGTCACAAATCCGTCAAGCAAATCTCAAATTCTTACCAGTTCTTACCCAGCAGCAGGTGGTGATCGACAACCTTTGTAGTCAAAACTCTTAGAGGTTGGACAGAGCGATTGCCAGGTGGTGTCAAACGCACGATGTAGATGTATGTGGAGCTGGGAAGGCTTATGATATGGTAGCAAAAAGGGTCAGCAATAATCAATTCAGAGATGCAATGTTGAATAAACTCTCAACGACGATACTGTGCTGGTCCTAGGCTAGACCGTGCTAGAGACGCGAGCCTAGAACACTAACAAAAATCACGGCGCTGCACGTAAACAAGGGAGTAGCACACTCTGAATTTTTTTCTTTTTTTTTTGCACTTTTTTTTCTCTTTTTTTTTTGCTCCGCAACAATTTTTTTTCGAAAAAGTCTACAAATGGTCTAAAAACTGCCTAGCCAGAATTTTCCAGACTTAGTTTTTTTTTTTGAAACTAGAACTATTTTTCTTCTGCGGGTAGCACGAAAATTGGGGAATCCGACTTGTTCACGACTCGTAGTATCGCGTGATCTGGAACTCTAAAATAAAGGAATAAATACTGGACTCGGACTAGGACTGGTGGCAGAGATGGATATGGTGGAACTCGGACTGGTGATGGTATATGACGGTATTATATGTGGGCTCGGATTGGCGGTGGTATATGGACTCGGATCGGTGGTGGTATATGGACTCGGATCGGTGGTGGTATATGGACTCAGAGAAATAGCAGATAAGCTGTGATGGTATATGGTAGGGGCGATGATGATGGTGCGGCGGCGGCGTGACAACTTGTGAACAGAACTCGAAACTCTAAAGAACTAGACGCTAAGACCAGCAACTTGACACGACGATGCAACCACAAATTCAACAAAGCAAAAACCCTAAAAAGATTATGCAAAGGCTCAGATTGGTTCGGATATGATGAACTAACCCTAAATTTTTTTTTGGCTTTTTCCTGCACTGTAGGTATGAAGAACAGAATCGATCTAAACTACGAAAAACTGTAAATCTCACCGAGCAACCTGGGAATCTGATACCACTTGATAGAGGCGAGGGTGTCCCGATCTTTCGATGAGATGATAGCTATCGTTTTTGGTGGAGTAGACTTTGACGATCCGACTACGAACGTGCGAGGACGTCGCGCCTTAGCAATTGCTAAACCAACTCCGAGAGGTTATTGACCACGCCGGAGCACAATCAACCTGACCACGATGGTCTATCTCCTGCAAGCAAACGAAGAACAAGCAAGAAACTAAGATTTGCAATCTGGATATTGCGAATATAAGATGAAAGCTTTATTGATCAAGGTGGGGTTCTGTGACGTCTTGGTCTGGTCGTTGAACACAAACGAAGTACGCGAAGTTGCTGCTATGGCGAACTTTTAATCTAAACAAAACCCAAAGTCTAAACGGTGCCCTAAGGGCTGTATATATGGAGGAAGAGGAGGGGATTTCGTGGCCCTTGAAGGAGGGGTCCGAAACCAACCCTATCTCTTGTTTCCCCACACATACGGACTCTAAAAACAGCCTATACTCAAGTATTTCGAAATTACATGGGCCTGGCCCAATAATAAGGTGACGCAGCACCTATAATAGCCTCTGGACGAAATTTATGAAGTGACATCTTGTATATTTCGTCCAAGGCTTCCTGCACTCATTATGGTGGCTTCAAAGTCCTGAAATCATCACTTGTAACTCCGTTCTTGTTCCCCTTGTGCATGCCATCATCTCCATGCTTGAACTTGCTCCAAGGTTCCTCTTTCTTGTCCAAGCTAGGCCCTTCATTTGTAAGCAAAACAAATGTATCCAATTTAGGCAGCATCATATTCTCATGAACTTTAGAATCATTACCAAGAAACGAAAGTACCTGATATTTTAATTGGCGTGCGCGAGCTCTAGTAAATGGTCCAGTATGTATAGCAGCAGGGGCTGTGGGTGTAACAATGGTATTGATGTCCTCATCAGGTAGCGGAAAAGCGGTGGTGGTTGCGGAAGTATTGGTGGAAACCCGGTCAAAATGGGTTAAGGTGGCGGAAGGGTATGATGGGCTATACACGGTGGCGGAGTTGAAAGCACGGTCCCTAAGTAGCCGAAACACCTTAGGAGACACAACTCACAACACAAACAAAATTGGGTTAAGTTGCGGAAGTCGATGGTGGTGATGCGGATGATGTGGTGAAGGCCCTAGGCAAAAATGCCAAAGTTCCAAAAATTTGATGGTGTCAAATGATGTTGGAAGTATTTTTGTGGGAAGGGGGATGTCAATAGCTTCAAAACGAGCTAAAGAACATCAAAATCGGAGTTCAGATGAATTAGTTATGGGCGAAACAAAAATCAGGCAAAGTCAGAATCTACAGGTACCGGACGTCCGGTAAAATCGGACTTCCGGTGGTCGGACATCCGGTGGGGCTCGGAAATCCGCTGTTTCAGCTCGGGTTAGGGGTTCCGGTCGTCCGGTAAAGGACGGACATCCAGTGGGTCGGGGTCAACGCGGGATTTGAGCTCCGGGACGCGATTTTGGGCGGAATTTGGGGATTTTGGGGTCAAAATTGAGAAAATTTCATGGATGAAAGATGGGGAAACTTGGGGAACTGCTAGATCCACTAGAAACCAAGCAAATCCATGGATCAAAATCAACAAAACATCATCAAACTAACAAATCACAAAAAAATTTGGGGCTATTTTTGGTGGGGATTTTCGAATTTGGGGAAGAACACAACAAAATCAAGCTAGAAAACAAAGAGGGGAGGCTCTGAAATCGTGATCAATGTGGCTCATGATACCAAGATGATGTAGGGTAGAACCCTAGATGCCCGATCTTTCATGAAAGGAGCGGTTCCCGCGATGAACACGAAGAATACGAGGAGAAAACACGAGGGGAAACACGAGAGAATCACTCAAACCAACAAGATTCGTTTACACATGCGCTAGATCCTCGAAACACAAAGAGAGACACGATCCACGATCAACATGGGACGATACATAGGGTAACTAGTTCTTCTCCGTGAGGAGGCCTTGAGTTCTTCCCGTTAGGGGTCTTGAATCCAGGTGGATCTTCTCCGAAGAGGCACGGTCTCTCTTGGAGGAGCAGATCCGGATGGATGAGCAAAGCTCTATCTCTCAAATGAGCTATCACTTCGCTAACCCTGGCTAGAGGAAGGGGAAAGAGTATATATTGTCTAAGTGGGCGAAGGGGTACACGGGCCTCAGCCCAACACGCGGTGCACACACAGGCAGCGGACGTCCGCTGGGTACCGGACGTCCGGTCGCTCGCGGGAGTCCGGACGTCCGGTAGTCGTCGGACTTCCGCTAATTCGGTTAGGATGCGGTGTCACCGGACGTCCAGTGGTGGAGCGGTCGTCCGGTCGCCGGTCGTCCGGTGATCTTCGGACTTCCGTCGTTTTGGCTCGGTGAAGGGGGCGCCGGATTTCCGGTGGACGTCGGACGTCCGGTCCTGGACGGACGTCCGGTGGCTGTAGTCTTCCAGACAGCTCTTCCTCTTGTTCCTCGCGCTTGGTGTCCTTGCTGATGAGGACATCAATACCATTGTTACACCCACAGCCCCTGCTTCTATACATACTGGACCAATTACTAGAGCTCGCGCACGCCAATTAAAATAGCAGGTACTTTCGTTTCTTGGTAATGATTCTAAAGTTCATGAGAATATGATGCTGCCTAAATTGGATACATTTGTTTTTCTTACAAATGAAGGGCCTAGCTTGGACAAGAAAGAGGAACCTTGGAGCAAGTTCAAGCATGGAGATGATGGCATGCACAAGGGGAACAAGAACGGAGTTACAAGTGATGATTTCAGGACTTTGAAGCCACCATAATGAGTGCAGGAAGCCTTGGACGAAATATACAAGATGTCACTTCATAAATTTTGTCCAGAGGCTATTATAGGTGCTGCGTCACCTTATTATTGGGCCAGGCCCATGTAATTTCGAAATACTTGAGTATAGGCTGTTTTTAGAGTCCGTATGTGTGGGGAAACAAGAGATAGGGTTGGTTTCGGACCCCTCCTTCAAGGGCCACGAAATCCCCTCCTCTTCCTCCATATATACAGCCCTTAGGGCACCGTTTAGACTTTGGGTTTTGTTTAGATTAAAAGTTCGCCATAGCTGCAACTTCGCGTACTTCGTTTGTGTTCAACGACCAGACCAAGACGTCACAGAACCCCATTTTGATCAATAAAGCTTTCATCTTATATTCGCAATATCCAGATTGCAAATCTTAGTTTCTTGCTTGTTCTTCGTTTGCTTGCAGGAGATAGACCCTCGTGGTCAGGTTGATTGTGCTCCGGCGTGGTCAATAACCTCTCGGAGTTGGTTTAGCGATTGCTAAGGCGCGACGTCCTCGCACGTTCGTAGTCGGATCGTCAAAGTCTACTCCACCAAAAACGATAGCTATCATCTCATCGAAAGATCGGGACACCCTCGCCTCTATCAAGTGGTACCGTCGTTGAGAGTTTATTCAACATTGCATCTCTGAATTGATTATTGCTGACCCTTTTTGCTACCATATCATAAGCCTTCCCAGCTCCACATACATCTAGATCGTGTGTTTGACACCATGATGAGGACATCAATACCATTGTTACACCCACAGCCCCTGCTTCTATACATACTGGACCAATTACTAGAGCTCGCGCACGCCAATTAAAATATCAGGTACTTTCGTTTCTTGGTAATGATTCTAAAGTTCATGAGAATATGATGCTGCCTAAATTGGATACATTTGTTTTGCTTACAAATGAAGGGCCTAGCTTGGACAAGAAAGAGGAACCTTGGAGCAAGTTCAAGCATGGAGATGATGGCATGCACAAGGGGAACAAGAACGGAGTTACAAGTGATGATTTCAGGACTTTGAAGCCACCATAATGAGTGCAGGAAGCCTTGGACGAAATATACAAGATGTCACTTCATAAATTTCGTCGAGAGGCTATTATAGGTGCTGCGTCACCTTATTATTGGGCCAGGCCCATGTAATTTCAAAATACTTGAGTATAGGCTGTTTTTAGAGTCCGTATGTGTGGGGAAACAATAGATAGGGTTGGTTTCGGACCCCTCCTTCAAGGGCCACGAAATCCCCTCCTCTTCCTCCATATATACAGCCCTTAGGGCACCGTTTAGACTTTGGGTTTTGTTTAGATTAAAAGTTCGCCATAGCTGCAACTTCGCGTACTTCGTTTGTGTTCAACGACCAGACCAAGACGTCACAGAACCCCACCTTGATCAATAAAGCTTTCATCTTATATTCGCAATATCCAGATTGCAAATCTTAGTTTCTTGCTTGTTCTTCGTTTGCTTGCAGGAGATAGACCCTCGGGGTCAGGTTGATTGTGCTCCGGCGTGGTCAATAACCTCTCGGAGTTGGTTTAGCGATTGCTAAGGCGCGACGTCCTCGCACGTTCGTAGTCGGATCGTCAAAGTCTACTCCACCAAAAACGATAGATATCATCTCATCGAAAGATCGGGACACCCTCGCCTCTATCAAACTTGGCTAGCATGGAGATGGTGGAGAAGCTATCTCTCACCACAAGACCACATCCACATCCTTACTATATCCAATGGTTCAACAACAGCGGCAAGGTTAAGGTAACACGTACTGTTCGTGTGCATTTTAGTATCTCTACATATGCTGATTATGTTGATTGTGATGTGGTACCCATGCAAGCATGTTCATTATAACTTGGTAGACCATGGCAATTTGATAAAAATTCTGTACACCATGGTAGAAACAATCAGTATACTCTTGTTCATAAGGATAAACATATTACTTTGCTTCCTATGACTCCTGATTCTATTTTGAAAGATGATATTAATAGAGCTAGTAAAGCAAAACAGGAGAAAAATAAGAGTGAAAATCAGATTGTGGCAAAAGAATTTGAGCAACAAATGAAGCCTAATAATAAACCATCTAGTGTTGCTTCTGAAATTAAATTGAAAAGTGCACGCTTACTTGCCACCAAATCTGATATTGATGATCTAGATTTCAGCAATTCTGTTTGCTATGCTTTTGTGTGCAAAGAGGCGTTATTTTCATTCGAGGACGTGCCTTCCTCTTTGCCTCCTGCGGTCACTAACATTTTGCAGGAGTTCGCTGACGTCTTTCCACAAGACGTGCCACCGGGATTACCACCTATTCGCGGGATTGAGCATCAGATTGACTTAATTCCCGGTGCTTCGTTGCCAAACCGTGCGCCATACCGTACCAATCCAGAGGAGACGAAGGAGATTATGCGTCAAGTACAGGAGTTGCTCGACAAAGGTTATATACGCGAATCCCTTAGTCCTTGTGTTGTTCCTATTATTCTAGTGCCGAAAAAGGATGGTACATCGCGTATGTGTGTTGATTGTAGAGGCATTAATAATATTACTATTCATTATCGTCATCCTATTCCTAGACTAGATGATATGCTTGATGAATTGAGTGGCTCTACAATATTCTCCAAAGTTGATTTGCGTAGTGGATACCATCAAATTCGTATGAAATTGGGGGATGAATGGAAAACAGCATTTAAAACAAAGTTTGGATTATATGAGTGGTTAGTCATGCCTTTTGGGTTAACTAATGCACCTAGTACTTTCATGAGATTAATGAACGAAGTTTTACGTGCTTTCATTGGACGATTTGTGGTAGTCTATTTTGATGATATACTGATTTATAGCAGATCTTTGGAGGAACATTTGGAACATTTACGTGCTGTTTTTATTGCTTTACGTGATGCACGTTTGTTTGGTAACCTTGGGAAGTGCACCTTTTGCACCGACCGAGTATCTTTTCTTGGCTATGTTGTTACTCCACAGGGAATTGAAGTTGATAACGCCAAGATTGAAGCTATTGAGAGTTGGCCACAGCCCAAAACGGTCACTCAAGTGAGGAGTTTTCTTGGACTCGCTGGTTTCTATAGGCGTTTTGTGAGAGATTTCAGCACCATTGCTGCACCTCTCAATGAGCTTACAAAGAAGGATGTGCCTTTTGTTTGGGGTACCTCACAAGAAGAAGCCTTCACGGTATTGAAAGATAAGTTGACACATGCTCTGATAGAGGCGAGGGTGTCCCGATCTTTCGATGAGATGATAGCTATCGTTTTTGGTGGAGTAGACTTTGACGATCCGACTACGAACGTGCGAGGACGTCGCGCCTTAGCAATCGCTAAACCAACTCCGAGAGGTTATTGACCACGCCGGAGCACAATCAACCTGACCATGAGGGTCTATCTCCTGCAAGCAAACGAAGAACAAGCAAGAAACTAAGATTTGCAATCTGGATATTGCGAATATAAGATGAAAGCTTTATTGATCAAGGTGGGGTTCTGTGACGTCTTGGTCTGGTCGTTGAACACAAACGAAGTACGCGAAGTTGCAGCTATGGCGAACTTTTAATCTAAACAAAACCCAAAGTCTAAACGGTGCCCTAAGGGCTGTATATATGGAGGAAGAGGAGGGGATTTCGTGGCCCTTGAAGGAGGGGTCCGAAACCAACCCGATCTCTTGTTTCCCCACACATACGGACTCTAAAAACAGCCTATACTCAAGTATTTCGAAATTACATGGGCCTGGCCCAATAATAAGGTGACGCAGCACCTATAATAGCCTCTGGACGAAATTTATGAAGTGACATCTTGTATATTTCGTCCAAGGCTTCCTGCACTCATTATGGTGGCTTCAAAGTCCTGAAATCATCACTTGTAACTCCGTTCTTGTTCCCCTTGTGCATGCCATCATCTCCATGCTTGAACTTGCTCCAAGGTTCCTCTTTCTTGTCCAAGCTAGGCCCTTCATTTGTAAGCAAAACAAATGTATCCAATTTAGGCAGCATCATATTCTCATGAACTTTAGAATCATTACCAAGAAACGAAAGTACCTGATATTTTAATTGACGTGCGCGAGCTCTAGTAATTGGTCCAGTATGTATAGAAGCAGGGGCTGTGGGTGTAACAATGGTATTGATGTCCTCATCAGTTTGACACCACCTGGCAATCGCTCTGTCCAATCTTTGAGAGTTTTGACTACAACGGTGGCCGATCACCACCTGCTGCTGTGATGAGGACATCAATACCATTGTTACACCCACAGCCCCTGCTTCTATACATACTGGACCAATTACTAGAGCTCGCGCACGCCAATTAAAATATCAGGTACTTTCGTTTCTTGGTAATGATTCTAAAGTTCATGAGAATATGATGCTGCCTAAATTGGATACATTTGTTTTGCTTACAAATGAAGGGCCTAGCTTGGACAAGAAAGAGGAACCTTGGAGCAAGTTCAAGCATGGAGATGATGGCATGCACAAGGGGAACAAGAACGGATTTACAAGTGATGATTTCAGGACTTTGAAGCAACCATAATGAGTGCAGGAAGCCTTGGACGAAATATACAAGATGTCACTTCATAAATTTCGTCCAGAGGCTATTATAGGTGCTGCGTCACCTTATTATTGGGCCAGGCCCATGTAATTTCGAAATACTTGAGTATAGGCTGTTTTTAGAGTCCGTATGTGTGGGGAAACAAGAGATAGGGTTGGTTTCGGACCCCTCCTTCAAGGGCCACGAAATCCCCTCATCTTCCTCCATATATACAGCCCTTAGGGCACCGTTTAGACTTTGGGTTTTGTTTAGATTAAAAGTTCGCCATAGCTGCAACTTCGCGTACTTCGTTTGTGTTCAACGACCAGACCAAGACGTCACAGAACCCCACCTTGATCAATAAAGCTTTCATCTTATATTCGCAATATCCAGATTGCAAATCTTAGTTTCTTGCTTGTTCTTCGTTTGCTTGCAGGAGATAGACCCTCGTGGTCAGGTTGATTGTGCTCCGGCGTGGTCAATAACCTCTCGGAGTTGGTTTAGCGATTGCTAAGGCGCGACGTCCTCGCACGTTCGTAGTCGGATCGTCAAAGTCTACTCCACCAAAAACGATAGCTATCATCTCATCGAAAGATCGGGACACCCTCGCCTCTATCACTTGCCGTCTTGTCCGTTGGATGTAGCTGCTCCGTGGCCTTCCTCCAAGTACCTGATCATGCATAGCACACGTTGGGGGTAGTAGCCATATCTCACATGTGGAAAGTGACGGTTTGGAGAGGAGCAAGTTAACCTTGTGTCCAATGGCGTGTAGTTGAGGTCTTGTATTATGTATCCTTGGGTCATGGGGAGTGGTCGAAGTGAACATGGGGATGATCGTAGGATGCTCCGCATCATGAGGGGTCTTGAATCCAAGATGGATCTTCTCCGTAGAGGCTACGGTCTCTCTCGGTGGAGTAGATCCGGATGGATGAGCAAAACTCTATCTCTAAATGAGCTAAACCTATGGTAACCCTAACTAGGAGGTGGAGGAGGTCTATTTATAGTCTTAGTGCAAATGGGGGCGAAGTGAAAGGGTACATGGGCTTCGGGCCCGAAACTGTGCGTAGACAGGCTCCGGACGTCCGGTCCGGAGCGGACGTCCGGTGGCTCGTGGGCGTCCAGACGTCCGGAAAGCGTCGGACGTCCGGTGGTCCGGTCGTCCTGAAGTCTCGTACTTCCGCTATTTTCCTTCTGTGATGTGGCAATGATCGTCCGGAGGGGCTCGGTCGTCCGGGCGCTGGGAGGTGTCGGATGTCCGGTCCGCGCCGATCGTCCGGCCGCTGTAGCATTCGCGGGCTGACTCTTTAGGCTGGTGGAGGCTCCAGGTGTCGGACGTCCGGCGTGGTCCGGTCGTCCGGTGGCTGTAAACCTTGGGCAGCTTCTTCTCTTGGTCCTTGTACTTGGCGTCCTCACTAACTCGTCCATTGGATGTGGTGGCTCTGTGGCTTTCCTCTAAGTACCTGATGACACATAGGGTCTCAGCTTGAGGTAGTAGCCATGTCTCACATGTAGAGAGTGGTAGTTCAGAGAGGAGCGAGTTCACCTTGTGTCCAATGGCGTATGGTTGAGGTCTCATCGTATGTCCACTTGGGGCTTGAGGAGTAGTCGGAGTGTACATGGGGATGACCGTAGGATGCTCCGCATCATCTCCCCCCCCCCTTGGGAAAGATCCGTCCTCGGATCGTGATCCTCATCACCATGGAAATGGTTGTCGTGGATGGACTTGTAGTTGGACGGAGTTGAAGACATGGCGTGATCCAAGTACTCCAAGGTGTCTCCGGAGTGATAGACATGCAAAAAGAGCAAAAACAAGCGACACTCGGAAATACAATGGTTAGCGCACACAAAGTGTCCATCAAGTAAGTATGAGTCTGTTCGGCAAGATTGTTCGTGACAAAGCGGATGAAGCTTATCAAGATGATAGAGAATGATATGCAAAGCATTCATGGGAGCAAAAGCATTTGTAGTACGCACAAAGTTGTTGGGAATGTGATTAATGCGACCATTGTGCAAATTGATGTCATAATGGGACGGTGTATCAAAAGCATGAACATGGCAATTGGTGCTCAATGTGATTATGTTATCATGCAATTGATGGTGGGCAATATGATCATGATGTATGAATATGCCATCAAGGAAGATCACAACAAATTTGCTAAGGAAGTGCACAAGCTCATATATCATGGATGACATGGAAATAGATGCAACAAGACAAGCATAATGTGAGTCAATCCATGCATGGGGTGCAAACTTGTGGTGAGTATGATATGTCCATCGAGCATGACATGTGTGAGCACAATCAACAAATATGGAGGTGTTAGTGCAATGTGTCAAAGGAGTGTTGATGTACCAATGCTCGATGTCGTAGCATGAGTGGAGGTGCGAAGGTGCATCCAATAAGTCCGAGCGCTCCTCAATGTAAAGGTCCATAGAGTCCATCTCCAATGTCGTTCCTCCATCCAATAGATGTATCATGTAGACAAGAAGAAGGAGACAACAATGAAAGAGTGACGCATCCAATATGCGTATTTGAGGATGGCTCAAAGGGAAGGAGTTCACCTTTATGAGGATGTCGAAAAATGTTGGTGTCGCGCATCATGTAGACCTTTGCATGACTAATATGTCTCATGATGGTATCGCCTTGTGAATCCTTCAAAACGAAAGAACATGACAAACACTCGGAAAAACAAATGAGGTTAGCGGAAGTGCAAAACCTATCATTCGTGTGGTAAGATACCCAACAAGTGTATGCATCATGCTCATCATAAGAAAGGACAAGGGAGTATTTCATAGTATGAAGGCATATGATGTGAGAACAACCAAATACAATAGGCTCAATCAAACAAGCATGCATCACAAGTAAAGTGTCCAAGTCTCCAAGATCAATAAGCATAGATGCAACAATTGGAGGCAAGCGACAATGAACAAGATATATCATGTGAGAGGCATGAACATATATGTCATCAACCCAAGAAAGCGAGTAAGAATGGAACATGGGTGATGCGACAAAGCAAGCAATCATAGCGATCAAGTAGTGCAAGCTAGTAGTGCGAAGATGCAACGTACTAGAGGTAATCATGGCGATCATGTCATGTGTGCAAATAGTGGGCATGAGTAATTCACATGACATAGCACAAGCATGAAAGCAAGATATGAGGAAAGTATCATCATTGTATTGGCAAGAAGTCCTAGGTAAATAGCAATGGAACATCATGACTCTCCCAACACAAGAATCAATAATAGCATGGGGCACAAAGAAATCATGGCAATAGCTACTAGGATCTCCACCAAGCATGCAAATACACATAGAAGTAGCATAATGGTGAATCACATGTAAGTGCAAGCAAGGGTCACAATTGCATGGCAAAGGCATATAAAGAGGCATAACATGCAAAGTGAACACGGGAAAATGGGTATAAGATGACAATTGGTATATAGCCCATAGCCGTGTGAGAGCCAAGTAGAAGAGATGAGCGTAGTCGTTGCGCGAAGGGAACGGTGGTAAGGGTAGTCCACGGGATCCCAAGTCATCGTTGCTCTCAAGAGCTCATTTCGTCAACTCATGGGATTGTGAGGTTGACGAGTGTTCATAAGTACCTACACAAAACAAAGGCAAAGGGAAAATTGTGTGTGCGTGGTAGATGTACACATCATCCATCATGATGCGCACGTGCATGTGTTGGTTAGCACAAAATAGCCAATGCTCAAATAAATGAGATGCGTGATATAGAAACATGTCATCCATCATAAGAGGTTTGTTGTTATGTATAACATAATGGATACTCAAATTGTGTAATGCATCATGAGTAATATGTAGAGCATTGTTATTCATGGAATGCATACGGTGAACACAATCATGGGAAACATGCATGGTATGGAATGCATCAAAATCTCCTAATATGTATGAGGAAACTATGGGTGTCTCCTCATGAGCATTAGTGGAAACATCACTTGGAGAATATTTACAACATCCAAAACAATGCATATCCGAAGCAATGTGATCATGGCATGGCATAGTAGATGAATTGCGCAAATCATGGAAAGGAAGCATGGCAATATCATCGCATGAAAAACAAAAGCCAATGACCATCATCTCGTCATCTATGCCATAAGTGCAAATGGGATTTATTTTAATGGGGCATGCATAGTTACTATGTTGAGATTGAAATGATGCAATATGGGAGATCTCACTCATAGCATATGACAAGTTTAAAGGATTATCAAACATGATGTGACCAATAGAATTTTCACGTGATATCCGATGGAGCATAGCATCACAACTAGGCAATTCAACATGCTCATCATCATATTCATCATAAATGGGTGGCATATCAAAACAAGACATAGTATGCGATGAATCCATAAGGTGATCATCATCATGCAAGCAATCATTTGCAAGATAGTCCACTAGTGGGACAAGAGAAGCACCGTCACCTATGGTACCTTTGGAGCGTCGCTCATGTGTTGTAGGTGAGGTGTCGAAGATCCACTCTTTGTCATCTTCATCTTGATGGAACCATGTGGGGGGTGCATCATCATCCACCATGGCCATTGTCGTCTCCATTGGAGGTGTGGACTCATCGAGGATAGGCATGTCGTCATGTAGGAGACCTAGCACCAAAAGGGAAAACACACTCGGAGTAGAGGGTAAGTCATTAGAAATCATAGTGGCCTCACGTGCCTTCTCAACTACCTCACTCACTAAGTGTTATGGCTCACTCACTCCCGGTATGATGCTCTCACTCGTATGGTTGGTGGAGTCACTCAAATGGCTCTCAACCTCACATAGGATGAGTGGCATGCTCTCATGTGTGGGACTAGTGGTGGTCACACTCATCCTCTCATAGGAAATGCACTCAAAGTCACATATGGTGGAGTCACTCATATCACTCATGTGGTGGTGGCTCTCCTCACATGGGAATTGGGTCATCTCGTCATATGTAGGTGTCGGAGAGATGTAGGTGCAAGTGTCTCCATGCTCAACTCCTATCGCCGCCTTGGTTGAAGGGATAATCCCATGCTCAACCTCATCGTCCATAACGCCTCCGAAGATGAATGCCGTAGGATGTGGCAAAACATCACTCTCCTCCGATATCAAAGAGAAGGTCTCATGTGCGGTCTCGTAGCTTGACTCGGAGTATGAGTCCAATATGGGCGCCGTCTTGATGTTGTAGAAGAGGTTTGCGCTCGTCGCCGTGGTCGAAGGGGATGGCCCTTGCTCGACCTTCTTGTCACCGTCTTGTTGTAGGAGGCCCAAATGATGTGGCACCTCGTAGCTCGTCTCCATGACCGAAGGGAATTTCCCATGCTTGGCCATCTTTCTTGAGGGGCTCCCGAAGATGGAAGTGTCGCCCTCGCTCGTAGTTGGTCACCGTGTTGAAGATGTCGATGTTGGCGAACTCACGGGAAGTAGGCGAAGATGCCGTACGTCCAAAGGCGAAGATGCCTTGATAACACTTGGCGAAGATGCCGAAGTGGTGGTGGTAGCCATAGCTCCGTCTTGGTGGTGCTCGTCTCGCGGTCTTCTATTTTACTCATGAAGCTTGGCCTTGGCGTGAAGTAGGGCTTGTTGGGACTTGTGCATTTGCGCTTGGCGAGCATCTTCATGATGATGGTGTCGTTGTTGTGCTTGAGCTCGATGGGATTCGTCGTCGTTGTGCACATGATGCTTGGAGGTGACTTGCCCTTCATGACGATGTGGATCACGAATGTGATGATGATCGCCATGTAGATGTGGATGTGGACGACTTGCGCTTGCATCGCTTGGGCGGCCCAAGATGATTGACTTGCTCGTCGTCGCCTTGAGGATGACGAAGGGGAAGAAGACTTGGCCAAGGCCCGAATCTCCTCCATCCTTGCATCTTCCTCCTCCTTTTGTGCGGAAAGCTTGTTGTCGAGGTAGTCTCTTGTGCGCCGCTCGGAGTGTCGTATGTCGATGGCGAGGTTGTCGATGCGCTCTCGCAAGCTTGATTGTGCGCCTTGCATTTGTCGTTGTAGATCGAAGATGAATGCTTTGGTGATGTAGTTGTTCGTGCCATCGTTGTCGTGGAAAACCGGAGATGAAATGCCTTGCCTATCTATCACAAGACTCGAGCAAATATGAGTGGGAGAAAGGAGAGAACTATACCAAATGTACCTTGACCGATGTTGAAGATGGATCAATGACCACTCAATGATGTAACAAGGAAATAGCACAATTGGTACCGATCTCGTCAATTTCTCACACCTACACAAATAAGGCTTATGGTGGAGCTCGGCGAGGATAGTGGCACAAAAATTTGATGCAAAATGTTAGTAAGAGTCAATAATGTTGAAAAAGATTGACAAATTCGCAAGTAAAACAAGTAGACCAATAGCAATATGGGTGGCACACGGAAACACACACACGGATAGATAAATGTGGTTGTGCAACCAAGGATTGAGCGGAAAATGTGGAATCCACGGAAAATGCTCTTGTCACACAACACTAGAGAGACGCTAGCCGATTGCTCAATAGGCGGATACAAAGTAGTGCACTACCTATATGAGACAAAATATAGCGACTTCCTATCACAAGTATGCTATGTATGTATGGTTCCCGGTGTTTCTTTCAAGATGATCCAAGATGATCGGATATGACAATCTTATGCAATGTGGTATGATGCTATGGCTATTGCTTACAAGCTTCTTTGCTCTCTCTCTTTTGCTTAAAAGCTTATTCTTTTTTTTATATGGCCACTATGCGAAATGCACAAACCAAGATAGCAATTGTGTATATGCGGGAACAAGCTTGTGACACAAGTGATGGTATGATACCAAGATGATACCAATATGATATGGTATGTATGCAATGGAAGGTGTAGATCAATGATCACTAATGTGCACAAGTAACGTTGCCGGCAATACTCAAATGGCTAGTCTCGATAGGCAAGTGACACAAAATGGTTATCAATGCAATTGCAAGGGGAATATACAATGGTGTCGTCGAGGTTATCGTCCGTTGTGAGGATGAGTGGCGGTGTTCTTGATGTAGAACCGTTCCTAATTAGCCGAAACACCTTAGGAAACGGAAAAACCGCGAACTCAAAATCTCAAATGTCAAATGGTGGTAGCGGAATGCGGTGGTGGTTTTGCACTTGGCAATGCGGAAGTGGAATGATGGGTTATGCGAGTCGAAGTTAAAGTTGCCGTCCCTAAGTAGCGGAAACACCTTAGGAGACACAAGCCACAACTCAAACAAGCTCAAACAAAATTGGGTTAAGTTGGGGTGGCGGAAGTGTATGGTGGACAAGGTTATGCGGAAGTTATGGTGGTGGTTGATGAAGAAGTAACCGTCCCTAAGTAGCTGAAACACCTTAGGAGACTCGAATCACAACTCAAACAACCACAAATGGAATGGGGAACAAAATGGGTTAGGTTGCGGAAGTCGGTGGTGGTATAGCGGCTGATATGGTGGAAAGACTAGGCAAAGATGCCAATGTTCCAAAAATTTGATGAAGTCAAATGATGTTGGAATTATTTTTGTGGGAAGAGGGATGTCAAGAGCTTCAAAACAAGCAAAAGAACGTCAAAATCGGAGTTCGGATGAATTAGTTATGGCCGAAACAAAAATCAGCCGAAGTCAGTTTCTACAGGTGTCGGACGTCCGGAAATGGACGGATGTCCGGTCGTCGGACGTCCGGTCGGGCTCGGAAATCCACTAATTCAGCTCGGGTTAGGGATTCTGGTCGTCCCTTAACCGGTCGTCCGGTGGTTCCTGGGGCTTCGGACGTCCGGTAAAGTGGCGATCGTCCGGTGGGTCTGGGTCAACGCGAGATGCGAGTTTCGGGACGCGATTTTGGGCGGAAGTTGGGGATTTTGGGGTCAAATTTGAGGAGATTTCATGGATGGAAAGTGGGGAAACTTGGGGGAGAGCTAGATCCACTTGAAACCAAGCAAATCCATGGATCAAAATCAACAAAACATCATCAAACCAACAAATCACAAAAAAAAATTGGGGCTATTTTTGGTGGGGATTTTTGAAATTGGGGAAGAACACAACAAAATCAGGCTAGAAAAAAAAGAGGGGAGGCTCCAAATTCGTGATAAACCTAAGCTCTGATTCCATAGATGATGTAGGGTAGAACCCTAGGGCCCGATCTTTCACGAAATGGAGGGGATCCTACGAAGAACACGAGGGGAAAACATGAGGAGAGAAATCACTCTAACCAACAAGAACGATCACACATGTGCTAGATCCTCGAAACACAAAGAGATACACGATCCGAATCCAAAAAAGGATGATACATAGGGTAGCTAGTTCATCTCCGTGAGGAGGTCTTGATGATATCCTAGACGGATCTTCCCGTGAGGGGTCTTGAATCCAAGATGGATCTTCTCCGTAGAGGCCGCGGTCTCTCTCGGTGGAGTAGATCCGGATGGATGAGCAAAGCTCCATCTCTAAATGAGCTAAACCTATGCTAACCCTAACTAGGAGGTGGAGGAGGTCTATTTATAGTCTTAGTGCAAATGGGGGCAAAGTGAAAGGGTACATGGGCTTCGGGCCCGAAACTGTGCGCAGATAGGCTCCGGACGTTCGGTGGCTCGTGGGCGTCCGGACGTCCGATGGTCCGATCGTCCGGAAGTCTCGTACTTCTGCTATTTTCCTTCTGTGATGTGGCAACGGTCGTCCGGAGGGGCTCGGTCGTCCGGGCGTTGGGAGGTGTCGGACGTCCGGTCCGCGCCGGTCGTCCGACCGCTGTAGCATTCGCGGGCTGGCTCTTTAGGCTGGTGGAGGCTCCAGGTGTCGGACGTCCGGCATGGTCCGGTTGTCCGGTGGCTGTAAACCTTGGGCAGCTTCTTCTCTTGGTCCTTGTACTTGGTGTCCTCGCTAACTCGTCCATTGGATGTGGTGGCTCCGTGGCTTTCCTCTAAGTACCTGATGACACATAGGGTCTCCGCTTGAGGTAGTAGCCATGTCACATGTAGAGAGTGGTAGTTCGAAGAGGAGCGAGTTCACCTTGTGTCCAATGGCGTATGGTTGAGGTCTCATTGTATGTCCACTTGGGGCTTGAGGAGTAGTCGGAGTGTACATGGGGATGACCGTAGGATGCTCCGCATCAGTTTGTCAAAGTTGGGTAAAGCAAGCACGGGAGCATGAGTAAGCAAATTCTTTAGCTCATTAAATGCGCTATCTTGAGATGGTCCCCAAACAAAGGGTGCATTTTTCTTACTCAAATCTTGTAAAGGAGACGCAATGGTGCTAAACTCCTTAACAAATCTACGGTAGAAACCGGCTAAACAAAGAAAACTACGCACTTGTTGCAAGTTGGTTGGTTGGGGCCAAGTTTTAATAGCATTGATCTTAGATTCATCTACATGAACACCCTTAGAAGACACAACGAAACCCAAGAAAACAAGCTTATCAACACAAAAAAGGCATTTGTCCGTATTAGCATAAAGGCGCGCTTTCCTAAGGGTTTGCAACACGGTTCTAAGATGGGTGACATGATCTTTGAGAGATTTGCTAAATACAAGAATATCGTCAAAGTAGACCACAACAAATACGCCAATATAGGGTCGAAGAACAAAATGCATGACTCTCATGAAAGTACCGGGTGCTTCAGATAAGCCCATTGGCATAACAAGCCATTCATATAAGCCAAATTTGGTCTTAAATGCGGTTTTCCATTCATCACCTTCTTGGATGCGTATTTGATAGTAGCCACTTTTAAGATCAATTTTAGAGAAAATGGTGGCTCCGCTAAGCTCATCTAGCATATCATCTAGGCGTGGGATAGGGTAACGATAACGCACGGTAATAGCATTGATAGGACAACAATTGGAACACATCTGAAATGTACCATCTTTCTTGGGAACAAGGATTACCGGGACGACACAAGGGCTCAAGCTTTCGCATACATGGCCGTTGTCGATGAGCAGTTGTACTTGCCGTTGGATCTCCTTGGTTTCCTCGTGGTTGACGCGGTAGGGAGCCTTGTTAGGAAGGGGTGCTCCGGGGATGAGGTCGATTCGGTGTTTGATGCCTCGTAGAGGGGGTAGACCCGAAGGTAGCTCGTCGGGGAAAACATCTTGGAATTCCTACAATAGAGAAGATAACACTAAAGGTAGATTGTGAGAGTTGTTAGTTTTGGGTGCCTCATCCTTGCACAAAAGGACATAGTGCATAACACTTGATGGGTTCTCACACACTTCTCTCATCTCACGTTTGGTGGCAAAGAGGAGTAGGTTTTTCTTGTCGCTCATCGTGGAGGCACTCGATTTGGGCTTGTGGCGCTCACTCTCTTTATGGTGGTTCGCTCTCTCACTATTCTCTCCACGATGGGTGGCTTGCTTGTCGACGATCACTTGACTTGGAGACATAGGTCGTAGCATGTACTCCTTCCCTTTCATCTTGAAGCTATAGTGATTCGTTCGCCCATTGTGGATGACGCCTTGGTCAAATTGCCATGGTCGTCCAAGAATGAGGTGGCAAATGGACATCGGAACGACATCACACTCCAAAGTGTCTTCGTATGCTCCGATCTTGAAGGAAACTTGCATCATATGCTCGACTTGGATAGTGCCGGAGTCACTTAGCCATTGAACCTTGTAAGGATGCGGGTGCTTCATCTTGACTAGTTGGAGCTTGGAGCATAGTTCTTCACTTGCCAAGTTATGACAACTTCCTCCATCGATGATGACCTTCACGGACCTTCCATTGATGCCGGCCTTGGTGTGGAAGATATGGCATCTTTGGTCTTCGTCTTGTTGATGTTGAAGAGTCAAGACCTTGGAGACAACAAGAGCGGGGCTCGGATCTTCGTCACAAAAGACTTGATCATCTTCATCGTCGTTCACTTGCCGGTGCATGGCCACTTGCTCAAGGGCTTCCATTTCGCCTTCACTCATTGAGTCGTATGTACCATCATCGTTGAAGATCATGGTGCGTTTGTTGGTACATTCGAAGGACTTGTGGCCTCGGCCGCCGCATGTGAAGCATTTGATGGAACTTGTCTTGACGGTCTCATCCGTTGGAGTTGTAGATGATGGTGCTCTCGGCTTGAAGTTGCTTGGAGTAGGAGGATGGCTTGAGGTTGTCGAAGTTTTCTTGTAATTGGACTTGTCGCCATTGCTTGTAGGAGGCTTGGTTGAGGTAGACGGTGTTGGAGTCGTTGAAGCTTGGGTGTTGGAGAAGCCATAGGACTTGGATGAGAACTTGGCATACTTGAAGTCATCTTGCACTTGACGTTCCGCCTTGGTAGCTTGATGCACTAGCTCAATGAGGTTTGAGTATGGTTGGAAGTCGGCGATCTTCTTGATAGGATGATTGAATCCATTCAAGAAACGTGCCATAGTTTGCTCATCATCTTCCGTGACATTGGCTCGTATCATGGCAATCTCCATTTCCTTGTAGTACTCTTCAACGCTCTTGGTTCCTTGCTTGAGGAGTTGGAGTTTCTTGAAGAGGTCGCGGTTGTAGTAGGTTGGCACAAAACGTGCTCTCATGACATCCTTCATTTGCGCCCAAGTGGTGATAGGTGGTTCACCTCTTGCCTCACGACGCTCAATGACTTGTTCCCACCATATGAGGACGTAGTCTTGGAACTCAAGGGATGCCATTGCGATCTTCTTCTCTTCCTCATAGTTGTGCAAACGAAAGATCTTGTCGACCTTCAATGCCCATGATAGGTACTCTTTGGGATCATTGCTTCCGCTGAACTTGGGCATGGTGAACTTTAGCTTGCCGTTGCGTTGCTCTTCATTGTGTTGGGGTCGAGGGTGATGACGTCCTTGCCGAGGAGGATTGTCTCCCTCAACTTGCTCTTGTCGTGGAGGATCTCCGTTGTCTTGTTGCTCTTGTGGAACTTGAGGTTCTTGTCGAGCTTGTGGAGGAGCTTGTCGAGCTTGAGGAGGAACTTGAGGAACTTGTCGGTGCAACCGTGATTGATAAACCCTCTCTTGAACTTCATCGCGAAGTGCTTCTTCTTGTTCACGCCTATGGCGGTTGCGTGCGGCAACGGCGTGACTTGTGTCATGGAGGGCACGTTGCGCCTCAAGTGCTTGAGCTTCTCACCGTAGTTGTTCTTGACGTTGTGCCTCGGCATCTTGCTCGTCTTGGTGTAGGCGTGCTCGTTCTTCCTCTTGTTGGCGTTGGCGTTGTCGTTCTTGTGCTTGCGCAAAGGTAGCTTGGTTTTGGCGATGTCGATGTTCTTGCGCAAGAAGTTGCTCTTGAGAATCGGTTCCGTGCAGAGGATTGCGGTTTGCTTGACGGTCTTGGAGCGCGGCTTGGCGAAGAGTGTTCGACGTCGGTGTACTTGAGTTGTCGAAGGAATGTCGACTTGAGTGGCTCCGTCTTGAGGAGGACGAAGTGGTAGAAGAGTGGTTGAACAACAAGGCATGAATCTCGTCCATTCTTGCATCGTTCTCTTGTTTGTGTTGGTCGAGCTTATGGTCGAAGTAGTCTCTTGTACGTTGCTCGGAGAGGCGTAAGTCGGTGGCGAGATTGTCAATGCGGTCGCTCATTGCTTGTTGTTCTTGATGCAAAGCTCGTTGTGCACCGAAGAGGTGGCTCTTGGTGACGTAGGTGTTCGGGTCGTCGTCTTGCTCGATGAAGAGTGGGTTGGTAGAAGAACTTGGCCTATCCATCCTTCCAAGAAAATATGTGAGTGGGATAAAGAGAGGAACTTATACGAAATGTACCTTGACCGATGTTGAAGATGGATAAATGATCACTCAAATGTGGAACAAGGAAATAGCACAATTGGTACCGATTCTTGTCGGTTTCTCACACCTACACAAATAAAAGCTTATGGTGGAGCTCGGTTAGGATAGTGGCACAAAGTTCGATGCAATTGTTAGTGAGCCTCAATAATGTTGGAAAAGATTCACAAATTTGCAAATGCAACAAGTAGACCAAGCAAGTAGTGTTACACGGAAACACACACGCAAATAGATAAATGGGGTTGTGCAACCAAAAATGAGCGGAAAATGTGGAATCCACGGAAAATACTCTTGTTGCACAACTCTAGAGAGACGCTAGCACGATTGCACAATAGGCGGATACGAAACTTGTGCACAACCTACTAAGCAAAAATGCAACGACTTCTATCCCAAGTATGCTATATGTATGGTGTTCCGATGATATGATCCAAGATGATCGAGTATGACAATCTTAATGTTGTATGATGCTATGGTTCTTGCTTATAAGCTCGTTGCTTATCTTTTCCTTTTGCTTAAAAGCTTGTTTGGCTCTTTCTCTTTTGAGCTCTTTCTCATGCAAGACTTCACGAACCAAGATAGCAATTGTGTATGCTATGACAACCTTGTGACACAAGAGATGATACCAAGATATGCACCACGATGAAATGGTATGTATGCTATGGGAAGTATGATCACTAATGTGTACAAGTAACGTTGCCAGCAATACTCAAAGGCTAGTCTCGAAAGGCAAGATACGCAAAATTGGGCTATGGTGGTTATCAATGTAATGGCAAGGAGTAGACCAAGATGTCGTCGAGATTACCGTCCTTGCTTACGGTTGAGGGTGTCAAGATGGTGAAGTGGTCGATGTCAAGTCCTTGGCGAAGATGAGCGGCGGTGATGTTGATGTCGAAGCGTTCCTAGTTAGCCGAAACACCCTAGGAAACGATGAACCACAACTCAAATTCTCAAAACCAAATGTGTCCAAATTGTGTCGGAGTGCGGAGCGTGTAAGCGATGGTGGTTGCGGAAAGCGATATGGTGGTATCGGGGTGCGTATGCGGAAGTGGAATGGGTAGTGGAGAGGTGGTGGTGGCCGATCTAAAAAATTTCAGTTTTGTCAGGAAACGCCGGACGTCCGGTGGTCGGAGCGGTCGTCCGGTCGGCGGACGTCCGGTGCCTGGGCTGTTTCGGGCACGGGATGAACAGCTAGGGTTCGTGGTGGATGTGGCGAAATTGGTCGAATTTGGGCGATTTTGTGGGTGGAAATGGTGGAGATGATGGGGGAAAGCTAGATCCACTTGAGGCAAAGCAAATCCACGGATCAAATCCAACAAAACTTCATCACACCAACAAATCACAAAAAAGAAATTGGGGCTATTTTTTTGTGGGAATTTTCGAAATTTAGGACGAAAAACAACAAAATCAAGCTAGAAAACGGGGGTAGGGGCTCCAAATTCATGATCAACCTTGGCTCATGATACCAAGATGATGTAGGGTAGAACCCTAGGGCCTGATCTTTCACGAAATGGAGGGGATCCTACGAAGAACACGAAGAACATGAGGGGAAACACGAGGAGAGAAATCACTCAAACTAACAAGAACAGTCACACATGTGCTAGATCCTCGAAACACAAAGAGATACACGATCCAAATCCAACAAAGGACGATACATAGGGTAGCTAGTTCATCTCCGTGTGGAGGTCTTGATGATATCCTAGACGGATCTTCCTGTGAGGGGTCTTGAGTCCAAGATGGATCTTCTCCGTAGAGGCCGCGGTCTCTCTCGGTGGAGTAGATCCGTATGGATGAGCAAAGCTCTATTTCAAGTATGAGCTAAACCAATGCTAACCCTAACTAGGAGGTGGAGGAGGTCTATTTATAGTCGTAGTGCAAATGGGGGCGAAGTGAAAGGGTACATGCGCCTTGGGCCCAAAACTGTGCGCAGACAGGGACCGGACGTCCGGTCTGGAGCGGACGTCCGGTGGCTCGTGGGCGTCCGGACGTCCGGAGGTCACCGGACTTCCGTCGTTTCGGCTCGGGTGCAGTGACGCCGGACGTCCGGAGTCGGCCGGTCGTCCGGTCGCCGGTCGTCTGGTCTCTTCGGACTTCTGCTAATTTGGCTCGGGCGTGAGGTTGCTGGTCGTCCGGTGGGGGCCGGACGTCTGCTCGCTGGGAGGGGTGGTCGGTCGTCCGGTGGGGGCCGGACGTCCGCACGCTGAAGCTTGCATTGCCTGGGACCTGGGACAGGCTGGGGGCTTCAGGCGCCGGACGTCCGGTCCCGACCGGTCGTCCGGTGGCTGGGGTTTCTTCGGCAGCTCTTTTTCTTGTCCCTCCTCATTGGTGTCCTCGCCGTATTATCCGTTGGATGCAGCTGCTCCGTGACCTTCCTCCAAGTACCTGATCACACATAGTGTTTCCGTTTGAGGTAGTAGCCATGTCTCATGTGTAGAAAGTAGTAGTTCGGAGAGGAGCGAGTTCACCTTATCTTCGATAGCCTTTGCTTGAGCTCTTGTCATGGGTCCAAGTGGTGTCGTGGGAGATGTAGATACGTCCATGGGGATGACCGTGGGATGCTCCGCATCACAAGGAGTCCTTCATATTTTGCTGTGTTGTTGGTGGCATCCTCCCTGGGAAAATGCATCTGGATAACGTACTTGAGGTGTTCTATGGTAGGTGCAACGAGTAAAACTCCTGCCCCAGCTCCTTGGAGCGAGAAAGCACCGTCAAAGTACATGACCCATTCCTTAGGGGCCTCCTTGCCGGGGAGGACTGATGCGAAGCATCCTTCGGTCATCTCCATGTACACCTTCATTGCACCTCAAGCCCCAAGGGGACCTACCGGACTTAAGGTGAACCCGCTCCTCTTCGAGATTTACATGAATATCCTTAGGACTTGGTTGCCACCTCACCAAAATGCATTGTGTGTACTTAGGTACGAGGAGGAACACTCCCAAGTAGCTCAGGAGCATCACCAAGGAGTAGGAGGACCACCCCAAAGCCACATGAAGGATGAAGACGACGAGAAGCACCTGGACAGGAAGTCCCAGGTGACCCCGTGCGCACGGGCCCTCGAGACCCCGTGCCCATGGGCCTCCCAGGAAGCGGGCGTTGTAGCACCCCGTGCGCACGGGCTTGTACCATGCACACAGGACCCCGTGCGCACGGGCCCAACTTACCCCGTGCGCACAAGCCCTTCAGGATGGTCGGCTGTGATCTCCTATTGGGCCTCCAGTTCGTCCCTCACCTCCAGCCACTTATATATACTCCTCTCCCTCCTCCATTTTAGACTAAGCAAAGTATATGACATGATATATGTGAGCTTTGCTCCTTGTACCTTCTCTTGAGAGAGAGAGAGACCTCGCCCATGGAGATCAAGACCTCCACAGGGGAAGATCCCTAGTGGATACAAGACCCCATCTAGGGAAGGATCCCCATCATAGGATCATCAAGACCTCACCTCCTTAGGAGTGGGATGAACTCTACCTTGTGCTATTTTCCCTTTGTTGTTCATGTATCTTGTGGATCTATGTGTTGCTAGTCTAGTGGATGTGTGATTGGACTTGTTCTTGAGTGTTCCTCTTGTGTTTTCTCCCTTGTGTTCATCTTGTTCTTGGGGATTTCCCTTCCAATTCGTGAAAGATCTCCACTTAGGGTTCCACCCTACAACATTATGGTATCATGAGCCATGGTTTCTCATGAAATTGGAGCCCCCCTCTTTGTTTTCTAGCCTAATTTTGCTTGTTCTTGCCCAATTTCGAAAATCCCCACAAAAATAGCCCCAACATTTTTCTTGCAATTTGTTGGTTCTTGTGAGATTTTGTTATGTTTGATCCATGATTTTGATGTTTGGCAAGTAGATCTAGCTTTCCCCCATCCCCCCAACAATCCCCACCACCAAATCCTTCAATTTTGACCGAAATCGCGAAATTTTCCGCCACCCCCGTGCCCACGGGCCCCAACCCCATGCGCACGGCCCCCTGCGAAATCTCTGGACACCCCATGCCCACGGACCTGTACCATGCGCATGGGACCCTGTGCCCACGGGCCCTAGACCCTGTGCGCACGGCCCCCCTACAGCAGCCGCACGCGCTTCACAGTTTTGGTCGTATCTTCCACATCCGGAGTCCGATTTTGACGTTCTTTAGCTCATTGAGTAGCTATTGACATCCCCTGATAGAGGCAAAGGTGTCCCGATGTTTCGATGAGATGGTGGCTATCGTTTTCTGTGGGAGTCGACCTTGACGATCCGACTACGAACGTGCGAGACGTCGCGCCTTAGCAATCGCTATACCAACTTCCAAGGGGTTATTGACCACGCCGGAGCACGATCAACCTGACCACGAGGGTCTGTTTCCTGCGAGCAAACGAAGAACAAGCAAGAAACTGAGATTGCAATCTGGATATTGCGAATATAAGAGGAAATCTTTATTAATGAAGGTGGGGTTCTATGACGTCTTTTGATAGAGGCGAGGGTGTCCCGATCTTTCGATGAGATGATAGCTATCGTTTTTGGTGGAGTAGACTTTGACGATCCGACTACGAACGTGAGAGGACGTCGCGCCTTAGCAATCGCTAAACCAACTCCTAGAGGTTATTGACCACGCCGGAGCACAATCAACCTGACCACGAGGGTCTATCTCCTGCAAGCAAACGAAGAACAAGCAAGAAACTAAGATTTGCAATCTGGATATTGCGAATATAAGATGAAAGCTTTATTGATCAAGGTGGGGTTCTGTGACGTCTTGGTCTGGTCGTTGAACACAAACGAAGTACGCGAAGTTGCAGCTATGGCGAACTTTCAATCTAAACAAAACCCAAAGTCTAAACGGTGCCCTAAGGGCTGTATATATGGAGGAAGAGGGCGGGATTTCGTGGCCCTTGAAGGAGGGGTCCGAAACCAACCCTATCTCTTGTTTCCCCACACATACGGACTCTAAAAATAGCCTATACTCAAGTATTTCGAAATTACATGGGCCTGGCCCAATAATAAGGTGACGCAGCACCTATAATAGCCTCTGGACGAAATTTATGAAGTGGCATCTTGTATATTTCGTCCAAGGCTTCCTGCACTCCTTATGGTGGCTTCAAAGTCCTGAAATCATCACTTGTAACTCCGTTCTTGTTCCCCTTGCGCATGCCATCATCTCCATGCTTGAACTTGCTCCAAGGTTCCTCTTTCTTGTCCAAGCTAGGCCCTTCATTTGTAAGCAAAACAAATGTATCCAATTTAGGCAGCATCATATTCTCATGAACTTTAGAATCATTACCAAGAAACGAAAGTACCTGATAATTTAATTGGCGTGCACGAGCTCTAGTAATTGGTCCAGTATGTATAGAAGCAGGGGCTGTGGGTGTAACAATGGTATTGATGTCCTCATCATCCTCCCCTTCTTGAAATGAAGTCATCCTCGACGGAAGCTCATCTTCCTCACCCAAATAAGGCTTCAGATCTGCAATGTTAAAAGTGGGACTAACCCCAAAATCTGCAGGCAGCTCAAGTTTATATGCGTTATCATTTATTTTCTCTAACACCTTAAAAGGACCATCAGCACGTGGCATTAGCTTTGATTTGCGCAAATCAGGAAATCTATCCTTATGCAAATGTAACCAAACAAGATCTCCAGGTGCAAACACAACATGTTTTCTACCCTTATCTCCAGCAAGTTTATATTTAACATTCATACGCTCAATGTTCTCCTTAGTTAACTCATGCATTTTTAAGATCAATTCAGCACGTTGTTTAGCATCAAAATTAACCTTCTCCGAAGATGGAAGAGGCAACAAATCAATTGGTGCACGAGGAAGGAAACCATACACAATATCAAAAGGACACATCTTAGTAGTAGAATGCAATGAACGATTATAAGCAAATTCAATATGAGGCAAGCATTCTTCCCACATTTTCTTGTTATTCTTCAAAACAGCCCTAAGCATAGTAGACAATGTTCTATTGACTACTTCAGTTTGTCCATCAGTTTGGGGGAGACATGTAGTACTAAAAAGCAGTTTAGTCCCCAACTTAGCCCATAAACATCTCCAAAAGTGGCTAAGAAATTTCGTATCACGATCTGAAACAATAGTATTTGGCACACCATGCAAGCGTATAATTTCACGAAAGAAACAAATCAGCAACATTAACAGCATCATCGCTTTTATGACATGGTATAAAGTGTGCCATTTTCGAGAACCTATCCACGACAACAAATATGCTATCCCTCCCCTTCTTTGTTCGAGGTAAACCTAAAACAAAGTCCATAGATATATCCTCCCAAGGAACACTAGGTACAGGCAAAGGCATATATAAACCATGAGGATTGAGTCGTGACTTAGCTTTTTGACATGTAGTGCAGCGAGCAACAAAACGCTCAACATCCCGTCTCATCTTTGGCCAAAAGAAATGTGTAGCAAGTATATCCTCCGTCTTCTTCAAGCCAAAGTGTCCCATTAATCCTCCTCCATGCGCCTCCTGCAACAACAAAAGACGAACGGAGCTAGCTGGAATGCATAGCTTGTTAGCACGAAACACAAATCCATCGTTAACGACGAACTTGTTCCATGTTCTCCCTTCCTTACAATTCTGCAATACATCTTTAAATTCAGCATCATGCACATATTGATCTTTGATGGTCTCCAAACCAAATATTTTAAAGTCAAGTTGTGAAAGCATAGTATAACGACGAGACAATGCATCAGCAATAACATTTTCTTTACCCTTCTTGTGTTTAATGACATAAGGGAAAGTCTCAATAAATTCAACCCATTTAGCATGTCTACGGTTCAGTTTTGCTTGACTTTTAATGTGTTTCAAAGATTCATGATCAGAATGTATAACAAATTCTTTGGGCCATAAATAATGTTGCCATGTTTCGAAGGTCCGAACAAGAGCATATAATTCTTTATCATAAGTAGAATAGTTCAGACTAGGCCCACTCAATTTTTCAGAAAAGTATGCAACAGGTTTGCCATCTTGTAATAAAACACCTCCTAATCCAATTCCACTAGCATCACATTCAAGCTCAAAAGTCTTATTAAAATCAGGAAGTTGGAGTAAAGGAGCATGTGTCAACTTATCTTTCAATACCGTGAAGGCTTCTTCCTGTGAGGTACCCCAAACAAAAGGCACATCCTTCTTTGTAAGCTCATTGAGAGGTGCAGCAATGGTGCTGAAATCTCTCACAAAACGCCTATAGAAACCAGCGAGTCCAAGAAAACTCCTCACTTGAGTGACCGTTTTGGGCTGTGGCCAACTCTCAATAGCTTCAATCTTGGCTTTATCAACTTCAATTCCCTGTGGAGTAACAACATAGCCAAGAAAAGATACTCGGTCGGTGCAAAAGGTGCACTTCCCAAGGTTACCAAACAAACATGCATCACGTAAAGCAATAAAAACAGCACGTAAATGTTCCAAATGTTCCTCCAAAGATCTGCTATAAATCAGTATATCATCAAAATAGACTACCACAAATCGCCCAATGAAAGCACGTAAAACTTCGTTCATTAATCTCATGAAAGTACTAGGTGCATTAGTTAACCCAAAAGGCATGACTAACCACTCATATAATCCAAACTTTGTTTTAAATGCTGTTTTCCATTCATCCCCTAATTTCATACGAATTTGATGGTATCCACTACGCAAATCAACTTTGGAGAATATTGTAGAGCCACTCAATTCATCAAGCATATCATCTAGTCTAGGAATAGGATGACGATAACGAATAGTAATATTATTAATGCCTCTACAATCAACACACATACGCGATGTACCATCCTTTTTCGGCACTAGATTAATAGGAACAGCACAAGGACTAAGGGATTCGCGTATATAACCTTTGTCGAGCAACTCCTGTACTTGACGCATAATCTCCTTCGTCTCCTCTGGATTGGTACGGTATGGCGCACGGTTTGGCAACGAAGCACCGGGAATTAAGTCAATCTGATGCTCAATCCCGCGAATAGGTGGTAATCCCGGTGGCACGTCTTGTGGAAAGACGTCAGCGAACTCCTGCAAAATGTTAGTGACCGCAGGAGGCAAAGAGGAAGGCACGTCCTCGAATGAAAATAACGCCTCTTTGCACACAAAAGCATAGCAAACAGAATTGCTGAAATCTAGATCATCAATATCAGATTTGGTGGCAAGTAAGCATGCACTTTTCAATTTAATTTCAGAAGCAACACTAGATGGTTTATTATTAGGCTTCATTTGTTGCTCAAATTCTTTTGCCACAATCTGATTTTCACTCTTATTTTTCTCCTGTTTTGCTTTACTAGCTCTATTAATATCCTCTTTCAAAATAGAATCAGGAGTCATAGGAAGCAAAGTAATATGTTTATCCTTATGAACAAGAGTATACTGATTGTTTCTACCATGGTGTACAGAATTTTTATCAAATTGCCATGGTCTACCAAGTAATAATGAACATGCTTGCATGGGTACCACATCACAATCAACATAATCAGCATATGTAGAGATACTAAAATGCACACGAACAGTACGTGTTACCTTAACCTTGCCGCTGTTGTTGAACCATTGGATATAGTAAGGATGTGGATGTGGTCTTGTGGTGAGAGATAGCTTCTCCACCATCTCCATGCTAGCCAAGTTGTTGCAGCTCCCTCCATCTATGATGACGCGAACAGAACGTTCCTTCACAACTCCCTTTGTATGGAACAAATTATGCCTCTGATTTTGCTCAGCTTGTGTGACCTGCACACTCAAAACACGTTGAGCAACTAAACATTCATACCTGTCAGCGTCTTCAGGAGCCATGTATTGCGTCTGCTAGAGGCGAGGGTGTCGACTTTGACGATCCAACTACAAACGTGCACGACGTTGCGCCTTAGCAATCGCTAAACCAATCTCCCGAGGTTACTGACGATACTGAAAGCACGATCAGCCTGACCACGAAGGTCTATTCCTGCACGCAATCGAAGAACAAGCAAGAATATGATAATGCAATCTGAATATTGCGAATATAGATGAAGTATTGATAGAGGTGGGGATCCGAAAGCGGTCTTGGTCTGGTCGTTGGACACAAACGAAGTACACGAAGTTGCAATGGCTAACTTTTAACTAAACAAATCCCAAGGAAAAAGCTACTAGATGGATCTACTTATATAGGAGTAAGGGGTGGCGGCCAAGGAGGTGGGAGGACGTCCCAAGGCAGCCTAAAACTAACCCTAGGTCGTACAAGGCTCATGGGCCCAAGTGGAGGTGATGCAACACCTTTGGACTTGTAGTTTGACTCGGATTCTGCTACAGCGTCAGATTGTTTCGTCGATAACTCATAGCTCCGGATGAATTTTAAGGTGAATCCAATTGGGTTGGAAAGAGCACGAAATCTACTTTCCAACAAAAAAAGAATCACCCAATTCGGAGTCCGTATGAAAAAGTTCTTGGCGTTTTGAGTCAGGTATGTCTGTGCAGTCCGAATCTGAATCCAGAACGTGAGAGGCTTGGACTCTATCTTCTCTTGGCCCAAAAGTGACGTGAGAGGACTTTTTGAACAGCACCTAAACTTTTTCCCTTATCTTCATATGTGAATTGTACAAATGTCCCATACACCTGCAATTAGACATGGCACAAAAGTTTGTGAAGTATTTTTGTCCTGGATGACACAAATAAATTATTGCATAGTTTGCATTAGAAATCACCTCACAAATATACATGTATGCAATATTTTTGGTCGTATCCAAGGTATTCATATCCTCATCATCCTCCACTTCTTGAAAACAAAGCCGTCCTCGGCGTTGCTTAATCTGAAATGTGGCTAACAAAAGAGACAAGGTGTACATGTTGTATATGTATATGTCATCCATTTTTACTTCCCTTGATTTTTGCACATATGACACATGTATACATGAGTAACTTTCATAGTTCATAAAATGTAAAGCCAAAATATTATCACAAGTATTAGAAGACATGAAAATATTGCAACTCAATTTGCACATATAAGTGAAGCTCTTATTCATATCAAAGGATTGACAATGTTCATCATTAAACCATCCCAACATTGGTGAATAAACCTTACTTGCATCAAATTTACATGCTACTACATGCTTAAATAAGCAAACATGCAATAAGTCTTTTGACACAAAATCATCACCAAGATTAGAGGTCATATCAAAATGATTAAACATTGGTTCTTTTGCATCAATAGTTAATTCAATTGGTGCACTCAAAATTGTTGGTATTTCAGTTGTTTGATCACATGACGCATTCATGACAGTAACACAATTCTCTAAAATAGGTGACGTGCCCAAATCAATAGGTAACTCAACACATGATGTATTCAAGTTAACTAGGCATGCATCATTCTCATGTGAAAGTGGAAAATATGTACCTTTGTCATTACCTCTTATGATCAACTCAGATGATGTAGGCACTCTCGGTGGTGATGTGTCACATGGTGGAGATGATGTAGTCATCGCAACAACGGATGTGGTTGTCATAGTACGCCTAGTAGTTGAAGAAACATCTGTATCAACACTTGGAATGTGCACCGTGCGCTTGTTCTCCTTGTGGGCAACACGTCGTTTTATTTCCTGTTCAGCTTTGCAAGCAAGACGAAACAAATGGTCCATAGGATAACACTCTTCATGAATTAGTATCTCTTGAATATCACGGTTTAATCCTCCCCAAAATCTATCCATAAAATCTTCTTCACTTTCTTCTAAAAATGAGTGCAACAATGTAGTTTGTAAATCATCATAATATTTTGTTACCGTGTCAGTGCCTTGTTTTAAATGTTGTAATTTTTTAATCATGCCACGAGTATAATAAACATCAACGAATCTATCTCTCATGACAAGTTTTAAATCATCCCAAGTAGTAGGTATAAGATTAGGGTTTAACCGACAATATTCACTCCACCAAACTAAAGCAAAGCTACTAAAAGTACTAACCGCAGCTTGAAATTTTCCACGCTCATCAAAATTATGGGAAGCAAATATAGCATTTATTTCGTACTCCCATTCAATATATAAATCAGGCCTAAAACGACCAGTAAATGGTGGCATGGAAACATTAACCTGATTATGTGCATTCTGATGTAATTGCTCCTCTTGTGGCGGTTGTTGTATTTTCTTAGGTTATGGCAAATCTCCCACGATCGATGAAGCCCAAGAACTAACAACTCCGGAACCTGCCATGATTGGTAGAAACAAAAAAAATCGAGAATAATGTTCCTATGAACTACTAGGATGTGGTGGTAAAGCGCTCACAGTAAAGCAAATATCAATATCTTACAAGTTCTTACCATGCAGCAGGTGGTGACGGGCAACCAGCGGTGTCAAATAACTCCGAAGATTGAGTAAAGCGATTGCCAGGTGAACGTACGTATACACGGTGTATAAATATGTGGAGCTGGGTTGGCTATATATGGTAGCAAAAGATTAGCAATAATCAATTCAGAGATGCAATGTTGAATAAACGCTCAACGACGGTACTGTGCTGGTCCTAGGCTAGACCGGACTAGAGACGCGAGCCTAGAATACTAATGAGGTCACAGCGTAGCACAACTAGCATCAATAAAGGATATGAAGTAGCTCTGGACAGCAAGATATAAGTGAAGATCACAATGGCAGTAAAGATAATGATGAGAAACAACTACCAAGTAGCATATACCAACAATTCTCTCTCCAACTTTACTCTATAAAAGTTTGTGCCAATTTTATGATAATTTTTGTCCAGAATGGCTCGGACTTAAGCTTTCAAATGCAAAAAGAATCACTCAATTCCGAGTTGATATGAGGAGTCAAAAAATTCTAAAACTGGCCTGAAAAACTGGAACAAGCTGTGTTTGCGAAATTCGAAGGCCAAAAAGCCCTATTTAGAAGCCGATTTTGAGGTGTCAAATATTGAACTAGCTGATGCAACTATTTAGATGCGTCTCGTCGCTAGCTTTAATTTGAGTACTCACGGAGCCAAAACGGACTTCGTATGAAAAAGATATGCCTGTTTTACTGAACACTGCGCAAAACAGATTCCAATCCGAATTCAGCTACGAGATTGAGTCTAGATAGATCCGAATTTTGTGTTTTTTTTTTCTTCTCTCTTTTTTTTTTCTCACACTTTTTCTTTTCTTTTTCTTTCTCTCTTTTTTTTTCTCTGACTTTTTTTTACCTTTTTTTTTCTCTCTCTTTTTTTTTCTCTGTCTTTTTTTTCCTCTCTCCCTCTTTTCAAAACAAACTAGATAAGATGCAGATTGGATCAAGCAAAGATGTGAACGACCTCAACTATGATTATGACAATGAACGGTGGGTAGCACGTGGTAGAAATTGACGAATGGGATGCTGGATAGCAAAAAGAATAATGATGCAGCGGCGGCGTGACTAATGTGAACAGAACTCGAAACTCTAAAGGAACTAGACACTAAGACCAGCAACTCGACACGACGATGCAACCGATAATTCAATAATGCAAACAATGAAAAGAAAATTGCAAAGGCTCAGACTGGTTTGGACAAAGGATGAATAGATCTAACTTATTTTTTTGTGGCTTTTTCCTGGACAATAGGTAAGAAAATAAATCTAACCTAGAGAAAACTGGAAATTCTCACCGAGCAACCTGAAAACTGATACCACTTGATAGAGGCGAGGGTGTCCCGATCTTTCGATGAGACGATAGCTATCGTTTTTGGTGGAGTAGACTTTGACGATCCGACTACGAACGTGCGAGGACGTCGCGCCTTAGCAATCGCAAAACCAACTCCGAGAGGTTATTGACCACGCCGGAGCACAATCAACCTAACCACAAGGGTCTATCTCCTGCAAGCAAACGAAGAACAAGCAAGAAACTAAGATTTGCAATCTGGATATTGCGAATATAAGATGAAAGCTTTATTGATCAAGGTGGGGTTCTGTGACGTCTTGGTCTGGTTGTTGAACACAAACGAAGTACGCGAAGTTGCAGCTATGGCGAACTTTTAATCTAAACAAAACCCAAGCAAAAAGCTACTAGATGGATCTACTTATATAGGAGCAAGGGGTGGCGGCCAAGGAGGTGGGAGGACGTCCCAAGGCAGCCTAAAACTAACCCTAGGTCGTACAAGGCCAATGGGCCCAAGTGGAGGTGATGCAACACCTTTGGACTTGTAGTTTGACTCGGATTCTGCTACAGCGTCAGATTGTTTTGACGACAACTCAACGCTCCGGATGAATTTGAAGGTGAAACCAATTGGGTTAGAAAGAGCACGAAATCTACTTTCCAACAAAAAAAGAATCACCCAATTCGGAGTCCGTATGAAATAGTTCTTGGCGTTTTGAGTCAGGTATATCTGTGCAGTCCGAATCTGAATCCAGAACGTGAGAGACTTGGACTCTATCTTCTCTTGGCCCAAAAGTGACGTGAGAGGACTTTTTGAACAGCACCTAAACTTCTTTTTTTCCCTTATCTTCATATGTGAATTGTACAAATGTCCCATACACCTGCAATTAGACATGGCACAAAAGTTTGTGAAGTATTTTTGTCGTGGATGACACAAATAAATTATTGCATAGTTTGCATTAGAAATCACCTCACAAATATACATGTATGCAATATTTTTGGTCATATCCTCACAAATACCATTGTTACACCCACAACCCCTGCTTCTATACATACTGGACCAATTACTAGAGCTCGCGCACGCCAATTAAAATATCAGGTACTTTCGTTTCTTGGTAATGATTCTAAAGTTCATGAGAATATGATGCTGCCTAAATTGGATACATTTGTTTTGCTTACAAATGAAGGGCCTAGCTTGGACAAGAAAGAGGAACCTTGGAGCAAGTTCAAGCATGGAGATGATGGCATGCACAAGGGGAACAAGAACGGAGTTACAAGTGATGATTTCAGGACTTTGAAGCCACCATAATGAGTGCAGGAAGCCTTGGACGAAATATACAAGATGTCACTTCATAAAATTCGTCCAGAGGCTATTATAGGTGCTGCGTCACCTTATTATTGGGCCAGGCCCATGTAATTTCAAAATACTTGAGTATAGGCTATTTTTAGAGTCCGTATGTGTGGGGAAACAAGAGATAGGGTTGGTTTCGGACCCCTCCTTCAAGGGCCACGAAATCCCCTCCTCTTCCTCCATATATACAGCCCTTAGGGCACCGTTTAGACTTTGGGTTTTGTTTAGATTAAAAGTTCGCCATAGCTGCAACTTCGCGTACTTCGTTTGTGTTCAACGACCAGACCAAGACGTCACAGAACCCCACCTTGATCAATAAAGCTTTCATCTTATATTCGCAATATCCAGATTGCAAATCTTAGTTTCTTGCTTGTTCTTCATTTGCTTGCAGGAGATAGACCCTCGTGGTCAGGTTGATTGTGCTCCGGCGTGGTCAATAACCTCTCGGAGTTGGTTTAGCGATTGCTAAGGCGCGACGTCCTCGCACGTTCGTAGTCGGATCGTCAAAGTCTGCTCCACCAAAAACGATAGCTATCATCTCATCGAAAGATCGGGACACCCTCGCCTCTATCAGGAGGGGTCCGAAACCAACCCTAACTTTTTTTCCCCACACGTACGGACTCTAAAAACAGCCTATACTTAAGTATTTCGAAATTACATGGGCCTGGCCCAAAAATAAGGTGGCGCAGCACCTAAAATAAGCTACGGACAAAATTTATGAAGGGGCATCTTGTATATTTCGTCCATGTCCTTGTAGGTCATCACGGAGGCTTCAAAGTGCTTAAATATGCACTAGAAACGCCATTCTGGATCCCTTCACGCACGCCTTCATCTCCATGCTTGATCCTGCTCCAGTGTTCATCCCTCTTGTTCATGCTAGGCCCTTCATTAGTAATCAATACAAATGTATCCAATTTAGGCAGCATCATATTCTCATGAACATTAGAATCATTACCAAGAAACGAAAGTACCTGATAATTTAATTGGCGTGCGCGAGCTCTAGTAATTGGTCCAGTATATGTAGCAGTAGGGGCTGTGGGTGTAACAATGGTATTGATGTCCTCATCATCCTCCCCTTCTTGAAATGAAGTCGTCCTCGACGGAAGCTCATTTTCCTCACCCAAATAAGGCTTCAAATCGGCAATGTTAAAAGTGGGACTAACCCCAAAATCTGCAGGCAGCTCAAGTTTGTATGCATTATCATTTATTTTCTCTAACACCTTAAAAGGACCATCAGCACGTGGCATTAGCTTTGACTTGCACAAATCCGGAAACCTATCCTTACGCAAATGTAACCAAACAAGAAATCCAGGTGCAAAGACAATATGTTTTCTACCCTTATCTCCAGCAAGTTTATATTTAGCATTCATGCGCTCAATATTTTCCTTAGTTAACTCATGCATTTTGAAGATCAATTCAGCACATTGTTTAGCATCAAAATTAACCTTCTCCGAAGATGGAAGAGGCAACAAATCAATGGGTGCACGAGGTAGGAAACCATACACAATTTCAAAAGGGCACATCTTAGTAGTAGAATGCAATGAACGATTATAAGCAAATTCAATATGAGGCAGGCATTTTTCCCACATTTTCTTATTATTCTTCAAAACAGCCTAAGCATAGTAGACAATGTTCTATTGACTACTTCAGTTTGTCCATCAGTTTGGGGGTGACAAGTAGTACTAAAAAGCAGTTTAGTCCCCAACTTAGCCCGTAAACATCTCCAAAAGTGGCTAAGAAATTTAGTATCACAATCTGAAACAATAGTATTTGGCACACCCTGCAAGCGAATAATTTCACGAAAGAACAAATCAGCAACATTAGCAGCATCATCGGTTTTATGACATGGTATGAAGTGTGCCATTTTCGAAAATCTATCCACGACAACAAATGCGCTATCCCTCCCCTTCTTTGTTCGAGGTACACCTAAAACAAAGTCCATAGATATATCCTCCCAAGGAACACTAGGTACAGGCAAAGGCATATATAAACCATGAGGATTGAGTCGTGACTTAGCTTTTTGACATGTAGTGCAGCGAGCAACAAAACGCTCAACATCTCGTCTCATCTTTGCCAAAAGAAATGTGTAGCAAGTACATCCTCCGTGTTCTTCACGCCAAAATGCCCCATTAATCCTCCTCCATGCGCCTCCTACAACAACAAAAGACAAACTGAGCTAGCTGGAATGCATAGCTTGTTAGCACGAAACACAAATCCAACGTTAACGACGAACTTGTTCCATGTTCTCCCTTCTTTACAATTCTGTAATACATCTTTAAATTCAGCATCATGCACATATTGATCTTTGATGGTCTCCAAACCAAATATTTTAAAGTCAAGTTGTGAAAGCATAGTATAACGACGAGACAATGCATCAGCAATAACATTTTCTTTACCCTTCTTGTGCTTAATGACATAAGGGAAAGTCTCAATGAATTCAACCCATTTAGCATGACTACGGTTCAGTTTGGCTTGACTTTTAATATGTTTCAAAGATTCATGATCAGAATGAATAAGAAATTCTTTTGGCCATAAATAATGTTGCCATGTTTCCAAAGTCCGAACAAGAGCATATAATTCCTTATCATAAGTAGAGTAATTCAGACTAGGCCCACTCAATTTTTCAGAAAAGTATGCAATAGGTTTGCCATCTTGTAATAACACACCTCCTAATCCAATTCCACTAGCATCACATTCAAGCTGAAAAGTCTTATTAAAATCAGGAAGTTGGAGTAAAGGAGCATGTGTTAACTTATCTTTCAACACCGTGAAGGCTTCTTCCTGTGCGGTACCCCAAACAAAAGGCACATCCTTCTTTTTAAGCTCGTTGAGAGGTGCAGCAATGGTACTGAAATCTCTCTGATGAGGACATCAATACCATTGTTACACCCACAACCCCTGCTTCTATACATACTGGACCAATTACTAGAGCTCGCTCACGCCAATTAAAATATCAGGTACTTTCGTTTCTTGGTAATGATTCTAAAGTTCATGAGAATATGATGCTGCCTAAATTGGATACATTTGTTTTGCTTACAAATGAAGGGCCTAGCTTGGACAAGAAAGAGGAACCTTGGAGCAAGTTCAAGCATGGAGATGATGGCATGCACAAGGGGAACAAGAACGGAGTTACAAGTGATGATTTCAGGACTTTGAAGCCACCATAATGAGTGCAGGAAGCCTTGGACGAAATATACAAGATGTCACTTCATAAAATTCGTCCAGAGGCTATTATAGGTGCTGCGTCACCTTATTATTGGGCCAGGCCCATGTAATTTCAAAATACTTGAGTATAGGCTGTTTTTAGAGTCCGTATGTGTGGGGAAACAAGAGATAGGGTTGGTTTCGGACCCCTCCTTCAAGGGCCACGAAATCCCCTCCTCTTCCTCCATATATACAGCCCTTAGGGCACCGTTTAGACTTTGGGTTTTGTTTAGATTAAAAGTTCGCCATAGCTGCAACTTCGCGTACTTCGTTTGTGTTCAACGACCAGACCAAGACGTCACAGACCCCCACCTTGATCAATAAAGCTTTCATCTTATATTCGCAATATCCAGATTGCAAATCTTAGTTTCTTGCTTGTTCTTCGTTTGCTTGCAGGAGATAGACCCTCGTGGTCAGGTTGATTGTGCTCCGGCGTGGTCAATAACCTCTCGGAGTTGGTTTAGCGATTGCTAAGGCGCGACGTCCTCGCACGTTCGTAGTCGGATCGTCCAAGTCTACTCCACCAAAAACGATAGCTATCATCTCATCGAAAGATCGGGACACCCTCGCCTCTATCAAGTGGTATCAGATTCCCAGGTTGCTCAGTGAGATTTACAGTTTTTCGTAGTTTAGATCGAGTCTGTTCTTCATACCTACAGTCCAGGAAAAAGCCAAAAAAAAATTTAGGGTTAGTTCATCATATCCGAACCAATCTGAGCCTTTGCATAATCTTTTTAGGGTTTTTGCTTTGTTGAATTTTCGGTTGCATCGTCGTGTCAAGTTGCTGGTCTTAGCGTCTAGTTCTTTAGAGTTTCGAGTTCTGTTCACAAGTTGTCACGCCGCTGCCGCACCATCATCATCGCCCCTACCATATACCACCACAGCTTATCTGCTATTTCTCTGAGTCCATATACCACCACCGATCCGAGTCCATATACCACCACCGATTCGAGTCCATATACCACCACCAATCCGAGCCCACATATACTACCGTCATATACCATCACCAGTCCGAGTTCCACCATATTCATCTCTGCCACCAGTCCTAGTCCGAGTCCAGTATTTATTCCTTTATTTTAGAGTTCCAGATCACGCGATACTACGAGTCGTGAACAAGTCGGATTCCCCAATTTTCGTGCTACCCGCAGAAGAAAAATAGTTCCAGTTTCAAAAAAAAAAAAGCTAAGTCTGGAAAATTCTGGCTAGGCAGTTTTTAGACCATTTGTAGACTTTTTCGAAAAAAAAATTGTTGCGGAGCAAAAAAAAAAAAAAAAGAGGAAATTTTTTTTTCAGAGTGTGCTACTCCCTTGTTTACGTGCAGCGCCGTGATTTTTGTTACTGTTCTAGGCTCGCGTCTCTAGCACGGTCTAGCCTAGGACCAGCACAGTACCGTCGTTGAGAGTTTATTCAACATTGCATCTCTGAATTGATTATTGCTGACCCTTTTTGCTACCATATCATAAGCCTTCCCAGCTCCACATACATCTACATCGTGCGTTTGACACCACCTGGCAATCGCTCTGTCCAAGCTCTGAGAGTTTTGACTACAAAGGTTGCCGATCACCACCTGCTGTTGGGTAAGAACTGGTAAGAATTTGAGATTTGCTTGACGGATTTGTGACACCACACCACACCACCACCACTTTCTAGTAGTCTGTAGGATCATATTCTTGTGTGTTTCTATTGCTGCTAACCATGGCAGGATCACAAGCCGACGAGATTGACTGGGAGAACATGACGAACAAGGAGTTGCATGATAAATTTCAGCAAATGATGAGTGGCCAGGTGGGAGATGTGCTAAACAGATTTGAAGAGGCCATGGAGAAGATAGATGGCATGGAGAAGTCGTTCGAGACAAAGCTGGATAACAAGTTTAATGAATTGCTCACGCGTCTTCCTCAACCACCACCGGCTGCACCTGTCGCACCTCTGCAACGACAACAACAATGCCCCCTTCCAAATCAGTTCGGACGAGCGAAGCGTGTTCCTCTTGAGGATGGCCAAACTTCTGGTGCTGCTGTACCTACTGTTGATGCTTCTTTGGCTCCTGCTCCTGCTGCTGCTGGTGCCGAGGAGGAGGATGATTACGCGGGCGATTATGAGGATGAGGTTGATCAAAATCATAACTACATGCAACCACCAGCACCAGGTCGTCCACATGCAAATAATCGCAATGGTAGGTCTGCACCACCACTTCAGGTACGAGATCATGACCATCTTCCTAAATTAAAATTGAATATTCCACCATTCGAGGGTAGATATGTTCCTGATATATATCTTACTTGGGAGTTAGAAACTGAACAACGTTTTACATGTTTACAATATCCCGAGGAACGACGTGTTGCTGCTGCTGTTTGTGCTTTCACTAGTTTTGCATGTGTATGGTGGTCTGAACATTGTAGATTATATCCTATTCCAGCTACGTGGGCTGCTTTGAAAACTGCTATGCGTACTCGTTGGGTTCCACCATATTATCAACGTGAATTACTTCAAAAATTGCAGCGCTTAAGACAAGGAAAAAATTCTGTAGAAGAATATTATCAGGAATTACAAACTGGCATGATTAGATGTGGTATTGTTGAGGAGAATGAAGCTATGCTTGCACGTTTCATGGGTGGATTAAATAGAGAGATTCTCGTCCGAACTGATTTGGAAGGGGGCGTTGTTGTTGTCGTTGCAGAGGTGCGACAGGTGCAGCCGGTGGTGGTTGGGGAAGACGCGTGAGCAATTCATTAAACTTGTTATCCAGCTTTGTCTCGAACGACTTCTCCATGCCATCTATCTTCTCCATGGCCTCTTCAAATCTGTTTAGCACATCTCCCACCTGGCCACTCATCATTTGCTGAAATTTATCATGCAACTCCTTGTTCGTCATGTTCTCCCAGTCAATCTCGTCGGCTTGTGATCCTGCCATGGTTAGCAGCAATAGAAACACACAAGAATATGATCCTACAGACTACTAGAAAGTGGTGGTGGTGTGGTGTGGTGTCACAAATCCGTCAAGCAAATCTCAAATTCTTACCAGTTCTTACCCAACAGCAGGTGGTGATCGGCAACCTTTGTAGTCAAAACTCTCAGAGCTTGGACAGAGCGATTGCCAGGTGGTGTCAAACGCACGATGTAGATGTATGTGGAGCTGGGAAGGCTTATGATATGGTAGCAAAAAGGGTCAGCAATAATCAATTCAGAGATGCAATGTTGAATAAACTCTCAACGACGGTACTGTGCTGGTCCTAGGCTAGACCGTGCTAGAGACGCGAGCCTAGAACAGTAACAAAAATCACGGCGCTGCACGTAAACAAGGGAGTAGCACACTCTGAAAAAAAAATTTCCTCTTTTTTTTTTTTTTTTGCTCCGCAACAATTTTTTTTTCGAAAAAGTCTACAAATGGTCTAAAAACTGCCTAGCCAGAATTTTCCAGACTTAGCTTTTTTTTTTTTGAAACTGGAACTATTTTTCTTCTGCGGGTAGCACGAAAATTGGGGAATCCGACTTGTTCACGACTCGTAGTATCGCGTGATCTGGAACTCTAAAATAAAGGAATAAATACTGGACTCGGACTAGGACTGGTGGCAGAGATGAATATGGTGGAACTCGGACTGGTGATGGTATATGACGGTAGTATATGTGGGCTCGGATAGGTGGTGGTATATGGACTCGGATCGGTGGTGGTATCTGGACTCGGATCGGTGGTGGTATATGGTAGGGGCGATGATGATGGTGCGGCGGCGGCGTGACAACTTGTGAACAGAACTCGAAACTCTAAAGAACTAGACGCTAAGACCAGCAACTTGACACGACGATGCAACCGCAAATTCAACAAAGCAAAAACCCTAAAAAGATTATGCAAAGGCTCAGATTGGTTCGGATATGATGAACTAACCCTAAATTTTTTTTTGGCTTTTTCCTGGACTGTAGGTATGAAGAACAGACTCGATCTAAACTACGAAAAACTGTAAATCTCACCGAGCAACCTGGGAATCTGATACCACTTGATAGAGGCGAGGGTGTCCCGATCTTTCGATGAGGTGATATCTATCGTTTTTGGTGGAGTAGACTTTGACGATCCGACTACGAACGTGCGAGGACGTCGCGCCTTAGCAATCGCTAAACCAACTCCGAGAGGTTATTGACCACGCCGGAGCACAATCAACCTGACCCCGAGGGTCGATCTCCTGCAAGCAAACGAAGAACAAGCAAGAAACTAAGATTTGCAATCTGGATATTGCGAATATAAGATGAAAGCTTTATTGATCGAGGTGGGGTTCTGTGACGTCTTGGTCTGGTTGTTGAACACAAACGAAGTACGCGAAGTTGCAGCTATGGCAAACTTTTAATCTAAACAAAACCCAAAGTCTAAACGGTGCCCTAAGGGCTGTATATATGGAGGAAGAGGAGGGGATTTCGTGGCCCTTGAAGGAGGGGTCCGAAACCAACCCTATCTCTTGTTTCCCCACACATACGGACTCTAAAAACAGCCTATACTTAAGTATTTCGAAATTACATGGGCCTGGCCCAATAATAAGGTGACGCAGCACCTATAATAGCCTCTGGACGAAATTTATGAAGTGACATCTTGTATATTTCGTCCAAGGCTTCCTGCACTCATTATGGTGGCTTCAAAGTCCTGAAATCATCACTTGTAACTCCGTTCTTGTTCCCCTTGTGCATGCCATCATCTCCATGCTTGAACTTGCTCCAAGGTTCCTCTTTCTTGTCCAAGCTAGGCCCTTCATTTGTAAGCAAAACAAATGTATCCAATTTAGGCAGCATCATATTCTCATGAACTTTAGAATCATTACCAAGAAACGAAAGTACCTGATATTTTAATTGACGTGCGCGAGCTCTAGTAATTGGTCCAGTATGTATAGAAGCAGGGGCTGTGGGTGTAACAACGGTATTGATGTCCTCATCAGGTAGACCATGGCAATTTGATAAAAATTCTGTACACCATGGTAGAAACAATCAGTATACTCTTGTTCATAAGGATAAACATATTACTTTGCTTCCTATGACTCCTAATTCTATTTTGAAAGATGATATTAATAGAGCTAGTAAAGCAAAACAGGAGAAAAATAAGAGTGAAAATCAGATTGTGGCAAAAGAATTTGAGCAACAAATGAAGCCTAATAATAAACCATCTAGTGTTGCTTCTGAAATTAAATTGAAAAGTGCATGCTTACTTGCCACCAAATCTGATATTGATGATCTAGATTTCAGCAATTCTGTTTGCTATGCTTTTGTGTGCAAAGAGGCGTTATTTTCATTCGAGGACGTGCCTTCCTCTTTGCCTCCTGCGGTCACTAACATTTTGCAGGAGTTCGCTGACGTCTTTCCACAAGACGTGCCACCGGGATTACCACCTATTCGCGGGATTGAGCATCAGATTGACTTAATTCCCGGTGCTTCGTTGCCAAACCGTGCGCCATACCGTACCAATCCAGAGGAGACGAAGGAGATTATGCGTCAAGTACAGGAGTTGCTCGACAAAGGTTATATGCGCGAATCCCTTAGTCCTTGTGCTGTTCCTATTATTCTAGTGCCGAAAAAGGATGGTACATCGCGTATGTGTGTTGATTGTAGAGGCATTAATAATATTACTATTCGTTATCGTCATCCTATTCCTAGACTAGATGATATGCTTGATGAATTGAGTGGCTCTACAATATTCTCCAAAGTTGATTTGCGTAGTGGATACCATCAAATTCGTATGAAATTGGGGGATGAATGGAAAACAGCATTTAAAACAAAGTTTGGATTATATGAGTGGTTAGTCATGCCTTTTGGGTTAACTAATGCACCTAGTACTTTCATGAGTTTAATGAACGAAGTTTTACGTGCTTTCATTGGACGATTTGTGGTAGTCTATTTTGATGATATACTGATTTATAGCAGATCTTTGGAGGAACATTTGGAACATTTACGTGCTGTTTTTATTGCTTTACGTGATGCACGTTTGTTTGGTAACCTTGGGAAGTGCACCTTTTGCACCGACCGAGTATCTTTTCTTGGCTATGTTGTTACTCCTCAGGGAATTGAAGTTGATAAAGCCAAGATTGAAGCTATTGAGAGTTGGCCACAGCCCAAAACGGTCACTCAAGTGAGGAGTTTTCTTGGACTCGCTGGTTTCTATAGGCGTTTTGTGAGAGATTTCAGCACCATTGCTGCACCTCTCAATGAGCTTACAAAGAAGGATGTGCCTTTTGTTTGGGGTACCTCACAGGAAGAAGCCTTCACGGTATTGAAAGATAAGTTGACACATGCTCCTTTACTCCAACTTCCTGATTTTAATAAGACTTTTGAGCTTGAATGTGATGCTAGTGGAATTGGATTAGGAGGTGTTTTATAACAAGATGGCAAACCTGTTGCATACTTTTCTGAAAAATTGAGTGGGCCTAGTCTGAACTATTCTACTTATGATAAAGAATTATATGCTCTTGTTCGGACCTTAGAAACATGGCAACATTATTTATGGCCCAAAGAATTTGTTATACATTCTGATCATGAATCTTTGAAACACATTAAAAGTCAAGCAAAACTGAACCGTAGACATGCTAAATGGGTTGAATTTATTGAGACTTTCCCTTATGTCATTAAACACAAGAAGGGTAAAGAAAATGTTATTGCTGATGCATTGTCTCGTCGTTATACTATGCTTTCACAACTTGACTTTAAAATATTTGGTTTGGAGACCATCAAAGATCAATATGTGTATGATGCTGAATTTAAAGATGTATTGCAGAATTGTAAGGAAGGGAGAACATGGAACAAGTTCGTCGTTAACGATGGATTTGTGTTTCGTGCTAACAAGCTATGCATTCCAGCTAGCTCCGTTCGTCTTTTGTTGTTGCAGGAGGCGCATGGAGGAGGATTAATGGGACACTTTGGCGTGAAGAAGACGGAGGATATACTTGCTACACATTTCTTTTGGCCAAAGATGAGACGGGATGTTGAGCGTTTTGTTGCTCGCTGCACTACATGTCAAAAAGCTAAGTCACGACTCAATCCTCATGGTTTATATATGCCTTTGCCTGTACCTAGTGTTCCTTGGGAGGATATATCTATGGACTTTGTTTTAGGTTTACCTCGAACAAAGAAGGGGAGGGATAGCATATTTGTTGTCGTGGATAGGTTCTCGAAAATGGCACACTTTATACCATGTCATAAAAGCGATGATGCTGTTAATGTGGCTGATTTGTTCTTTCGTGAAATTATACGCTTGCATGGTGTGCCAAATACTATTGTTTCAGATCGTGATACTAAATTTCTTAGCCACTTTTGGAGATGTTTATGGGCTAAGTTGGGGACTAAACTGCTTTTTAGTACTACATGTCACCCCCAAACTGATGGACAAACTGAAGTAGTCAATAGAACATTGTCTACTATGCTTAGGGCTGTTTTGAAGAATAACAAGAAAATGTGGGAAGAATGCTTGCCTCATATTGAATTTGCTTATAATCGTTCATTGCATTCTACTACTAAGATGTGTCCTTTTGAAATTGTGTATGGTTTCCTTCCTCGTGCACCAATTGATTTGTTGCCTCTTCCATCTTCGGAGAAGGTTAATTTTGATGCTAAACAACGTGCTGAATTGATCTTAAAAATGCATGAGTTAACTAAGGAGAACATTGAGCGTATGAATGCTAAATATAAACTTGCTGGAGATAAGGGTAGAAAACATGTTGTGTTTGCACCTGGAGATCTTGTTTGGTTACATTTGCGTAAGGATAGATTTCCTGATTTGCGCAAATCAAAGCTAATGCCACGTGCAGATGGTCCTTTTAAGGTGTTAGAGAAAATAAATGATAATGCATATAAACTTGAGCTGCCTGCAGATTTTGGGGTTTGTCCCACTTTTAACATTGCAGATCTGAAGCCTTATTTGGGTGAGGAAGATGAGCTTCCGTCGAGGACGACTTCATTTCAAGAAGGGGAGGATGATGAGGACATCAATACCATTGTTACACCCACAGCCCCTGCTTCTATACATACTGGACCAATTACTAGAGCTCGCGCACGCCAATTAAAATATCAGGTACTTTCGTTTCTTGGTAATGATTCTAAAGTTCATGAGAATATGATGCTGCCTAAATTGGATACATTTGTTTTGCTTACAAATGAAGGGCCTAGCTTGGACAAGAAAGAGGAACCTTGGAGCAAGTTCAAGCATGGAGATGATGGCATGCACAAGGGGAACAAGAACGGAGTTACAAGTGATGATTTCAGGACTTTGAAGCCACCATAATGAGTGCAGGAAGCCTTGGACGAAATATACAAGATGTCACTTCATAAATTTCGTCCAGAGGCTATTATAGGTGCTGCGTCACCTTATTATTGATCCAGGCCCATGTAATTTTGAAATACTTGAGTATAGGCTGTTTTTAGAGTCCGTATGTGTGGGGAAACAAGAGATAGGGTTGGTTTCGGACCCCTCCTTCAAGGGCCACGAAATCCCCTCCTCTTCCTCCATATATACAGCCCTTAGGGCACCGTTTAAACTTTGGGTTTTGTTTAGATTAAAAGTTCGCTATAGCTGCAACTTCGCGTACTTCGTTTGTGTTCAACGACCAGACCAAGACGTCACAGAACCCCACCTTGATCAATAAAGCTTTCATCTTATATTCGCAATATCCAGATTGCAAATCTTAGTTTCTTGCTTGTTCTTCGTTTGCTTGCAGGAGATAGACCCTCGTGGTCAGGTTGATTGTGCTCCGGCGTGGTCAATAACCTCTCGGAGTTGGTTTAGCGATTGCTAAGGCGCGACGTCCTCGCACATTCGTAGTCGGATCGTCAAAGTCTACTCCACCAAAAACGATAGCTATCATCTCATCGAAAGATCGGGACACCCTCGCCTCTATCAGGTCTTGTGGTGAGAGATAGCTTCACCACCATCTCCATGCTAGCCAAGTTGTTGCAGCTCCCTCCATCTATGATGACGCGAACAGAACGTTCCTTCACAACTCCCTTTGTGTGGAACAAATTATGCCTCTGATTTTGCTCAGCTTGTGTGACCTGCACACTCAAAACACGTTGAGCAACTAAACATTCATACCTGTCAGCGTCTTCAGGAGCCATGTATTGCGTCTCATGATCAGAATCAACTCCACCGTGTTCTTCACTTGTAATAAGAGCCAAAGTCTCCTCATCATAGTCACTAGCGGACTCATACCCACCATCCTCAGTAGCAATCAGAACACGCGGAGATTGGCATTCTCTCGCATAATGACCTCTTCCCTTACAACGATGACAAATAATATCATGTGTGTGCCCTGTTGATGCCATAGATGAAGAAGAGCTCTGGGCAGGCCCAGAAGGTGTACTCTTGGCAGATGGTGGTGGTGGTGCCTGTTTTCTTGTATCTCGGTTGGAATTGGCGGCTGAAGTCAGTGGTGCCGCAGTAGGACGTGTGGGAGTAGAGGAGGCACGCGGTGTACATGATGAAGATCGACCTGCAGAAAAATTAGTTCACGCCAATGCCTGTCGATCCTGCACCTCACGTTCAGCTTTACAAGCAAGATGGAATAAACGAGTGATATTATTATACTCCTTATACTCTAGAATGGTCTGAATCTCTCTATTTAATCCACCCATGAAACGTGCAAGCATAGCTTCATTCTCCTCAACAATACCACATCTAATCATGCCAGTTTGTAATTCCTGATAATATTCTTCTACAGAATTTTTTCCTTGTCTTAAGCGCTGCAATTTTTGAAGTAATTCACGTTGATAATATGGTGGAACCCAACGAGTACGCATAGCAGTTTTCAAAGCAGCCCACGTAGCTGGAATAGGATTTAATCTATAATGTTCAGACCACCATACACATGAAAAACTAGTAAAAGCACAAACAGCAGCAGCAACACGTCTCTCCTCGGGATATTGTAAATATGTAAAACATTGTTCAGTTTCTAACTCCCAAGTAAGATATATATCAGGAACATATCTACCCTCAAATGGTGGAATATTCAATTTCAGTTTAGGAAGATGGTCATGATCTCGTACCCGAGCTGGTAATGCAGCCCTACCATTGCGATTATTGGCATGTGGACGACCTGGTGCTAGTACGTAGTTCTGATTTTGATCAACCTCATCCTCGTAATCGCCCACATAATCGTCCTCCTCAGCGGCAGCAGGAGCCATAGAAGCATCAACAGTAGGTGCAGCGACACCAGACGTTTGACCAGGCTCAAGGGGAACGCGCTGTGCTCGTCCTACTTGATTTGGAAGGCGACATTGTTGTTGTTGTAGAGGTGCGACAGGTGCAGCCGGCGGTGGTTGTGGAAGACGCGCGAGCAATTCATTAAACTTATTATCGAGCTTTGTTTCGAACGTCTTCTCAATTTCATCTATATCTTCTCCATGGCCTCTTCAAATCTGTTTAGCACATCTTGCACCTGTCCACTCATCATTTGCTGAAATTTATCATGTAGTTGTTTGTTCGTCCTGTTCTCCCAATCAGTCTCATCGGCTTGTGATCCTGCCATGGTTAGCAGCAATAGAAACACACAAAAATATGATCCTACAGACTACTAGGAAGTGGTGGTGGTGGTGTATCACAAATCCGTCAAGCGAATCTTAAATGCTTACCAGTTCTTACCCAGCAGCAGGTGGTGATCGGCCACCGTTGTAGTCAAAACTCTCAAAGATTGGACAGAGCGATTGCCAGGTGGTGTCAAACGCACGATGTCGATGTATGTGGAGCTGGGAAGGCTTATGATATGGTAGCAAAAATTTCAGCAATAATCAATTCAGAGATGCAAAGTTGAATAAACGCTCAACGACGGTACTATGCTGGTCCTAGGCTAGACCGTACTAGAGACGCGAGCCTAGAACACTAACAAAATCACGGCGCGGCACGTAAACAAAGGAAGAGCACACTCTAACAATTTTTTTCGCTTTTTTTTTGCGCTCCTTTTTTTTCGCTCCTTTTTTTTTGCAAAAAATCACTATAATGGCGAGTGTCTCAAAACTCTTCCCAAGTCAAACTAACAGGATTGGCACGAAATTTTTTTTGACAATTTTTTTTTCGGAAATCAGGGCAGCGACGACGAAAAACTGCGACAAAAAATCACTATGATGGCGAGTGTCTCAAAACGCTCCCTGGGACCTAAAAATAGGATAGGGAAAAAATATTTTTGACTGCCAAAATTTTGGCCTAAAAACTGCCCGGGGGTCTCCAGACTTTTTTTTTCCGAATCCTACTCAGGCAAGGAAACACGAATCGGAAAATAGATGGGTCTCGAAAACAAACCTAATATGAAAAGAACTCGGATTGGTGGTGGATATATGGTGGTAGATTATGGCAGCGGTGATGGTATATGGCAGCGGTGGTAGGATATGGCAGCAGCGATGAAGATGGTGCGGCGGCGGCGTGACAAACTATGACAGAAATCGAAACTCTAAAGGGCTAGACGCTAAGACCAGCAACTAGACACGACGATGCAACCGCAAATTCAACAAAGCAAAAGCCCTAAAAAGATTATGCAAAGGCTCAGATTGGTTCAGATATGATGAACTAACCCTAATTTTTTTTGGCTTTTTCGTGGACTGTAGGTATGAAGAACAGACTCGATCTAAACTACGAAAAACTGTAAAATCTCACCGAGCAACCTGAAAATCTGATACCACTTGATAGAGGCGAAGGTGTCCCAATGTTTCGATGAGATGGTGGCTATCGTTTTCTGTGGGAGTCGACCTTGACGATCCGACTACGAACGTGCGAGACGTCGCGCCTTAGCAATCGCTATACCAACTTCCAAGGGGTTATTGACCATGCCGGAGCACAATCAACCTGACCACGAGGGTCTGTTTCCTGCGAGCAAACGAAGAACAAGCAAGAAACTGAGATTGCAATCTGGATATTGCGAATATAAGAGGAAAGCTTTATTAATGAAGGTGGGGTTCTGTGACGTCTTTGTCTGGTCGTTGAACACAAACGAAGTACGCGAAGTTGCAGCTATGGTGAACTTTTAATCTAAACAAAACCCAAAGTCTAAACGACGCCCTAAGGGCTGTAATTATGGAGGAGTAGGGGTGAATTTCGTGGCCCCTTGTAGGAGGGGTCCGAAACCAACCCTAACTTTGTTTTCCCACACGTACGGACTCTAAAAACAGCCTATACTTAAGTATTTCGAAATTACATGGGCCTGGCCCAAAAATAAGGTGGCGTAGCACCTAAAATAAGCTATGGACGAAATTTATGAAGGGGCATCTTGTATATTTTGTCCATGTCCTTGTAGGTCATCACGGAGGCTTCAAAGTGCTTAAATATGCACTAGAAACGCCATTCTGGATCCCTTCATGCACGCCTTCATCTCCATGCTTGATCCTGCTCCAGTGCTCATCCCTCTTGTTCATGCTAAGCCCTTCATTAGTAATCAATACAAATGTATCCAATTTAGGCAGCATCATATTCTCATGAACATTAGAATCATTACCAAGAAACGAAAGTACCTGATAATTTAATTGGCATGCGCGAGCTCTAGTAATTGGTCCAGTATATGTAGCAGTAGGGGCTGTGGGTGTAACAATGGTATTCATGTCCTCATCATCCCCCATCCATCTAGCTAGGTTCCCACGTCATTTGACTCCATCAAAATTTTGACATCTTGGCATCTTTGCCTAGGCCCTCCACCATATCATCCACAAAACCACCATAGCTTTCCGCAACCTAACCCGTTTTGCTCCATTTAGCATTTGTGGTTGTTTGAGTTGTGACTTGAGTCTCCTAAGGTGTTTCGGCTACTTAGGGACGGTCGCTTCTTCATCAACCACCACCACCACTTACGCATTGCCATCTCCGACACCACCACCGCATGTCTGCTACCACCATTTGACATTTGACATTTGAGATTTTGAGTTTGTGGTTATTCCATTTCCTAAGGTGTTTCGGCTACTTAGGAACGGTTCGACTTCAACATCACCGCCACTCATCATCGCCCCGGTTTCGACATGACAGCGACCACCTCATCATTATCCGTCCTTCCTTACACACGTCAAAACATTGACGATAACTTCGACGACACCATTGTATATTCCTTGCCATTGCATTGATAGCCCCGAGCCTATTGCGTACCTTACCTTTCGAGACTAGCGAGTTGAGAATTGCCGGGCCACGCTATTTGTGCACCTTAGTGATATGCTTACGCCGCATAGCTAGTTTAGCGTGCAATCATCTTGCTATCATCTTTGTGCCATAAGTCTCTCCCGTGCATATCTTACATACTTGTGTCATATCATACTTGGCTCGAGCAGCAAGCATATAAAAAAAAGAGCAAAAGCTTTTAAGCAAAAGAGGAGATACAAAAGAGCTTGTAAGCAATAGAAATAGCATTGAGCCATTTTACATAGTACATACACTTGGAGCATACATACATAGCATACTTGGGATTGAAGATGGCACGTTTACTCTCATAGGTCGGTGCACAAGCGTAACTTGCCCATTTGAGCAATCGAGCTAGTGTCTCTCTAGCATCCATGCAACAAGAGCTTTTTCCATGGCAACACATTTTGTGCTCATTCCTTGGTTGCGCGGATCCCATCTATCTATTTGTGTGTGTGTTTCTTGTGTCACCATAGCTTTGATCTATTTGCTTTACATTGCAATTTTGTGAATCTTCCTCAACATTTTCAATATCTTGGACTAACATTTGCTTGAATTTTGTGCCACTTGTCCTAACCAAGCCACTCGATAAGCTTTAATTTGTAGGTGTGAGTGAACAAGTCTGGTACCAATTCCACTATTCTCTCATATCACATTGAGTGACACGGGATACATCCTCAACTTTGGGAAACGGTATCTTGGTATTGTTTATCTCATTTCCTACTCACCTTGATAGAGGCGAGGGTGTCCCGATCTTTCGATGAGATGATAGCTATCGTTTTTGGTGGAGTAGACTTTGATGATCCGACTACGAACGTGCGAGGACGTCGCGCCTTAGCAATCGCTAAACCAACTCCGAGAGGTTATTGACCACGCCGGAGCACAATCAACCTGACCACGAGGGTCTATCTCCTGCAAGCAAACGAAGAACAAGCAAGAAACTAAGATTTGCAATCTGGTTATTGCGAATATAAGATGAAAGCTTTATTGATCAAGGTGGGGTTCTGTGACGTCTTGGTCTGGTCGTTGAACACAAACGAAGTACGCGAAGTTGCAGCTATGGCGAACTTTTAATCTAAACAAAACCCAAAGTCTAAACGGTGCCCTAAGGGCTGTATATATGGAGGAAGAGGAGGGGATTTCGTGGCCCTTGAAGGAGGGGTCCGAAACCAACCCTATCTCTTGTTTCCCCACACATACGGACTCTAAAAACAGCCTATACTCAAGTATTTCGAAATTACATGGGCCTGGCCCAATAATAAGGTGACGCAGCACCTATAATAGCCTCTGGACGAAATTTATGAAGTGACATCTTGTATATTTCGTCCAAGGCTTCTTGCACTCATTATGGTGGCTTCAAAGTCCTGAAATCATCACTTGTAACTCCGTTCTTGTTCCCCTTGGGCATGCCATCATCTCCATGCTTGAACTTGCTCCAAGGTTCCTCTTTCTTGTCCAAGCTAGGCCCTTCATTTGTAAGCAAAACAAATGTATCCAATTTAGGCAGCATCATATTCTCATGAACTTTAGAATCATTACCAAGAAACGAAAGTACCTGATATTTTAATTGACGTGCGCGAGCTCTAGTAATTGTCCAGTATGTATAGAAGCAGGGGCTGTGGGTGTAACAATGGTATTGATGTCCTCATCAGTATGAAATTGGGAGATGAATGGAAAACAGCATTTAGAACTAAGTTCGGTTTATATGAGTGGTTAGTCATGCCTTTTGGGTTAACTAATGCACCTAGTACTTTCATGAGATTAATGAACGAAGTTTTACGTGCTTTCATTGGACGATTTGTGGTAGTTTACTTTGATGATATATTGATTTATAGCAGATCATTGGAGGAACATTTGGAACATTTACGTGTTGTTTTTATTGTTCTACGTGATGCACGTTTGTTTGGTAACCTTGGGAAGTGCACCTTTTGCACCGACCGAGTATCTTTTCTTGGCTATGTTGTTACTCCACAGGGAATTGAAGTTGATAAAGCCAAGATTGAAGCTATTGAGAGTTGGCCGCAGCCCAAAACGGTCACACAAGTGAGGAGTTTCCTTGGCCTCGCTGGTTTCTATAGGCGTTTTGTGAGAGATTTCAGCACCATTGCTGCACCTCTCAATGAGCTTACAAAGAAGGATGTGCCTTTTGTTTGGGGTACCTCACAGGAAGAAGCCTTCACGGTATTGAAAGATAAGTTGACACATGCTCCTTTACTCCAACTTCCTGATTTTAATAAGACTTTTGAGCTTGAATGTGATGCTAGTGGAATTGGATTAGGAGGTGTTTTATTACAAGATGGCAAACCTGTTGCATACTTTTCTGAAAAATTGAGTGGGCCTAGTCTGAACTATTCTACTTATGATAAAGAATTATATGCTCTTGTTCGGACCTTAGAAACATGGCAACATTATTTATGGCCCAAAGAATTTGTTATACATTCTGATCATGAATCTTTGAAACACATTAAAAGTCACGCAAAACTGAACCGTAGACATGCTAAATGGGTTGAATTTATTGAGACTTTCCCTTATGTCATTAAACACAAGAAGGGTAAAGAAAATGTTATTGCTGATGCATTGTCTCGTCGTTATACTATGCTTTCACAACTTGACTTTAAAATATTTGGTTTGGAGACCATCAAAGATCAATATGTGCATGATGCTGAATTTAAAGATGTATTGCAGAATTGTAAGGAAGGGAGAACATGGAACAAGTTCGTCGTTAACGATGGATTTGTGTTTCGTGCTAACAAGCTATGCATTCCAGCTAGCTCCGTTCGTCTTTTGTTGTTGCAGGAGGCGCATGGAGGAGGATTAATGGGACACTTTGGCGTGAAGAAGACAGAGGATATACTTGCTACACATTTCTTTTGGCCAAAGATGAGACGGGATGTTGAGCGTTTTGTTGCTCGCTGCACTACATGTCAAAAAGCTAAGTCACGACTCAATCCTCATGGTTTATATATGCCTTTGCCTGTACCTACTGTTCCTTGGGAGGATATATCTATGGACTTTGTTTTAGGTTTACCTCGAACAAAGAAGGGGAGGGATAGCATATTTGTTGTCGTGGATAGGTTCTCGAAAATGGCACACTTTATACCATGTCATAAAAGCGATGATGCTGTTAATGTTGCTGATTTGTTTCTTTCGTGAAATTATACGCTTGCATGGTGTGCCAAATACTATTGTTTCAGATCGTGATACTAAATTTCTTAGCCACTTTTGGAGATGTTTATGGGCTAAGTTGGGGACTAAACTGCTTTTTAGTACTACATGTCACCCCCAAACTGATGGACAAACTGAAGTAGTCAATAGAACATTGTCTACTATGCTTAGGGCTGTTTTGAAGAATAACAAGAAAATGTGGGAAGAATGCTTGCCTCATATTGAATTTGCTTATAATCGTTCATTGCATTCTACTACTAAGATGTGTCCTTTTGAAATTGTGTATGGTTTCCTGCCTCGTGCACCAATTGATTTGTTGCCTCTTCCATCTTCGGAGAAGGTTAATTTTGATGCTAAACAACGTGCTGAATTGATCTTAAAAATGCATGAGTTAACTAAGGAGAACATTGAGCGTATGAATGCTAAATATAAACTTGCTCGAGATAAGGGTAGAAAACATGTTGTGTTTGCACCTGGAGATCTTGTTTGGTTACATTTGCGTAAGGATAGATTTCCTGATTTGCGCAAATCAAAGCTAATGCCACGTGCTGATGGTCCTTTTAAGGTGTTAGAGAAAATAAATGATAATGCATATAAACTTGAGCTGCCTGCAGATTTTGGGGTTAGTCCCACTTTTAACATTGCAGATCTGAAGCCTTATTTGGGTGAGGAAGATGAGCTTCCGTCGAGGACGACTTCATTTCAAGAAGGGGAGGATGATGAGGACATCAATACCATTGTTACACCCACAGCCCCTGCTTCTATACATACTGGACCAATTACTAGAGCTCGCGCACGCCAATTAAATTATCAGGTACTTTCGTTTCTTGGTAATGATTCTAAAGTTCATGAGAATATGATGCTGCCTAAATTGGATACATTTGTTTTGCTTACAAATGAAGGCCCTAGCTTGGACAAGAAAGAGGAACCTTGGAGCAAGTTCAAGCATGCAGATGATGGCATGCACAAGGGGAACAAGAACGGAGTTACAAGTGATGATTTCAGGACTTTGAAGCCACCATAATGAGTGCAGGAAGCCTTGGACGAAATATACAAGATGTCACTTCATAAATTTCGTCCAGAGGCTATTATAGGTGCTGCGTCACCTTATTATTGGGCCAGGCCCATGTAATTTCGAAATACATGAGTATAGGCTGTTTTTAGAGTCCGTATGTGTGGGGAAACAAGAGATAGGGTTGGTTTCGGACCCCTCCTTCAAGGGCCACGAAATCCCCTCCTCTTCCTCCATATATACAGCCCTTAGGGCACCGTTTAGACTTTGGGTTTTGTTTAGATTAAAAGTTCGCCATAGCTGCAACTTCGCGTACTTCGTTTGTGTTCAACGACCAGACCAAGACGTCACAGAACCCCACCTTGATCAATAAAGCTTTCATCTTATATTCGCAATATCCAGATTGCAAATCTTAGTTTCTTGCTTGTTCTTCGTTTGCTTGCAGGAGGTAGACCCTCGTGGTCAGGTTGATTGTGCTCCGGCGTGGTCAATAACCTCTCGGAGTTGGTTTAGCGATTGCTAAGGCGCGACGTCCTCGCACGTTCGTAGTCGGATCGTCAAAGTCTACTCCACCAAAAACGATAGCTATCATCTCATCGAAAGATCGGGACACCCTCGCCTCTATCAAACAAGTTCGTCGTTAACGATGGATTTGTGTTTCGTGCTAACAAGCTATGCATTCCAGCTAGCTCTGTTCGTCTTTTGTTGTTGCAGGAGGCGCATGGAGGAGGATTAATGGGACACTTTGGCGTGAAGAAGACGGAGGATATACTTGCTACACATTTCTTTTGGCCAAAGATGAGACGGGATGTTGAGCGTTTTGTTGCTCGCTGCACTACATGTCAAAAAGCTAAGTCACGACTCAATCCTCATGGTTTATATATGCCTTTGCCTGTACCTTGTGTTCCTTGGGAGGATATATCTATGGACTTTGTTTTAGGTTTACCTCGAACAAAGAAGGGGAGGGATAGCATATTTGTTGTCGTGGATAGGTTCTCGAAAATGGCACACTTTATACCATGTCATAAAAGCGATGATGCTGTTAATGTTGCTGATTTGTTCTTTCGTGAAATTATACGCTTGCATGGTGTGCCAAATACTATTGTTTCAGATCGTGATACTAAATTTCTTAGCCACTTTTGGAGATGTTTATGGGCTAAGTTGGGGACTAAACTGCTTTTTAGTACTACATGTCACCCCCAAACTAATGGACAAACTGAAGTAGTCAATAGAACATTGTCTACTATGCTTAGGGCTGTTTTGAAGAATAACAAGAAAATGTGGGAAGAATGCTTGCCTCATATTGAATTTGCTTATAATCGTTCATTGCATTCTACTACTAAGATGTGTCCTTTTGAAATTGTGTATGGTTTCCTTCCTCGTGCACCAATTGATTTGTTGCCTCTTCCATCTTCGGAGATGGTTAATTTTGATGCTAAACAACGTGCTGAATTGATCTTAAAAATGCATGAGTTAACTAAGGAGAACATTGAGCGTATGAATGCTAAATATAAACTTGCTGGAGATAAGGGTAGAAAACATGTTGTGTTTGCACCTGGAGATCTTGTTTGGTTACATTTGCGTAAGGATAGATTTCCTGATTTGCGCAAATCAAAGCTAATGCCACGTTCTGATGGTCCTTTTAAGGTGTTAGAGAAAATAAATGATAATGCATATAAACTTGAGCTGCCTGCAGATTTTGGGGTTAGTCCCACTTTTAACATTGCAGATCTGAAGCCTTATTTGGGTGAGGAAGATGAGCTTCCGTCGAGGACGACTTCATTTCAAGAAGGGGAGGATGATGAGGACATCAATACCATTGTTACACCCACAGCCCCTGCTTCTATACATACTGGGCCAATTACTAGAGCTCGCGCACGCCAATTAAAATATCAGGTACTTTCGTTTCTTGGTAATGATTCTAAAGTTCATGAGAATATGATGCTGCCTAAATTGGATACATTTGTTTTGCTTACAAATGAAGGGCCTAGCTTGGACAAGAAAGAGGAACCTTGGAGCAAGTTCAAGCATGGAGATGATGGCATGCACAAGGGGAACAAGAACGGAGTTACAAGTGATGATTTCAGGACTTTGAAGCCACCATAATGAGTGCAGGAAGCCTTGGATGAAATATACAAGATGTCACTTCATAAATTTCGTCCAGAGGCTATTATAGGTGCTGCGTCACCTTATTATTGGGCCAGGCCCATGTAATTTCGAAATACTTGAGTATAGGCTGTTTTTAGAGTCCGTATGTGTGGGGAAACAAGAGATAGGGTTGGTTTCGGACCCCTCCTTCAATATGAGGCAAGCATTCTTCCCACATTTTCTTGTTATTCTTCAAAACAGCCCTAAGCATAGTAGACAATGTTCTATTGACTACTTCAGTTTGTCCATCAGTTTGGGGGTGACATGTAGTACTAAAAAGCAGTTTAGTCCCCAACTTAGCCCATAAACATCTCCAAAAGTGGCTAAGAAATTTAGTATCACGATCTGAAACAATAGTATTTGGCACACCATGCAAGCGTATAATTTCACGAAAGAACAAATCAGCAACATTAACAGCATCATCGCTTTTATGACATGGTATAAAGTGTGCCATTTTCGAGAACCTATCCACGACAACAAATATGCTATCCCTCCCCTTCTTTGTTCGAGGTAAACCTAAAACAAAGTCCATAGATATATCCTCCCAAGGAACACTAGGTACAGGCAAAGGCATATATAAACCATGAGGATTGAGTCGTGACTTAGCTTTTTGACATGTAGTGCAGCGAGCAACAAAACGCTCAACATCCCGTCTCATCTTTGGCCAAAAGAAATGTGTAGCAAGTATATCCTCCGTCTTCTTCACGCCAAAGTGTCCCATTAATCCTCCTCCATGCGCCTCCTGCAACAACAAAAGACGAACGGAGCTAGCTGGAATGCATAGCTTGTTAGCACGAAACACAAATACATCGTTAACGACGAACTTGTTCCATGTTCTCCCTTCCTTACAATTCTGCAATACATCTTTAAATTCAGCATCATGCACATATTGATCTTTGATGGTCTCCAAACCAAATATTTTAAAGTCAAGTTGTGAAAGCATAGTATAACGACGAGACAATGCATCAGCAATAACATTTTCTTTACCCTTCTTGTGTTTAATGACATAAGGGAAAGTCTCAATAAATTCAACCCATTTAGCATGTCTACGGTTCAGTTTTGCTTGACTTTTAATGTGTTTCAAAGATTCATGATCAGAATGTATAACAGATTCTTTGGGCCATAAATAATGTTGCCATGTTTCTAAGGTCCGAACAAGAGCATATAATTCTTTATCATAAGTAGAATAGTTCAGACTAGGCCCACTCAATTTTTCAGAAAAGTATGCAACAGGTTTGCCATCTTGTAATAAAACACCTCCTAATCCAATTCCACTAGCATCACATTCAAGCTCAAAAGTCTTATTAAAATCAGGAAGTTGGAGTAAAGGAGCATGTGTCAACTTATCTTTCAATACCGTGAAGGCTTCTTCCTGTGAGGTACCCCAAACAAAAGGCACATCCTTCTTTGTAAGCTCATTGAGAGGTGCAGCAATGGTGCTGAAATCTCTCACAAAACGCCTATAGAAACCAGCGAGTCCAAGAAAACTCCTCACTTGAGTGACCGTTTTGGGCTGTGGCCAACTCTCAATAGCTTCAATCTTGGCTTTATCAACTTCAATTCCCTGTGGAGTAACAACATAGCCAAGAAAAGATACTCGGTCGGTGCAAAAGGTGCACTTCCCAAGGTTACCAAACAAACGTGCATCACGTAAAGCAATAAAAACAGCACGTAAATGTTCCAAATGTTCCTCCAAAGATCTGCTCTAAATCAGTATATCATCAAAATAGACTACCACAAATCGTCCAATGAAAGCACGTAAAACTTCGTTCATTAATCTCATGAAAGTACTAGGTGCATTAGTTAACCCAAAAGGCATGACTAACCACTCATATAATCCAAACTTTGTTTTAAATGCTGTTTTCCATTCATCCCCCAATTTCATACGAATTTGATGGTATCCACTACGCAAATCAACTTTGGAGAATATTGTAGAGCCACTCAATTCATCAAGCATATCATCTAGTCTAGGAATAGGATGACGATAACGAATAGTAATATTATTAATGCCTCTACAATCAACACACATACGCGATGTACCACCCTTTTTCGGCACTAGAATAATAGGAACAGCACAAGGACTAAGGGATTCGCGTATATAACCTTTGTCGAGCAACTCCTGTACTTGACGCATAATCTCCTTCGTCTCCTCTGGATTGGTACGGTATGGTGCACGGTTTGGCAACGAAGCACCGGGAATTAAGTCAATCTGATGCTCAATCCCGCGAATAGGTGGTAATCCCGGTGGCACGTCTTGTGGAAAGACGTCAGCGAACTCCTGCAAAATGTTAGTGACCGCAGGAGGCAAAGAGGAAGGCACGTCCTCGAATGAAAATAACGCCTCTTTGCACACAAAAGCATAGCAAACAGAATTGCTGAAATCTAGCTCATCAATATCAGATTTGGTGGCAAGTAAGCATGCACTTTTCAATTTAATTTCAGAAGCAACACTAGATGGTTTATTATTAGGCTTCATTTGTTGCTCAAATTCTTTTGCCACAATCTGATTTTCACTCTTATTTTTCTCCTGCTTTGCTTTACTAGCTCTATTAATATCATCTTTCAAAATAGAATCAGGAGTAATAGGAAGCAAAGTAATATGTTTATCCTTATGAACAAGAGTATACTGATTGTTTCTACCATGGTGTACAGAATTTTTATCAAATTGCCATGGTCTACCAAGTAATAATGAACATGCTTGCATGGGTACCACATCACAATCAACATAATCAGCATATGTAGAGATACTAAAATGCACACGAACAGTACGTGTTACCTTAACCTTGCCGCTGTTGTTGAACCATTGGATATAGTAAGGATGTGGATGTGGTCTTGTGGTGAGAGATAGCTTCTCCACCATCTCCATGCTAGCCAAGTTGTTGCAGCTCCCTCCATCTATGATGACGCGAACAGAACGTTCCTTCACAACTCCCTTTGTATGGAACAAATTATGCCTCTAATTTTGCTCAGCTTGTGTGACCTGCACACTCAAAACACGTTGAGCAACTAAACATTCATACCTGTCAGCGTCTTTAGGAGCCATGTATTGCGTCTCATGATCAGAATCATCTCCACCGTGTTCTTCACTTGTCATAAGAGCCAAAGTCTCCTCATCATAATCACTAGCGGACTCATACCCACCATCCTCAGTAGCAATCATAACACGCGGAGATTGGCATTCTCTTGCATAATGACCTCTTCCCTTACAACGACGACAAATAATATCATGTGTGTGCCCTGTTGATGCCATAGATGAAGAAGAGCTCTGGGCAGGCCCAGAAGGTGTACTCTTGGCAGATGGTGGTGGTGGTGCCTGTTTTCTTGTATCTCGGTTGGAATTGGCGGCTGAAGTCAGTGGTGCCGCAGTAGGACGTGTGGGAGTAGAGGAGGCACGCGGTGTCCATGATGAAGATCGACCTGCAGAAAAATTAGTTCGCGCCAATGCCTGTCGATCCTGCACTTCACGTTCAGCTTTACAAGCAAGATGGAATAAACGAGTGATATTATTATACTCCTTATACTCTAGAATGGTCTGAATCTCTCTATTTAATCCACCCATGAAACGTGCAAGCATAGCTTCATTCTCCTCAACAATACCACATCTAATCATGCCAGTTTGTAATTCCTGATAATATTCTTCTACAGAATTTTTTCTTTGTCTTAAGCACTGCAATTTTTGAAGTAATTCACGTTGATAATATGGTGGAACCCAACGAGTACGCATAGCAGTTTTCAAAGCAGCCCACGTAGCTGGAATAGGATATAATCTACAATGTTGAGACCACCATACACATGCAAAACTAGTGAAAGCACAAACAGCAGCAGCAACACGTCGTTCCTCGGGATATTGTAAACATGTAAAACGTTGTTCAGTTTCTAACTCCCAAGTAAGATATATATCAGGAACATATCTACCCTCGAATGGTGGAATATTCAATTTTAATTTAGGAAGATGGTCATGATCTCGTACCTGAAGTGGTGGTGCAGGCCTACCATTGCGATTATTTGCATGTGGACGACCTGGTGCTGGTGGTTGCATGTAGTTATGATTTTGATCAACCTCATCCTCATAATCGCCCGCGTAATCATCCTCCTCCTCGGCACCAGCAGCAGCAGGAGCAGGAGCCAAAGAAGCATCAACAGAAGGTACAGCAGCACCAGAAGTTTGGCCATCCTCAAGAGGAACACGCTTCGCTCGTCCGAACTGATTTGAAAGGGGGCGTTGTTGTTGTCGTTGCAGAGGTGCGACAGGTGCAGCCGGTGGTGGTTGGGGAAGACGCGTGAGCAATTCATTAAACTTGTTATCCAGCTTTGTCTCGAACGACTTCTCCATGCCATCTATCTTCTCCATGGCCTCTTCAAATCTGTTTAGCACATCTCCCACCTGGCCACTCATCATTTGCTGAAATTTATCATGCAACTCCTTGTTCGTCATGTTCTCCCAGTCAATCTCGTCGGCTTGTGATCCTGCCATGGTTAGCAGCAATAGAAACACACAAGAATATGATCCTACAGACTACTAGAAAGTGGTGGTGGTGTGGTGTGGTGTCACAAATCCGTCAAGCAAATCTCAAATTCTTACCAGTTCTTACCCAGCAGCAGGTGGTGATCGGCAACCTTTGTAGTCAAAACTCTCAGAGCTTGGACAGAGCGATTGCCAGGTGGTGTCAAACGCACGATGTAGATGTATGTGGAGCTGGGAAGGCTTATGACATGGTAGCAAAAAGGGTCAGCAATAATCAATTCAGAGATGCAATGTTGAATAAACTCTCAACGACGGTACTGTGCTGGTCCTAGGCTAGACCGTGCTAGAGACGCGAGCCTAGAACACTAACAAAAATCACGGCGCTGCATGTAAACAAGGAAGGAGCACACTCTGAATTTTTTTCTTTTTTTTTCTTTTTTTTTCTCTTTTTTTTTTGCTCCGCAACAATTTTTTTTCGAAAAAGTCTACAAATGGTCTAAAAACTGCCTAGCCAGAATTTTCCAGACTTAGTTTTTTTTTTTTTGAAACTGGAACTATTTTTCTTCTGCGGGTAGCGCGAAAATTGGGGAATCCGACTTGTTCACGACTCGTAGTATCGCGTGATCTGGAACTCTAAAATAAAGGAATAAATACTGGACTCGGACTAGGACTGGTGGCAGAGATGAATCTGGTGGAACTCGGACTGGTGATGGTATATGACGGTAGTATATGTGGGCTCGGATTGGTGGTGGTATATGGACTCGGATTGGTGGTGGTATATGGACTCGGATCGGTGGTGGTATATGGACTCAGAGAAATAGCAGATAAGCTGTGGTGGTATACGGTAGGGGCGATGATGATGGTGCGGCGGCGGCGTGACAACTTGTGAACAGAACTCAAAACTCTAAAGAACTAGACGCTAAGACCAGCAACTTGACACGACGATGCAACCGCAAATTCAACAAAGCAAAAACCCTAAAAAGATTATGCAAAGGCTTAGATTGGTTCGGATATGATGAACTAACCCTAAATTTTTTTTTTGGCTTTTTCCTGGACTGTAGGTATGAAGAACAGACTCGATCTAAACTACGAAAAACTGTAAATCTCACCGAGCAACCTGGGAATCTGATACCACTTGATAGAGGCGAGGGGTGTCCCGATCTTTCGATGAGATGATAACTATCGATTTGGTGGAGTCGACTTTGACGATCCGACTACAAACGTGCACGACGTTGTGCCTTAGCAATCGCTAAACCAATCTCCCGAGGTTACTGACGATGCTGAAAGCACGATCAGCCTGACCACGAAGGTCTATTCCTGCACGCAATCGAAGAACAAGCAAGAATATGATAATGCAATCTGAATATTGCGAATATAGATGAAGTATTGATAAAGGTGGGGATCCGAAAGCGGTCTTGGTCTGGTCGTTGGACACAAACGAAGTACACGAAGTTGCAATGGCTAACTTTTAACTAAACAAATCCCAAAGTCTAAACGGTGCCCTAAGGGCTATATATATGGAGGAAGAGGAGGGGATTTCGTGGCCCTTGAAGGAGGGGTCCGAAACCAACCCTATCTCTTGTTTCCCCACACATACGGACTCTAAAAACAGCCTATACTCAAGTATTTCGAAATTACATGGGCCTGGCCCAATAATAAGGTGACGCAACACCTATAATAGCCTCTGGACGAAATTTATGAAGTGACATCTTGTATATTTCGTCCAAGGCTTCCTGCACTCATTATGGTGGCTTCAAAGTCCTGAAATCATCACTTGTAACTCCGTTCTTGTTCCCCTTGTGCATGCCATCATCTCCATGCTTGAACTTGCTCCAAGGTTCCTCTTTCTTGTCCAAGCTAGGCCCTTCATTTGTAAGCAAAACAAATGTATCCAATTTAGGCAGCATCATATTCTCATGAACTTTAGAATCATTACCAAGAAACGAAAGTACCTGATATTTTAATTGGCGTGCGCGAGCTCTAGTAATTGGTCCAGTATGTATAGAAGCAGGGGTTGTGGGTGTAACAATGGTATTGATGTCCTCATCATTCTCCATGCCATCTATCTTCTCCATGGCCTCTTCAAATCTGTTTAGCACATCTCCCACCTGGCCACTCATCATTTGCTGAAATTTATCATGCAACTCCTTGTTCGTCATGTTCTCCCAGTCAATCTCGTCGGCTTGTGATCCTGCCATGGTTAGCAGCAATAGAAACACACAAGAATATGATCCTACAGACTACTAGAAAGTGGTGGTGGTGTGGTGTGGTGTCACAAATCCGTCAAGCAAATCTCAAATTCTTACCAGTTCTTACCCAGCAGCAGGTGGTGATCGGCAACCTTTGTAGTCAAAACTCTCAGAGCTTGGACAGAGCGATTGCCAGGTGGTGTCAAACGCACGATGTAGATGTATGTGGAGCTGGGAAGGCTTATGATATGGTAGCAAAAAGGGTCAGCAATAATCAATTCAGAGATGCAATGTTGAATAAACTCTCAACGACGGTACTGTGCTGGTCCTAGGCTAGACCGTGCTAGAGACGCGAGCCTAGAACACTAACAAAAATCACGGCGCTGCACGTAAACAAGGGAGGAGCACACTCTGAATATATTTTTTTTTTGCACTTTTTTTTTCCTCTTTTTTCCTCTTTTTTTTTTTGCTCCGCAACAATTTTTTTTCAAAAAAGTCTACAAATGGTCTAAAAACTGCCTAGCCAGAATTTTCCAGACTTAGTTTTTTTTTTTTAAACTGGAACTATTTTTCTTCTGCGGGTAGCACGAAAATTGGGGAATCCGACTTGTTCACGACTCGTAGTATTGCGTGATCTGGAACTCTAAAATAAAGGAATAAATACTGGACTCGGACTAGGACTGGTGTCAGAGATGAATATGGTGGAACTCGGACTGGTGATGGTATATGACGGTAGTATATGTGGGCTCGGATTGGTGGTGGTATATGGACTCGGATCGGTGGTGGTATCTGGACTCGGATCGGTGGTGGTATATGGTAGGGGCGATGATGATGGTGCGGCGGCGGCGTGACAACTTGTGAACAGAACTCGAAACTCTAAAGAACTAGACGCTAAGACCAGCAGCTTGACACGACGATGCAACCGCAAATTCAACAAAGCAAAAACCCTAAAAAGATTATGCAAAGGCTCAGATTGGTTCGGATATGATGAACTAACCCTAAATTTTTTTTTTGGCTTTTTCCTGGACTGTAGGTATGAAGAACAGACTCGATCGAAACTACGAAAAACTGTAAATCTCACCGAGCAACCTGGGAATCTGATACCACTTGATAGAGGCGAGGGTGTCCCGATCTTTCGATGAGATGATAGCTATCGTTTTTGGTGGAGTAGACTTTGACGATCTGACTACGAACGTGCGAGGACGTCGTGCCTTAGCAATTGCTAAACCAACTCCGAGAGGTTATTGACCACGCCGGAGCACAATCAACCTGACCACGAGGGTCTATCTCCTGCAAGCAAACGAAGAACAAGCAAGAAACTAAGATTTGCAATCTGGATATTGCGAATATAAGATGAAAGCTTTATTGATCAAGGTGGGGTTCTGTGACGTCTTGGTCTGGTCGTTGAACACAAACGAAGTACGCGAAGTTGCAGCTATGGCGAACTTTTAATCTAAACAAAACCCAAAGTCTAAACGGTGCCCTAAGGGCTGTATATATGGAGGAAGAGGAGGGGATTTCGTGGCCCTTGAAGGAGGGGTCCGAAACCAACCCCATCTCTTGTTTCCCCACACATACGGACTCTAAAAACAGCCTATACTCAAGTATTTCGAAATTACATGGGCCTGGCCCAATAATAAGGTGACGCAGCACCTATAATAGCCTCTAGACGAAATTTATGAAGTGACATCTTGTATATTTCGTCCAAGGCTTCCTGCACTCATTATGGTGGCTTCAAAGTCCTGAAATCATCACTTGTAACTCCGTTCTTGTTCCCCTTGTGCATGCCATCATCTCCATGCTTGAACTTGCTCCAAGGTTCCTCTTTCTTGTCCAAGCTAGGCCCTTCATTTGTAAGCAAAACAAATGTATCCAATTTAGGCAGCATCATATTCTCATGAACTTTAGAATCATTACCAAGAAACGAAAGTACCTGATATTTTAATTGGCGTGCGCGAGCTCTAGTAATTGGTCCAGTATGTATAGAAGCAGGGGCTGTGGGTGTAACAATGGTATTGATGTCCTCATCACACCTCTACTCGAGTCTTGTGATGGATAGGCAAAGCACATCATCTTCGGTCTTCGACCGCGTCGAGCGACTTGCCATCGACATACGACACACCGAAGCAAGGAAAAGGGAATACTTCGACGACAAGTTGGACGAGCACATGGAGGACATCTGACACGTGTTGGCCAACTACAAGTCTTCCTCCCCTTCGTCATCTTCACGGCGGAGACGCTCAAGTCGCACACCTTCGGAGCGGCCACACGATGCAAGTACCACGCGACACCGTCCTCATCTTCGAGAGCACCAACAAGACCATGAAGAGCGAGCTTCGGGACGAGAGTTGGCTTCTCTGCCACCCCCATGCACACGGGCCTTCGATCCCCGTGCACACGGGACCCCGTGCACACAGCCTCCTACACCCCCGTGCGGACGGGCCTTACAGAACCATAACATCGACAACAAAGTTGCGGCTTCTTCAACAACATTGGCATCTTCACCAAGTGACTTCAAGGCATCTTCACCTTCGGATGTACGGCATCTTCGCCTACTTCCCACGAGTACTCCTACTTCGACATCATCAAGTCCAAGGCGACCACCTACAAGCGAGGGCGACACTTCCATCTTCGGAAGCCCCTCAAGGAAGATGGCCGAGCATGGGAAATTCCCTTCGGTCATGGAGACGAGCTACGAGGTGCCACATCATATGGGCCTCATACAAGACGGCGACAAGACGGTTGAACAAGGGCCATCCCCTTCGACCACGGAGACGAGCGAAAACCTCTCCATCAACATGAAGACGGCGACCCGATGGGACTCATACTCCGAGTCAAGCTACGAGACCGCACATGAGACATTATCTTTGGTCTCGGAGGAGCATGATGATTTGCCACTTCCTACGGCATTCATCTTTGGAGGCATTATGGATGAGGAGGTTGAGCATGGGACTATCCCTTCAACCAAGGCGACGATAGGAGTTGAGCATGGAGACATTTGCACCTACATCTCTCCGACACCCACATATAATGAGATGCCCCAATTCACATGTGAGGAGAGCCACACCACCATGAGTGATATGAGTGACTCCACCATATGTGACATTGAGAGCATTTCCTATGAGAGGATGAGTGTGTTCACCACTAGCCCCACACATGAGAGTATGCCACACATCCTATGTGAGGTTGAGAGCCATTTGAGTGACTCCACCAACCTTATGAGTGAGTGCATCCTACCGGGAGTGCGTGAGACACAACACTTAGTGAGTGAGGTAGTTGAGAGGGCACGTCAGGCCACTATGATTTCTAACGACTTAACCTCTACTCCGAGTGTGTTTTCTTCTTTTGTGCTAGGTCTCCTACATGACGACATGCCTGTCCTCGACGAGTCCATACCTCTAAGAGAGATGACGATGGCCATGGTGGACGATGATGCACCCCCCACATGGTTCCATCACGATGAAGACGACCACGACTTGGTCTACGACACCTCACCTACACCACATGAGTGGAGCTCCAAAGGTAACATAGGTGATGGTGCTTCGCTTGTCCCACTAGTGGACTATCTTCACATCAATTGCTTGCATGATGATGATCACCTTATGGATTCACCACATACTATGTCTTCTACATGCTTAGATGTGCCACCTAATTATGATAAATATGATGATGAGCATGTCGAATTCCCTAGTTGTGATGCTATGCTCCATAGGATATCATGTGAAAATTCTATCGGTCACGTCATGTTTGACAATCCATTAAACTTGTCATATGCTATGAGTGAGATCTCCCATATTGCATCATTACAATCTCAACATAGTAACTTGATGAGGACATCAATACCATTGTTACACCCACAGCCCGTACTGCTATACATACTGGACCAATTACTAGAACTCGCGCACGCCAATTAAATTATCAGGTACTTTCGTTTCTTGGTAATGATTCTAATGTTCATGAGAATATGACGCTGCCTAAATTGGATACATTTGTTTTGCTTACAAATGAAGGGCCTAGCTTGGAAAAGAAAGAGGAACCTTGGAGCAAGTTCAAGCATGGAGATGATGGCATGCGCAAGGGGAACAAGAACGGAGTTACAAGTAATGATTTCAGGACTTTGAAGCCACCATAATGAGTGCAGGAAGCCTTGGACGAAATATACAAGATGCCACTTCATAAATTACGTCCAGAGGCTATTATAGGTGCTGCGTCACCTTATTATTGGGCCAGGCCCATGTAATTTCGAAATACTTGAGTATAGGCTGTTTTTAGAGTCCGTATGTGTGGGGAAACAAGAGATAGGGTTGGTTTCGGACCCCTCCTTCAAGGGCCACGAAATCCCCTCCTCTTCCTCCATATATACAACTCTTAGGGCACCGTTTAGACTTTGGGGGTTTTGTTTAGATTAAAAGTTCGCCATAGCTGCAACTTCGCGTACTTCGTTTGTGTTCAACGACCAGACCAAGACGTCACAGAACCCACCTTGATCAATAAAGCTTTCATCTTATATTCGCAATATCCAGATTGCAAATCTTAGTTTCTTGCTTGTTCTTCGTTTGCTTGCAGGAGATAGACCCTCGTGGTCAGGTTGATTGTGCTCCGGCGTGGTCAATAACCTCTCGGAGTTGGTTTAGCGATTGCTAAGGCGCGACGTCCTTGCACGTTCGTAGTCGGATCGTCAAAGTCTACTCCACCAAAAACGATAGCTATCATCTCATCGAAAGATCGGGACACCCTCGCCTCTATCAAGTGGTATCAGATTTTCAGGTTGCTCGGTGAGATTTTACAGTTTTTCGTAGTTTAGATCGAGTCTGTTCTTCATACCTACAGTCCACGAAAAAGCCAAAAAAAAATTAGGGTTAGTTCATCATATCCGAACCAATCTGAGCCTTTGCATAATCTTTTTAGGGTTTTTGCTTTGTTGAATTTGCGGTTGCATCGTCGTGTCTAGTTGCTGGTCTTAGTGTCTAGTCCTTTAGAGTTTCGAGTTCTGATCATAAGTTGTCACGCCGCCGCCGCACCATCATCATCGCCCCTGCCATCTACCACCACCGCTTATCCGTCACCGATCTGTATCCATATACCACCACCGATCCGTATCCATATACCACCACCGCTGCCATATACCACGACCATATATCCACCACCATATATCCACCACCAATCCGAGTACTTTTCCTATTAGGTTTGTTTTCGAGATCCATCTAGTTTCCGATTCGTGTTTTCTTGCCGGAGTAGGTTTTGGAAAAAAAAAGTCTGGAGACCCCCGGGCAGTTTTTAGGCCAAAATTTTGGCAGTCAAAAATATTTTTTCCCTATCCTATTTTTAGGTCCCAGGGAGCGTTTTGAGACACTTGCCATCATAGTGATTTTTTGTCGCACTTTTTCGTCGTCGCTGCCCTGATTTCCGAAAAAAAATTCGTGCCAATCCTGTTAGTTTGACTTGGGAAGAGTTTTGAGACACTCGCCATTATAGTGATTTTTTGCCAAAAAAAAGGAGCGCAAAAAAAAAACAGCGCAAAAAAAAAATGAATTTTTTTTAGAGTGTGCTCTTCCCTTGTTTACGTGCCGCGCCGTGATTTTGTTAGTGTTCTAGGCTCGCGTCTCTAGTACGGTCTAGCCTAGGACCAGCACAGTACCGTCGTTGAGCGTTTATTCAACTTTGCATCTCTGAATTGATTATTGCTGACCTTTTTTGCTACCATATCATAAGCCTTCCCAGCTCCACATACATCTACATCGTGCGTTTGACACAACCTGGCAATCGCTCTGATAGAGGCGAGGGTGTCCCGATCTTTCGATGAGATGATAGCTATCGTTTTTGGTGGAGTAGACTTTGACGATCCGACTACGAACGTGCGAGGACGTCGCGCCTTAGCAATCGCTAAACCAACTCCGAGAGGTTATTGACCACGCCGGAGCACAATCAACCTGACCACGAGGGTCTATCTCCTGCAAGCAAACGAAGATCAAGCAAGAAACTAAGATTTGCAATCTGGATATTGCGAATATAAGATGAAAGCTTTATTGATCAAGGTGGGGTTCTGTGACGTCTTGGTCTGGTCGTTGAACACAAACGAAGTACGCGAAGTTGCAGCTATGGCGAACTTTTAATCTAAACAAAACCCAAAGTCTAAACGGTGCCATAAGGGCTGTATGTATGGAGGAAGAGGAGGGGATTTCGTGGCCCTTGAAGGAGGGGTCCGAAACCAACCCTATCTCTTGTTTCCCCACACATACGGACTCTAAAAACAGCCTATACTCAAGTATTTCGAAATTACATGGGCCTGGCCCAATAATAAGGTGACGCGGCACCTATAATAGCCTCTGGACGAAATTTATGAAGTGACATCTTGTATATTTCGTCCAAGGCTTCCTGCACTCATTATGGTGGCTTCAAAGTCCTGAAATCATCACTTGTAACTCCGTTCTTGTTCCCCTTGTGCATGCCATCATCTCCATGCTTGAACTTGCTCCAAGGTTCCTCCGTCTTGTCCAAGCTAGGCCCTTCATTTGTAAGCAAAACAAATGTATCCAATTTAGGCAGCATCATATTCTCATGAACTTTAGAATCATTACCAAGATATGAAAGTACATGATATTTTAATTGGCGTGCGCGAGCTCTAGTAATTGGTCCAGTATGTATAGAAGCAGGGGCTGTGGGTGTAACAATGGTATTGATGTCCTCATCACGCTCTATCCAAGCTTTGTGAGTTTTGACTACAAAGGTTGCCGATCACCACCTGCTGCTGGGTAAGAACTGGTAAGAATTTGAGTTTTGCTTGACGGATTTGTGATACACCACCACCACCACTTCCTAGTAGTCTGTAGGATCATATTCTTGTGTGTTTCTATTGCTGCTAACCATGGCAGGATCACAAGCCGATGAGACTGATTGGGAGAACATGACGAACAAACAGCTACATGATAAATTTCAGCAAATGATGAGTGGACAGGTGCAAGATGTGCTAAACAGATTTGAAGAGGCCATGGAGAAGATAGATGGAATTGAGAAGACGTTCGAAACAAAGCTCGATAACAAGTTCAATGAATTGCTCACGCGTCTTCCACAACCACCGCCGGCTGCACCTGTCGCACCTCTACAACAACAACAATGTCGCCTTCCAAATCAAGTGGGACGAGCACAGCGCGTTCCCCTTGAGCCTGGTCAAACTTCTGGTGCCGCTGCACCTACTGTTGATGCTTCTATGGCTCCCGCTGCCGCTGAGGAGGACGATTATGCGGGCGATTACGAGGATGAGGTTGATCAAAATCAAAACAACGTACCAGCACCAGGTCGTCCACATGCAAATAACCGCAATGGTAGGGCTTGATAGAGGCGAGGGTGTCCCGATCTTTCGATGAGATGATAGCTATCGTTTTTGGTGGAGTAGACTTTGACGATCCGACTACGAACGTGCGAGGACGTCGCGCCTTAGCAATCGCTAAACCAACTCTGAGAGGTTATTGACCACGACGGAGCACAATCAACCTGACCACGAGGGTCTATCTCCTGCAAGCAAACGAAGAACAAGCAAGAAACTAAGATTTGCAATCTGGATATTGCGAATATAAGATGAAAGCTTTATTGATCAAGGTGGGGTTCTGTGACGTCTTGGTCTGGTCGTTGAACACAAACGAAGTACGCGAAGTTGCAGCTATGGCGAACTTTTAATCTAAACAAAACCCAAGCCAAAAGCTACTAGATGGATGTACTTATATAGGAGCAAGGGGTGGCGGCCAAGGAGGTGGGAGGACGTCCCAAGGCAGCCTAAAACTAACCCTAGGTCGTACAAGGCCAATGGGCCCAAGTGGAGGTGATGCAACACCTTTGGACTTGTAGTTTGACTCGGATTCTGCTACAGCGTCAGATTGTTTTGATGACAACTCAACGCTCCGGATGAATTTGAAGGTGAAACCAATTGGGTTAGAAAGAGCACGAAATCTACTTTCCAACAAAAAAAGAATCACCCAATTCGGAGTCCGTATGAAATAGTTCTTGGCATTTTGAGTCAGGTATATCTGTGCAGTCCGAATCTGAATCCAGAACGTGAGAGACTTGGACTCTATCTTCTCTTGGCCCAAAAGTGACGTGAGAGGACTTTTTGAACAGCACCTAAACTTCTTTTTTTCCCTTATCTTCATATGTGAATTGTACAAATGTCCCATACACCTGCAATTAGACATGGCACAAAAGTTTGTGAAGTATTTTTGTCGTGGATGACACAAATAAATTATTGCATAGTTTGCATTAGAAATCACCTCACAAATATACATGTATGCAATATTTTTGGTCATATCCAAGGTAGTCATGTCCTCATCATCCTCTCCTTCTTGAAAACAAAGCCGTCCTCGGCGTTGCTTAAGCTGAAATGTGGCTAACAAAAGAGACAAGGTGTACATGTTGTATATGTATATGTCATCCAGTTTTACTTCCCTTAGTTTTTGTATATATGACACATGTATACATGAGTAACCTTCATAGTTCATAAAATCTAAAGCCAAAATATTATCACAAGAAGTAGAAGGCATGAAAATATTGCAACTCAGTTTGCACATATAAGTGAAGCTCTTATTCATTTCAAAAGGTTGACAATGTTCATCATTAAACCATCCTAACATTGGTGAATAAACCTTAGTTGCATCAAATTTACATGCTACAACATGCTTAAATAAGCAAACATGCAATAAGTCATTGGTCACAGAATCATCACCAAGATTAGAGGTCATATTAAAATGATTAAACATTGGTTCTTTTGCATCAACAGTTAATTCAATGGGTGCACTCAAAATTGTTTGTATTTCAGTTGTTTGATCACATGACGCATTCATGACTGTAACACAATTCTCTAAAATAGGTGACGTGCCCAAATCAATAGGTAACTCAACACATGATGTATTCAAGTTAACTAGGCATGCATCATTCTCATGTGAAAGTGGAAAATATGTACCTTTGTCATTACCTCTTATGATCAACTCAGATGATGTAGGCACTCTCGGTGGTGATGTGTCACATGGTGGAGATGATGTAGTCATCGCAACAACGGATGTGGTTGTCATAGTACGCCTAGTAGTTGAAGAAACATCTGTATCAACACTTGGAATGTGCATCGTACGCTTGTTCTCCTTGTGGGCAACACGTCGTTTTATTTCCTGTTCAGCTTTGCAAGCAAGACGAAACAAATGGTCCATAGGATAACACTCTTCATGAATTAGTATCTCTTGAATATCACGGTTTAATCCTCCCCAAAATCTATCCATAAAATCTTCTTCACTTTCTTCTAAAAATGAGTGCAACAAGGTAGTTTGTAAATCATCATAATATTTTGTTACGGTGTCACTACCTTGTTTTAAATGTTGTAGTTTTCTAATCATGCCACGAGTATAATGAACATCTACGAATCTATCTCTCATGACATGTTTTAAACCATCCCAAGTAGTAGGTATATAATCAGGGTTTAACCGACAGTATTCACTCCACCAAACTAAAGCAAAGCTACTGAAAGTACTAACCGCGGCTTGAAATTTTCCACGCTCATCAAAATTATGGGAAGCAAATATAGCATTAATTTCGTACTCCCATTCAATATATAAATCAGGCCTAAAACGACCAGTAAATGGTGGCATGGAAACATTAACCTGATTATGTGCATTCTGATGTTGTTGCTCCTCTTGTGACGGTTGTTGTATTTTCTTAGGTGATGGCAAATCTCCCACGATCGATGAAGCCCAAGAACTAACAACTCCGGAACCTGCCATGATTAGTAGAAACAAAAAAATCGAGAATAATGTTCCTATGAACTACTAGGATGTGGTGGTAAAGCGCTCACAGTAAAGCAAATATCAATATCTTACAAGTTCTTACCATGCAGCTGGTGGTGACGGGCAACCAGCGGTGTCAAATAACTCCGAAGATTGAGTAAAGCGATTGCTAGGTGAACGTACGTATACACGGTGTAGAAATATGTGGAGCTGGGTTGGCTATATATGGTAGCAAAAGATTAGCAATAATCAATTCAGAGATGCAATGTTGAATAAACGCTCAACGACGGTACTGTGCTGGTCCTAGGCTAGACCGGACTAGAGACGCGAGCCTAGAACACTAATGAGGTCACGGCGTAGCACAACTAGCATCAATAAAGGATATGAAGTACCTCTGGACAGCAAGATATAAGTGAAGATCACAATGGCAGTAAAGATAATGATGAGAAACAACTACCAAGTAGCATATACCAATAATTCTCTCTCCAACTTTACTCTATAAAAGTTTGTGTCAATTTTATGATAATTTTTCTCAAGAAAGGCACTGACTCAAACTTTCAAATGCAAAAAGAATCACTCAATTCCGAGTTGATATGAGGAGTCAAAAAATTCTAAAACTGGCCTGAAAAACTGGAACAAGTTGTGTTCATGAACTTCGGAGGGCAAAAAGACCTAGTTAGAAGCCGATTTTGAGGTGTCAAATATTGAACTATCTTCTGCAACTATTTAGATGCGGCTCGTCTCTAGCTTTAATTTGAGTACTCACGGAGCCAAAACAGACTTCGTATGAAAAAGATATGCCTGCTTTACTGAACACTGCACAAAACAGATTCCAATCCGAAATCAGCTACGAGATTGAGTCTAGATAGATCCGAATTTTGTCTTTTTTTTTCTTCTCTCTTTTTTTTTCTCACACTTTTTCTTTTCTTTCTCTTTCTCTCTTTTTTTCTCTGACTTTTTTTACCTTTTTTTTCTCTCTCTTTTTTTTCTCTCTTTTTTTTTTCTCTCCCTCTTTTCAAAACAAACTAGATAAGATGCAAATTGGATCAAGCAAAGATGTGAACGACCTCAACTATGATTATGACAATGAAAGGTGGGTAGCACGTGGTGGAAATTGACGGATGGGATTGATGCTGGATAGCGGAAGGAATAATGATGCAGCGGTGGCGTGACTAATGTGAACAGAACTCGAAACTCTAAACGAACTAGACACTAAGACCAGCAACTCGACACGACGATGCAACCGATAATTCAACTATACAAGCACTGAAAAGAAAATTGCGAAGGCTCAGACTGGCTTGGACAAAGGATGAACAGATCTAACTTTTTTTTTTGTGCTTTTTCTTTGGACAATAGGTAAGAAAAAAATCTAATCTAGGGATAACTGGAAATTCTCACCGAGCAACCTGAAAACTGATACCACTTGATAGAGGCGAGGGTGTCCCGATCTTTCGATGAGATGATAGCTATCGTTTTGGTGGAGTAGACTTTGACGATCCGACTACGAACGTGCGAGGACGTCGCGCCTTAGCAATCGCTAAACCAACTCCGAGAGGTTATTGACCACGCCGGAGCACAATCAATAACCTCTCGGAGTTGGTTTAGCGATTGCTAAGGCGCGACGTCCTCGCACGTTCGTAGTCGGATCGTCAAAGTCTACTCCACCAAAAACGATAGATATCATCTCATCGAAAGATCGGGACACCCTCGCCTCTATCAAGTGGTATCAGAGCCTCTTTGCCTCCTGCGGTCACTAACATTTTGCAGGAGTTCGCTGACGTCTTTCCACAAGACGTGCCACCGGGATTACCACCTATTCGCGGGATTGAGCATCAGATTGACTTAATTCCCGGTGCTTCGTTGCCAAACCGTGCGCCATACCGTACCAATCCAGAGGAGACGAAGGAGATTATGCGTCAAGTACAGGAGCTGCTCGACAAAGGTTATATACGCGAATCTCTTAGTCCTTGTGCTGTTCCTATTATACTAGTGCCAAAAAGGATGGTACGTCGCGTATGGGTGTTGATTGTAGAGGCATTAATAATATTACTATTCGTTATCGTCATCCTTCTAGGCTAGATGATATTTTTGATGAATTGAGTGGCTCTACAATATTCTCCAAAGTTGATTTGCATAGTGGATACCATCAAATTCGTATGAAATTGGGAGATGAATGGAAAACAGCATTTAAAACTAAGTTCGGTTATATGAGTGGTTAGTATGCCTTTTGGGTTAACTAATGCACCTAGTACTTTCATGAGATTAATGAACGAAGTTTTACGTGCTTTCATTGACCGATTTGGGTAGTCTATTTGATGATATACTGATTTATAGCAGATTTGGAGGAACATTTGGAACATTTACGTGCTGTTTTATTGCTTTACGTGATGCACGTTTGTTTGGTAACCTTGGGAAGTGCACCTTTTGCACCGACCGAGTATCTTTTCTTGGCTATGTTGTTACTCCCACAGGGAATTGAAGTTGATAAAGCCAAGATTGAAGCTATTGAGAGTTGGCCACAGCCCAAAACGGTCACTCAAGTGAGGAGTTTTCTTGGACTCGCTGGTTTCTATAGGCGTTTTGTGAGAGATTTCAGCACCATTGCTGCACCTCTCAATGAGCTTACAAAGAAGGATGTGCCTTTTGTTTGGGGTACCTCACAGGAAGAAGCCTTCACGGTATTGAAAGATAAGTTGACACATGCTCCTTTACTCCAACTTCCTGATTTTAATAAGACTTTTGAGCTTGAATGTGATGCTAGTGGAATTGGATTAGGAGGTGTTTTATTACAAGATGGCAAACCTGTTGCATACTTTTCTGAAAAATTGAGTGGGCCTAGTCTGAACTATTCTACTTATGATAAAGAATTATATGATCTTGTTCGGACCTTAGAAACATGGCAACATTATTTATGGCCCAAAGAATTTGTTATACATTCTGATCATGAATCTTTGAAACACATTAAAAGTCAAGCAAAACTGAACCGTAGACATGCTAAATGGGTTGAATTTATTGAGACTTTCCCTTATGTCATTAAACACAAGAAGGGTAAAGAAAATGTTATTGCTGATGCAATGTCTCGTCGTTATACTATGCTTTCACAACTTGACTTTAAAATATTTGGTTTGGAGACCATCAAAGATCAATATGTGCATGATGCTGAATTTAAAGATGTATTGCAGAATTGTAAGGAAGGGAGAACATGGAACAAGTTCGTCGTTAACGATGGATTTGTGTTTCGTGCTAACAAGCTATGCATTCCAGCTAGCTCCGTTCGTCTTTTGTTGTTGCAGGAGGCGCATGGAGGAGGATTAATGGGACACTTTGGCGTGAAGAAGACGGAGGATATACTTGCTACACATTTCTTTTGGCCAAAGATGAGACGGGATGTTGAGCGTTTTGTTGCTCACTGCACTACATGTCAAAAAGCTAAGTCACGACTCAATCCTCATGGTTTATATATGCCTTTGTCTGTTCCTAGTGTTCCTTGGGAGGATATATCTATGGACTTTGTTTTAGGTTTACCTCGAACAAAGAAGGGGAGGGATAGCATATTTGTTGTCGTGGATAGGTTCTCGAAAATGGCACACTTTATACCATGTCATAAAAGCGATGATGCTGTTAATGTTGCTGATTTGTTCTTTCGTGAAATTATACGCTTGCATGGTGTGCCAAATACTATTGTTTCAGATCATGATACTAAATTTCTTAGCCACTTTTGGAGATGTTTATGGGCTAAGTTGGGGACTAAACTGCTTTTTAGTACTACATGTCACCCCCAAACTGATGGACAAACTGAAGTAGTCAATAGAACATTGTCTACTATGCTTAGGGCAGTTTTGAAGAATAACAAGAAAATGTGGGAAGAATGCTTGCCTCATATTGAATTTGCTTATAATCGTTCATTGCATTCTACTACTAAGATGTGTCCTTTTGAAATTGTGTATGGTTTCCTTCCTCGTGCACCAATTGATTTGTTGCCACTTCCCTCTTCGGAGAAGGTTAATTTTGATGCTAAACAACGTGCAGAATTGATCTTAAAAATGCATGAGTTAACTAAGGAGAACATTGAGCGTATGAATGCTAAATATAAAATTGCTGGAGATAACCTGGAGATCTTGTTTGGTTACATTTGCGTAAGGATAGATTTCCTTATTTGCGCAAATCAAAGCTAATGCCACGTGCTGATGGTCCTTTTAAGGTGTTAGAGAAAATAAATGATAATGCATATAAACTTGAGCTGCCTGCAGATTTTGGGGTTAGTCCCACTTTTAACATTGCAGATTTGAAGCCTTATTTGGGTGAGGAAGATGAGCTTCCGTCGAGGACGACTTCATTTCAAGAAGGGGAGGATAATGAGGACATCAATACCATTGTTACACCCACAGCCCCTACTGCTATACATACTGGACCAATTACTAGAACTCGCGCACGCCAATTAAATTATCAGGTACTTTCGTTTCTTGGTAATGATTCTAATGTTCATGAGAATATGATGCTGCCTAAATTGGATACATTTGTTTTGCTTACAAATGAAGGGCCTAGCTTGGACAAGAAAGAGGAACCTTGGAGCAAGTTCAAGCATGGAGAAGATGGCATGCGCAAGGGGAACAAGAATGGAGTTACAAGTAATGATTTCAGGACTTTGAAGCCACCATAATGAGTGCAGGAAGCCTTGGACGAAATATACAAGATGCCACTTCATAAATTTCGTCCAGAGGCTATTATAGGTGCTGCGTCACCTTATTATTGGGCCAGGCCCATGTAATTTCGAAATACTTGAGTATAGGCTGTTTTTAGAGTCCGTATGTGTGGGGAAACAAGAGATAGGGTTGGTTTCGGACCCCTCCTTCAAGGGCCACGAAATCCCCTCCTCTTCCTCCATATATACAGCTCTTAGGGCACCGTTTAGACTTTGGGGGTTTTGTTTAGATTAAAAGTTCACCATAGCTGCAACTTCGCGTACTTCGTTTGTGTTCAACGACCAGACCAAGACGTCACAGAACCCCACCTTGATCAATAAAGCTTTCATCTTATATTCGCAATATCCAGATTGCAAATCTTAGTTTCTTGCTTGTTCTTCGTTTGCTTGCAGGAGATAGACCCTCGTGGTCAGGTTGATTGTGCTCCGGCGTGCTCAATAACCTCTCGGAGTTGGTTTAGCGATTGCTAAGGCGCGGCGTCCTCGCACGTTCGTAGTCGGATCGTCAAAGTCTACTCCACCAAAAACGATAGCTATCATCTCATCGAAAGATCGGGACACCCTCGCCTCTATCATAACTATGCCAATCACATTAAAATAAATCCCATTTACACTTATGGCATAGATGACGAGTTCATGGTTATTGGTATGTGTTTCTCTTGCGATGATATTGCCATGCTACCTTTGCAAAATTTGTGCAATTCATCTCATATGCCATGCCATGAAAATTTTGTGTATTGCATGATTCCATTCCTTGAGTGCACCAAATGCATACCATTCATGACAATGCTCTAGATACTACTAGCGATGCATTCCACAATTTGAGTCGCCATTATGCTATACATAAAAACAAACCTTTCATGATGGATGACATGTTTCTATATCATGCATCTCATTTATTTGAGCATTGGATATTTTGTGCTAACCAACACATGCACGTATGCATCATAATGGATGATGTGTACATATACCACGCGCACACAATTTTTCCTTTGCCTTTGTTTTGTGTAGGTACTCACGAATACTTGTCAACTTCACAATCCCATGAGTTGACAAACCGAGCTCTTGAGAGCAACAATGATTTGGGATCCCGTGGAGTTTCATTCTCACCACTCCCTTCGCGCAAAGACTTCGCGCACCTCTTCTACATGGGCCTCACATGATTATGGGTTATTTCCCACTTCTCACTTTATGCCCATATTGCCATGTTCACTTTGCATGATATAACTCTTTCCATGATTTTGCCATGCAATAGTGACCCTTGCTTGCACTTGCATATGATTCACCACTCTATTACTACTATATGTATTTGCATGCTTGGTGGAGATCCTTGTTGCTATTGCCATGTTTACCATGTGCCACATGCTATTGTTGATTCTTGTGTTGGGAGAGTCATGATGTTCCATTGCTATTTACATAGTACCTCTCGCCAATGCAATGATGATACTATGTTCCTATCTTGTTTTCATACTTGTGATATGTCATGTGCATTATATATGCTCACTATTTGCACACATGACATGATTTCCATGATTACTTCTAGTATGTTGCATCTTCGCACTACTAGCTTGCATGACTTGTTTACTATGATTGCTTGCTTTGTCGCATCGTCCATGATCCATTCTTGCTCGATTCATTGGGTTGATGACATATATATTCATGCCTCTCACATGATTTGTCTTGATCATTGTCCCTTGTCTCCATTAGTTGCACCTCTCATATGCCATTGTAGTGAGTGCACCCATGCTATGCTTATAGATCTTGGAGACTTGGACATTTTACTTGTGATGCATGCTTGTTTGATTGAGCCTCATGTCTTTGGTTGTCCTCGCATCATATGTTTCCATGCCATGTCACACTACCTTGCCCTTCCTTATGATAAGCATGATAAAGTCACTTGTTGGGTATCTCCCTACCTGAATGATAGGAGATGCATTCTCACTAACCTCATGGGTTTTTCCAAGTGTTTGTCATGTTATTTCGTTTTAAAGGATTCAGAAGGCGGTCCCATCATGAGCTATCTTGGTCATGTGAAGGCATACACGTTGCACGACACCAACACGTTAGGGCCCCTCACCAAGCGACAAGACATCCATTCCTACCGTGTACATGGCGATACGGTTTACGATCCGAGGTCGGATCTTTACCGAGGGGGAGGGGATGATGCGGAGCATCCTTCGGTCATCTCCATGTACACCTTCATTGCACCTCAAGCCCCAAGTGGACCTACCGGACTTAAGGTGAACCCGCTCCTCTTCGAGATTTACATGAATATCCTGAGGACTTGGTTGCTACCTCACCAAAATGCATTGTGTGTACTTAGGTACGAAGAGGAACACTCCCAAGCAGCTCAGGAGCATCACCAAGGAGTAGGAGGACCACCCCAAGGCCACACGAAGGATGAAGACGACGAGAAGCAGCTGGACAGGAAGTCCCAGGCGACCCCGTGCACACGGGCCCTCGAGACCCCGTGCCCACGGGCCTCCCAGGAAGCGGGCGCTGTAGCACCCCGTGCGCACGGGCCCAACATACCCCGTGCGCACGGGCCCTTCAGGATGGTCGGCTGTAATCTCCTATTGGGCCTCCACTTCGTCCCTCACCTCCAGCCACCTATATATACTCCTCTCCCTCCTCCATTTTAGACTAAGCAAAGTATATGACATGATATATGTGAGCTTTGCTCCTTGTACCTTCTCTTGAGAGAGAGAGACCTCTCCCATGGAGATCAAGACCTCCATAGGGGAAGATCCCTAGTGGATACAAGACCCCATCTAGGGAAGGATCCCCATCATAGGATCATCAAGACATCACCTCCTTAGGAGTGGGATGAACTCTACCTTGTTCTATTTTCCCTTTGTTGTTCATGTATCTTGTGGATCTATGTGTTGCTAGTCTAGTGGATGTGTGATTGGACTTGTTCTTGAATGTTCCTCTTGTGTTTTCTCCCTTGTGTTCATCTTGTTCTTAGGGATTTCCCCTCCAATTCATGAAAGATCTCCACTTAGGGTTCCACCCTACAACAAGGACTGTCTCCCACAATCTCTTCGTCAGGCGTTGGCGTACATTCCGCTATGAATTCTGCCAGTGCTCTCCTTTGGATAGTTGCCGTCCTTTCAAACTTCAAAGCAAAGCTTGACAGTTCCAATGCCCATTCTACTATCCTGCCGGTGGCCTCGGTGTCAGTGCAACAAACCTTCGCATGTGTTGCCCGAACTATACACAGGCACGGCAACAAGGAAGCAAATTTCATCAAGTATCCAAGACCAACTCAAAGAGATAGCTCTTTAAGAAATCAAAGGGCGGATCAAGAAGACCAAGACAAGCCAAGAGAACAAGATGCCACTAAGGAAAGACCTCCCTTGTCGGGCAGGCGAGCCCGGGCAGGTCGAGGCCGCACCAAGGACAAGTCCCAAGGTTCCCCCCTGGCAGGCTTGCCGGGGCCGCCAAGGGCGGCTCTTCCTGCCAGGACTCCACCGCTCCACCGCACAGCGACGCAAGTCACCTATCAGTGCGGTGTCGAGGTCCCAAGTGATTAAGTGGCTGTCATTTGGCACGTGGCAGCCATTTGGAAGGGAGATTCCCTCCATATGACACTCGTCCAGAGGTGTGTCATGCAGACAGGTGGAAGATGGTTAAGCGGCGCGGCAGGCTTGTCAGGTTGCATCCACAGCGTGACACCTAACAGTGCATTTAATGCACTTTGTCCTAACTGCCAGAGTTAGGTATGATAGCACTGTTGGCTATCTAATCAGTAGATAATGACTGTTTTGCCACTGTGGTAACCCCTTAGCCTATTAAAGGAGGGCCATGGCAACCTAAGAAAGGATTCGGACCTTTGTACAGTCATACGCACGTAGCTGCTCTCCCCGAGGCGACCTTGCTGGGCTAGAGCGCCGCGCGACCAGCTCGGTCCTCTCTTCAATCCACCAAAGCAGGAGTAGGGTTTTACGCTTCACAGCGGCCCAAACCTGGGTAAAAACCACCAGCGTCACCTCTGGCGTGCTGTCCCATGGCCTCTGCTCTTTGTGCAATGTGATCACCCCCCCCCCCCCCCGCTAAACCACAAGGGGCCGATGGTCCTATAGGTGATCCTGTTCCACCGCGACATCTTTGGCGCGCTAGGTAGGGGGTGGAGCACTTGTGCGAACCCGAGGTTGTGAATAGCGCGTCAATCTTCATCATCATCTTCTTCATCATTAGCCTCATCATCCATGGCGCCCAAGAAAACGTCCGGCGTGACAGCTCACCCTTCCACCTCGAAGGCCCCCTCGCATGCAACCACCGACGCTTTGGGTACTGCAGCAGCGTTGGGGGACGCGGGCGTCGTGGGGGACGTGACCGGTGCAGGCGGCGCTGTCACCGTTCCCCCTGCGGCCGAAGCAGGAGCGCAAGACGTTGAAGGAGGGCGACATCAGCAACGTCCCGACGACCGTGTTCCCCAAGGCGCGGGTGAGGAGGACGCTCAGTCTCCACCTCCCCATCGCGCCGGAGGGCGCGGCCGCAGCGACAACGCCCGCCCAGGTACGAGTTGCGACCCCTTGGCTGTCCCAATCAATGGCGTAGCCGCGGGGCACGCGCCTCCCCCGGGGCAGGATAACCATGACAGAGCACCGAACGGGATCGTCAACCCCCAGGCGCACCCTTCTCGCCATCATACCGCCGTGGTGGCTGGCTCGCATCAACGAGATTACGGCGCCGCCACCACCGGTACCATCAGGAGTCGAGCGACGTCGCGGTCTGCCTTGTCATCTATGCTAAGCACTGCTTCGGAAGCCATGGCGCGAGCTCAACTCCTGCTGAGATTCCCACCAGCGGCCGTCAAATGGATGAGTGGAGAGCCACCATCCAGAGTTTGATTGGTTTTACTAAAGCGGGAGGATCATAGTGGGCGGACCCGCCGCGGCGCCCACAAGCAATAACCATGGCCCAAGCCGCTGGCCAAATTGAGGGGGCCACTCCAACGGTGCAGTCCCCTCCACGACAGCCAGCGCAGAGGCCGCAACTCGAACCACGTGACCAGGAGCCCGACGAGGCATCAATGGCTTCATCTGATCCTCGGGCTCGTCAAGATTAGCGGCAGGTCCTGGAAGATCGGCAGAGGGAAGACGCGCCCGTCACCATAGAACGACGCCGCGAAACCCGGCGCCAATCTGACAGGTGCAACGGCCCAGACGTCGACGAACCCGCGCCCAGTGGAGGCGGGTACTTGCCTTTCGAGGTTGGGTGCCCTCCCTTCACTTGTGAGCTGCGGCAAGTCCGTTGGCCATCTGCCCATGTTTTCAAACCAGAGATACCAGAAAAGTGTGATGGAAGGCTGAACCCGGCAGAGTTCTTGAGCATCTACACCATCGCTGTTCAAGCCGCCGGAGGAAGAGACGAGAAGGTGTTCGCCAATTACTTTCCTTTGGCACTCAAGCCGAACGTGAGATCGTGGCTGATGCACCTGCCAGAGAATTCCATCTCAACTTGGGCTGGCCTGTGCAATGAGTTTGTTGGTGCCTTCACGGGCGGCCATCAAGAACCAGGACGGCCCAGCGATTTGCAGCTCCTTCCACAAAAGGAAGGGGAGAGTTTGTGGAAGTACATGCAGAGGGTTAGCCGGGTGCACAGGAACATTCCAGATATCCACCCGGCAGCTGTGATTATCGCGTTCCAGTCCAACGTGCGCAACAGGAGGATACGTTCCAAGATGAACATCCGGTTTCCCAAGACTGTGAATGAGCTGTACACCTTGGCGGATAAGTGTGCCCGTACGGAGGAAGGGAGGCGACTCCCCGGAGAAGAGGATGGCATCGAAGTTGACTCAGAAGAAGACGACGATGCCACTAACCCGAAGAGGAAGAATAAAAAGGGCAATAAGAAGCGCAAAGAAAAGGCAGTACTAGCTGTTGAGCGTTCTGGTGCTCCCAGTACAGGAAAGAAGGCCAAGACCAAAGCCCCCGGCAAGGAAGTTGTCGCGTGCACTGATTGCCGGGAGGCTGCGGCAGCCGAAAAGGCTGGGAAGGATGACGGGCCGTACTGCAAGATCCACCGGACCAAGGGCCAAGATCTCCAAGTGTGTCACCAAGTTGAGCAACTTGTCAAGAAGCGGAAAGCGGAATACGAGAAGCATGAAAAGGAAAGAGACCAAGAAGGCTGTGGCGGGAAGGGCCGAGGAGGCCGCCGCGGCAAGTTTCCCCAGCACCAAGAGAAACCTGCTAGAGGCCGTGAGAAGAAGGAAGGTGATGACGAAAGTGATGAGGGGGATGAAGAGGAAACCAGTGAGCAAGAATTCCAGAAGGCCACCGAGGCCCTGTGCATTGACGGAGGCGCATCATTGCACTCCTCTCACCGCCAACTTAAATAGTGGGCACGTGAGGTCAATGCCGTAGAGCCAGCGGCGGACTCCCGAAAACCACTCAAATGGTCCCGCACGCACATCATCTTTGACGAAGAGGATCACCCCGACCGCACCTCCGCGGTAGGGTGCTTGCCGTTGTTGGTTTCGCCAACAATCCGCAACCTCAAAGTCACGAAGATGTTGGTTGACGGCGGGGCAGGGTTGAATCTGATTTCCCCCAAAGTACTCAGCAAGCTGCAAATATCAGATGAAGAGCTCAAGGTTACTGGCATGTTTCAAGGGATCAACCCCGGCAGGAGTCGTCCAAAGGGGAAGATCACACTTCCGGTGACGTTTGGAGGAGAGTTGAACTACCGGACCGAGAAGATTGTGTTCGACGTGGTCGAGCTTCCTTTGCCATACAATGGGATTCTTGGTCGTCCAGCTCTGGCGAAATTCATGGCGGCATCCCACTATGCCTATAATACCCTGAAGATGCCAGGGCCGATGGGCATCATCTCCAATCCGTCGAACAAGAAGGACGCAATCATATGCGTGGATAAGATGTACCTGGAGGCGGTCGCTGCTGAGGCCGCAGAGACCGCAGTTCCCGCTAAGGAAAGCAAGAAGGGAAAGAAGGTTAGCAGGGATACCAGCAAAGAGTCTGGGAAGCGCGCCACCCGGGAGTACACCGCGCCCGTTGACGATTTGCCGGAGAGTTCCACTAGCAAGAGATCCAAGGTTGCTTCGCCTGTTGTGAAGAAGGTCCCGGCAGTGCTGGTTGGCGCTGATGGTACATTTACCATCAGCTCCACCCTTGACGACAAATAGGAAAGCGCGCTCGTTGCCATCCTGTGGGCGAATGTCGATGTGTTTGCTTGGCAACCATCTGACATCCCCGGTGTTCCCAGGAAGGTAATCGAGCACCACCTTGCTGTCTGCACTCATGCTCGGCCCGTCAAGCAGAAGGTCAGAAAACAAGCCTTGGAGCGGCAGCAATTCATTGCCGAGGAGATCAGGAAACTTGAAGCAGCTGGTCTGGTCAGGGCAGTGTTGCAGCCGACATGGTTGGCGCACCCGGTGGTGGTGCGCAAGGCGAATGGGAAATGGAGGCTTTGCATAGACTTCACAGATCTAAACAAGGCATGCCCGAAGGACCCTTTCCCCATGCTGCGCATTGACCAGATTGTGGATTCCACTTCCGGGTGCGATCTGCTTTCCTTCTTGGATGCATACTCCGGATACCATCAGATATTCATGTCTAAGGAAGACGAGGAGAAGACCGCATTCATTACCACATGTGGCACATACTGCTTTGTGTGGATGCCCTTCAGGTTAAAGAGCGCCGGGTCTACGTTTGCAAGGGCAGTACAGATTGGATTTGAACCTCAGCTGCACAGGAATATTGAAGCTTATATGGATGACATAGTGGTCAAAACCAAGGACAGATCAATGCTCATTCAGGACTTGGAAGAGACCTTTGCGAACCTGCGCAAGATCAACTTGATGTTAAACCCTGAGAAGTGTATGTTTGGCGTTCCCTCCGGCAAGCTGCTTGGCTTCTTTGTGTCTCACCGGGGGATATAGGCCAACCCCGACAAGATCAAGGCGATTGAGCAGATTCAAGCACCCAAGACAGTCAAGGACGTGAGGCGTTTAACTGGATGTGTTGCCGTGCTGAGTAGGTTCATTTCCAAGTCTGCCAAGCGCGCCCTGCCGTTCTTCAAAATTCTGAAGAAGGCAGGGCCCATGAAGTGGACCCCAGAGGCAGAAGCAGCGCCACGGGACTTGAAAGCCTATCTTTCCTCTGCTCCCACCTTGGGCGCTCCTAAACCACAAGAGCCGTTGCTGCTATATTTAGCAGCAACCAATCAAGTGGTTAGTGCAGTGCTGGTGGCACAGCGGGAAGCGGATGAAGGAGCAGCTGCAGCTACTGTCCTCCCCGGAGAAGAAGGTGAACCGATCATGGCAAACTTGAGTACAGATCCAGAGAAAGAAGAGCAGGGTGTTGAAGGCAGTCCCAGAACCCCGGCAAGGAAAAAAGTGGTGCAGCGACCAGTTTACTTTGTTAGCTCTCTGTTGCAGGGGGCTAGGTCATGGTACTCTGGGGTACAGAAATTGATCTTCGACCTCATCATGGCCTCGAGGAAGCTGCGCCACTACTTCCAAGCCCACGAGATCACAGTTGTCACCTGTTTCCCTTTGCAACGCATACTGAGGAACCTTGAGACCACCGGCAGGATAGTCGAATGGGCATTAGAACTGTCAAGTTTTGGTCTAAAATATGAAAGTACCTCGACCATCCAGAGCAGAGCGCTAGCAGAGTTCATTGTAGGATGGACACCCACTCCAGACGAAGAGACGCCGGAAACAGTTATCCCCGGCAAGGAGGCTCCCCAAGAATGGGTCATGTACTTTGATGGTGCCTTCTCATTACAAGGTGCAGGGGCTGGCATGCTTCTCGTCGCGCCCACTGGAGACCACCTCAAGTACTTGGTCCAAATGCATTTTCCCTGGGAGGAGGCTACCAACAACACTGCAGAATATGAAGGGCTCCTTGCTGGGCTCAGGATTGCAACAGAATTGGGAATTAAGAAGTTGATCATTCGTGGAGATTCGCAACCTGCAGTGCGACAAGTGAACAAGGATTACCAGAGTCCATTGATGGAGGCATACGTCGAAGAAGTGAGGAAGTTGGAGGAGCGTTTTGACGGATTGCAAACAGAGCACGTGCCACGTGCGGAAAACAGCATTGCTGATCATCTGTCAAAATGTGCTGCACAAAGGCTTCCTGATGCGGAGCATCCCACGGTCATCCCCATGGACACGACCTCGACTACCCAAGCTCCAAGTGGACCCATGACAAGAACTCGAGCACGTGCTATTCAATCTGAGGTGACATCTCTCCTACTTGAGTTTCCATTACATTTGAGTGAGATATGGCTGCTGCCTAAGTCAGAAACACTATGTGTAATCAGGTACAACGCACAAGCCACGAAGCCGAGAGCTGAGGAAGAAGGAACTGGCGTCAACTCTCTGTTCAGCCCGGAACTTCTGGCCAGAGCCCGTAACCTCCGGCCGCCCCGGAACTTCCGGCCTTCGACGACCCAGACGAGCCCCGGCGTGCCAACTCTCTGGTTAGCCCTGAACCAGCCCGGAAACCGGCCCGGACCTTCCGGCCCCCGGAACCTCCGTCCTGCCCGGACCTTCTGGCCCCCCCCCCCCCCCGGACGCCAGCCCAGTTCCCACCGTGCCAACTCTCTGGTTAGGCCGGACCCCCCCCGGACCTTGGCCCGGAACCTCCGGCGCCCGGAACTTCCGGCCCTACCTGTGCGCAGCGACTCGGGCTGAGGCCCATGTACCCTTTCGCACCCTAGACTATAAATACTCTTCTTCTACCTATGTTTTAGGGTTAGCAAAGTAGTAGCTCATTTGAGAAGCTTTGCTCTCCACTTGATCCCTTCTCCATCGGAGTGCACCACCTCTACAGAGAAGATCCCCCCAAGTGGATTCAAGACCCCTCACGGGAAGACCTTCAAGACCTCCTCACGGAGAAGAACTTGCTACTTGTATCGTCCTTTGTTGATTATGGATCTTGTATCACTCTTTATGTTCATCGATCTAGCACATGTGTGATCGCCTCTTGTCGATTTGAGTATTCTTTCTTGTGTTTTCCGCTCGTTTCCCCTCGTGTTCTTCTCAGGATCCGCTCCAATCGTGAAAGATCGGGCATCTAGGGTTCTACCCTACATCATCTTGGTATCATGAGCCAAGGTTGATCACGATTTTGGAGCCTCCCTCTTTGTTTTCTAGCCTAATTTTGTTGTGATTCGTTCCAATTTTGAAAATCCCCACCAAAATAGCCCTCCCAAATTTTTTTGTGATTTGTTGGTGTGATGAAGTTTTGTTCGATTTGATCCGTGGATTTCGCGTGTGGCACGTAGATCTAGCTTCCCCACCCTTCTTTCCACCCAAAATTTTTCTTTCACCGCTCTGATTTGGGTTTTTCCCGAAGTCTTTCCACACAAATCCACGATCCCCAATTTTCCTGTTCTTGGCAGAATCGCGATCCCCAGAACTTCCGGCCCCGCCCGGACCTTCCAGCCACCGGACCTTCCGGCCTCCCCGGAACTTCCGGACCCCGGCCTTCCGTCTTCCCTGGAACGTCCGGCCTCGACAGAAAGTCTGCGCATCTTCAATGACTTTCGCTACTTCGCCAACTCCGACTGCGGTGCAGCGGCATCTTCGCCAACATACTGAAAACCGTGCACTACGACATCGACCACTACACCATTTTGACACCCTCAACCGTAAGCAAGGACGGCAACTTCGACGACATCTTTGTCTACTCCTTGCCATTGCATTGATAACCCCATAGCCTACCTTTTGCGTCACTTACCCATCGAGACTAGCCTTTGAGTATTGCCGGCAACGTCACTTGTGCACATTAGTGATCATTGCATATATCATCATCTTGGTGTCCATATCTTGGTATCATCTCTTGTGTCACAAGGTTGTCATAGTATATACACAATTGCTATCTTAGTGCATCAAGTTTTGCATGGAAAAGAGCTCAAAAGAGAAAGAGCCAAACAAGATTTTAAACAAAAGAGAAAGATAAACAAAGAGCTTTTAAGCAAGAACCATAGCATCATACTACATTAAGATTGTCATACTCGATCAACTTGGATCATATCACACGAACACCATACACATAGCATACTTGGGATAGAAGTCGTTGCATTTTTGCTTTATAGGTTGTGCACAAGTCTCGTATCCGCCTATTGTGCAATCGTGCTAGCGTCTCTCTAGAGTTGTGCAACAAGAGCATTTTCCGTGGATTCCACATTCTGAGCTCATTTTGGTTGCACGACCCCATTTATCTATTTGCGTGTGTGTTCCCGTGTACCATATCTTGCTATTGGTCTACTCGTTGTATTTGCAAATTTGCGAATCTTTTTCAACATTATTGAGTCTCACTAACAATCGCATAAATTTTGTGCCACCATCCTAACCAGGCTCTACCATAAGCTTTCCTTGTGTAGGTGCAAGAGATCGATGAGATACGGTACCAATTGTGCTATTTCCTTGTTACATCATCGAGTGATCTTTGATCCACCCTCAACATCGGTCAAGAAACATTTCGTATTGTTCTTCCTTTCTTCCACCCTCACATTTACTTGGAATGATGGATAGGCCAAGTACTTCTACCAACCCACTCTTCATCGAGCAAGACGAGGACCCGAACAACTACGTCACCAAGAACCACCTCTTCGGTGCACAACGAGCTTTGCATCAAGAACAACAAGCAATGAGTGACCGCATCGACAACCTCGCCACCGACTTGCGACTCTCCGAGCAACGTACAAGAGACTATGATGTAGGGTAGAACCCTAGAAGCCCGATCTTTCACGAAAGGAGCGGATCCCGCGATGAACACGAAGAACACGAGGAGAAAATACGAGGAGAAACACGAGAGAATCACTCAAACCAACAAAATTCGATTACACATGCACTAGATCCTCGAAACACAAAGAGAGTCACGATCCACGATCAACAAGGGACGATACAAAGGTAACTAGTTCATCTCCGTGAGGAGGCCTTGAGTTCTTCCCGTTAGGGGTCTTGAATCTAGGTGGATCTTCTCCGAAGAGGCACGGTCTCTCTCGGAGGAGCAGATCCGGATGGATGAGCAAAGCTCTATCTCTCAAATGAGCTATCACTTCGCTAAAAGTCAAAAGAGGGAGGAGGAGGAGTATATATGATGAGGACATGACTACCTTGGATACGACCAAAAATATTGCATACATGTATATTTGTGAGGTGATTTCTAATGCAAACTATGCAATAATTTATTTATGTCATCCAAGACAAAAATACTTCACAAACTTTTGTGCCATGTCTAATTGCAGGTGTATGGGAGATTTGTACAATCCACATATGAAGATAAGGGAAAAAGAGAAGTTTATGTGCTGTTCAAAAAGTCATATCACGTCACTTTTGGGCCAAGAGAAGATAGAGTCCAAGTCTCTCACGTTCTGGATTCAGATTCGGACTGCACAGACATACCTGACTCAAAACACCAAGAACTATTTCATACGGACTCCGAATTGGGTTATTCTTTTTTTGTTGGAAAGTAGATTTCGTGTTCTTTCTAACCCAATTGGTTTCACCTTCAAATTCATCCGGAGCGTTGAGTTGTCGTCGAAACAATCTGACGCTGTAGCAGAATCCGAGTCAAACTACAAGTCCAAAGGTGTTGCATCACCTCCACTTGGGCCCATTGGCCTTGTACGACCTAGGGTTAGTTTTAGGCTGCCTTGGGACGTCCTCCCACCTCCTTGGCCGCCACCCCTTGCTCCTATATAAGTAGATCCATCTAGTAGCTTTTTGCTTGGGATTTGTTTAGTTAAAAGTTAGCCATTGCAACTTCGTGTACTTCGTTTGTGTCCAACGACCAGACCAAGACCGCTTCCGGATCCCCACCTTTATCAATACTTCATCTATATTCGCAATATTCAGATTGCATTATCATATTCTTGCTTGTTCTTCGATTGCGTGCAGGAATAGACCTTCGTGGTCAGGCTGATCGTGCTTTCAGTATCGTCAGTAACCTCGGGAGATTGGTTTAGCGATTGCTAAGGCGCAACGTCGTGCACGTTTGTAGTCGGATCGTCAAAGTCGACTCCACCAAATCGATAGCTATCATCTCATCGAAAGATCGAGACACCCCCGCCTCTATCAAGTGGTATCAGTTTTCAGGTTGCTCGGTGAGAATTTCCAGTTTTCCCTAGATTAGATTTATTTTCTTACCTATTGTCCAAAAAAAAGCCACAAAAAAAAGTTAGATCTATTCATCCTTTGTCCAAGCCAGTCTGAGCCTTTGCAATTTTCTTTTCATTGCTTGCATAGTTGAATTATCGGTTACATCGTCGTGTCGAGTTGCTGGTCTTAGTGTCTAGTTCGTTTAGAGTTTCGAGTTCTGTTCACATTAGTCACGCCGCCGCTGCATCGTTATTCCTTCCGCTGTCCACCATCCCATCCATCAATTTCCAAATCGTGCCACGCACCATTCATTGTCATAATCATAGTTGAGGTCGTTCACATCTGTGCTTGATCCAATCTACATCTTATCTAGTTTGTTTTGGAAAGAGGGAGAGAGAGAAGAAAGAGAGAAAAAAAAAGTTAAAAAAAAAGTCAGAGAAAAAAAAAGAGAGAAAGAAAAGAAAAAAAGTGTGAGAAAAAAAGAGAGCAGAAAAAAAAACAAAATTCGGATCTATCTAGACTCAATCTCGTAGCTGAATTCGGATTGGAAACTGTTTTGCACAGTGTTCAGTAAAACAGGCATATCTTTTTCGTACGAAGTCTGTTTTGGCTCCGTGAGTACTCAAATTAAAGCTAGTGATGAGCCGCATCTAAATAGTTTCAGAAGCTAGTTCAATATTTGACACCTCAAAATCGGCTTCTAAATAGGTCTTTTTGCCCTCCGAAGTTCGCGAACACAGCTTGTTCCAGTTTTTCAGGCCAGTTTTAGAATTTTTTGACTCCTCATATCAACTCGGAATTTAGTGATTATTTTTGCGTTTGAAAGCTTGAGTCAGTGCCATTCTTGAGAAAAAATATCAGAAAATTGGCAAAAACTTTTCCAGAGGAAAGTTGGAGACAAAGTTGTTGGTATATCCTACTTGGTAGTTGTTTCTCATCATTATCTTTACTGCCATTGTGATCTTCACTTATATCTTGCTGTCCAGAGCTACTTCATATCCTTTATTGATGCTAGTTGTGCAACGCCATGACCTCATTAGTGTTCTAGGCTCGCGTCTCTAGTCCGGTCTAGCCTAGGACTAGCACAGTACCGTCGTTGAGCGTTTATTCAACATTGCATCTCTGAATTGATTATTGCTAATCTTTTGCTACCAAATATTTAAGCCTTCCGAGCTCCACATATTTCTACACCGTGTATACGTACGTTCCCCTGGCAATCGTTTTACTCAATCTTCGGAGTTATTTGACACCGCTGGTTGCCCGTCACCACCTGCTGCATGGTAAGAACTTGTAAGATATTGATATTTGCTACACTATGAGTGTTTTACCACCACATCCTAGTAGTTCATAGGAACATTATTCTTGGATTTTGTTTCTTGTTTTCTACTAACTATGGCAGGTTCCAGAGTTGTTAGTTCTTGGGCTTCATCGATCGTGGGAGATTTGCCATCACCTAAGAAAATACAACAACCGCCACAAGAGGAGCAATTACATCAGAATGCACATAATCAGGTTAAAGTTTCCATGCCACCATCTACTGGTCGTTTTAGGCCTGATTTATATATTGAATGGGAGTATGAAATAAATGCTATATTTGCTTCCCATAATTTTGATGAGCGTGGAAAATTTCAAGCTGCGGTTAGTACTTTTAGTAGCTTTGCTTTAGTTTGGTGGAGTGAATATTGTCGGTTAAACCCTGATCTTATACCTACTACTTGGGATGATTTAAAACTTGTCATGAGAGATAGATTCGTTGATGTTTATTATACTCGTGGCATGATTAAAAAATTACAACATTTAAAACAAGGCACTGACACGGTAACAAAATACTATGATGATTTACAAACTACATTATTGCACTCATTTTTAGAAGAAAGTGAAGAAGATTTTATGGATAGATTTTGGGGAGGATTAAACTGTGATATTCAAGAGATTCTAATTCATGAAGAGTGTTATCCTATGGACCATTTGTTTCGTCTTGCTTGCAAAGCTGAACAGGAAATAAAATGACGTGTTGGCCACAAGGAGAACAAGCGCACGGTGCACATTCCAAGTGTTGATACAGATGTTTCTTCAACTACTAGGCGTACTATGACAACTGATAGAGGAGGGGGTGTCCCGATCTTTCGATGAGATGATAACTATCGATTTGGTGGAGTCGACTTTGACGATCCGACTACAAACGTGCACGACGTTGTGCCTTAGCAATCGCTAAACCAATCTCCCGAGGTTACTGACGATGCTGAAAGCACGATCAGCCTGACCACGAAGGTCTATTCCTGCACGCAATCGAAGAACAAGCAAGAATATGATAATGCAATCTGAATATTGCGAATATAGATGAAGTATTGATAAAGGTGGGGATCCGAAAGCGGTCTTGGTCTGGTCGTTGGACACAAACGAAGTACACGAAGTTGCAATGGCTAACTTTTAACTAAACAAATCCCAAAGTCTAAACGGTGCCCTAAGGGCTGTATATATGGAGGAAGAGGAGGGGATTTCGTGGCCCTTGAAGGAGGGGTCCGAAACCAACCCTATCTCTTGTTTCCCCACACATACGGACTCTAAAAACAGCTTATACTCAAGTATTTCGAAATTACATGGGCCTGGCCCAATAATAAGGTGACGCAGCACCTATAATAGCCTCTGGACGAAATTTATGAAGTGACATCTTGTATATTTCGTCCAAGGCTTCCTGCACTCATTATGGTGGCTTCAAAGTCCTGAAATCATCACTTGTAACTCCGTTCTTGTTCCCCTTGTGCATGCCATCATCTCCATGCTTGAACTTGCTCCAAGGTTCCTCTTTCTTGTCCAAGCTAGGGCCTTCATTTGTAAGCAAAACAAATGTATCCAATTTAGGCAGCATCATATTCTCATGAACTTTAGAATCATTACCAAGAAACGAAAGTACCTGATAATTTAATTGGCGTGCGCGAGCTCTAGTAATTGGTCCAGTATGTATAGAAGCAGGGGCTGTGGGTGTAACAATGGTATTGATGTCCTCATCAACAACCACATCCGTTGTTGCGAGGACTACATCATCTCCATCATGTGACACATCACCTCCAAGAGTGCCTACATCATCTGAGTTGATCATAAGAGGTAATGACAAAGGTACAGATTTTCAACTTTCACATGAGAATGATGCATGCCTAGTTAACTTGAATACATCATGTGTTGTGTTACCTATTGATTTGAGCACACCAGCTATTTTAGAGAATTGTGTTACTGTCATGAATGCATCATGTGATCAAAGAGTTGAAGTATCAACAATTTTGAGTGCACCCAATGAATTAACTGTTTATGCAAAAGAAACAATGTTTAATCATTTTGATATGACCTCTAATCTTGGTGATGATTTTGTGTCAAATGACTTATTGTATGTTTGCTTATTTAAGCATGTTGTAGCATGTAAATTTGATTCAAGTAAGGTTTATTCACCAATGTTGGGATGGTTTAATGATGAACATTGTCAATCCTTTGATATGAATAAGAGCTTCACTTATATGTGCAAATTGAGTTACAATATTTTCATGTCTTCTGATACTTGTGATAATATTTTGGCTTTAGATTTTATGAACTATGAAGGTTACTCATGTATACATGTGTCATATATGCAAAAACTAAGGGAAGTAAAACTGGATGACATATACATATACAACATGTACACCTTGTCTCTTTTGTTAGCCACATTTCAGCTTAAGCAACGCCGAGGACGGCTTTGTTTTCAAGAAGGGGAGGATGATGAGGACATGACTACCTTGGATACGACCAAAAATATTGCATACATGTATATTTGTGAGGTGATTTCTAATGCAAACTATGCAATAATTTATTTATGTCATCCAAGACAAAAATACTTCACAAACTTTTGTGCCATGTCTAATTGCAGGTGTATGGGAGATTTGTACAATCCACATATGAAGATAAGGGAAAAAGAGAAGTTTATGTGCTGTTCAAAAAGTCATATCACGTCACTTTTGGGCCAAGAGAAGATAGAGTCCAAGTCTCTCACGTTCTGGATTCAGATTCGGACTGCACAGACATACCTGACTCAAAACGCCAAGAACTATTTCATACGGACTCCGAATTGGGTGATTCTTTTTTTGTTGGAAAGTAGATTTCGTGTTCTTTCTAACCCAATTGGTTTCACCTTCAAATTCATCCGGAGCGTTGAGTTGTCGTCGAAACAATCTGACGCTGTAGCAGAATCCGAGTCAAACTACAAGTCCAAAGGTGTTGCATCACCTCCACTTGGGCCCATTGGCCTTGTACGACCTAGGGTTAGTTTTAGGCTGCCTTGGGACGTCCTCCCACCTCCTTGGCCGCCACCCCTTGCTCCTATATAAGTAGATCCATCTAGTAGCTTTTTGCTTGGGATTTGTTTAGTTAAAAGTTAGCCATTGCAACTTCGTGTACTTCGTTTGTGTCCAACGACCAGACCAAGACCGCTTCCGGATCCCCACCTTTATCTATACTTCATCTATATTCGTAATATTCAGATTGCATTATCATATTCTTGCTTGTTCTTCGATTGCGTGCAGGAATAGACCTTCGTGGTCAGGCTGATCGTGCTTTCAGTATCGTCAGTAACCTCGGGAGATTGGTTTAGCGATTGCTAAGGCGCAACGTCGTGCACGTTTGTAGTCGGATCGTCAAAGTCGACTCCACCAAATCGATAGCTATCATCTCATCGAAAGATCGAGACACCCCCGCCTCTATCAATATATAGTCTAGGTGGGCGAAGGGGTACAAGGGCCTCGGCCCAAAACTACGCGCAGGCAGGGACCGGACGTTCGGTCTGGAGCGGACGTCCAGTGGCTCGTGGGCGTCCGGACGTCCGGAGGTCACCGGTCTTCCGTCATTTCGGCTCGGGTGCAGATACACCGGATGTCCGGAGTCGGCCGGTCGTCCGGTCGCCGGACGTCCGGTCTTTTCCGGATTTCCGCTGATTTGGCTCGGGTGTGGGGTGGCCGGTCGTCCGATGGGAGACGGACGTCCGCTCGCTGGGAACTGCCGGTCGTCCGGTGGGGGCCGGACGTCCGCTCGCTGTAGTATGCGTTGGCTGGGCTTGGGCCGGCTGAGGCTTCAGGAGCCGGACGTCCGGTCCCGACCGGTCGTCCGGTGGCTGGTGTTTCTTTGGCGGCTCTTCTTCTTATCCCTCCTCCTTGGTGTCCTCGCCATCTTGTCCATTGGCTGCAGCTGCCCCGTGGCCTTCATCCACGTGCCTGATCACACATAGTGTTTCCGTTTGAGGTAGTAGCCATGTCTCATGTGTAGAAAGTAGCAGTTCAGAGAGGAGCGAGTTCACCTTATCTTCGATAGCCTTTGCTCGAGCTCTTGTCATGGGTCCAAGTGGTGTCATGGGAGATGTAGATACGTCCATGGGGATGACCGTGGGATGCTCCGCATCATCTCCCCCCCCCCTTGGGAAGGATCCGACCTCGGATCAAGATCTTTATCACCATGGTAGGCCGAGAGATCCGTGACGTTGAAGATGTCGTTCACGTTGTACTTGTCGCGCGGGAGGTCGATCTTGTAAGCGTTGTTGTTGTAGCGTGCAAGCACCTTGAAGGGGCCGTCTACTCGAGGAAGAAGCTTTGACTTGCGCTCATTGGGGAAGCGGTCCTTGCGAAGGTGTAGCCACACTAAATCTCCAACGTTGAATATCATGGGTTGCTTGTTGGCATTGAGCTTGGTCGTGAGTCGTTGTACTTGGCGCTCGATGGTGTGCCTTGTATCTTCATGCGTCTTCCGGAGGTAGTTGACTCATGCACTCGTGTCCATGTTGATGCGCTCTTGTAGTGGTAGAGGAAGAATGTCCAATGGGGACAACGGGTTGAAACCGTAGACGACCTCGAAGGGGGACTTGCCAGTAGTTGAATGTCTTGCGCGGTTGTAGGCGTACTCGGCGATGGGTAGGCATTCCTCCCACTCCTTGATGTTCTTCTTGATCAACACGCGGAGGAGAGTAGATAGCGTCCGATTCGTGACCTCCGTTTGGCCGTCGGTTTGTGGGTGGTATGCCGAACAGAATAGGAGCTTGATTCCGAGCTTTGCGCATAATGTCTTCCAAAAGTAGCTAAGGAACTTGACGTCGCGGTCCGAGACAATAGTCTTTGGCACTCCATGTAGGCGCAATATGTCCCTACAGAAAAGATTTGCAACATGTGAAGCATCGTCTATCTTGTTGAATGGTATGAAATGTGCCATCTTAGAGAATCGGTCCACAACAACAAACACGGAATCCTTTCCATTTCTAGTTCTAGGCAACCCAAGTACAAAATCCATGCTAATATCCTCCCATGGGTGATATGGAATTGGAAGGGGCATATAAAGACCATGAGATTGAGCTTTGGACTTAGCTTTGCGACATGTCGAACATCGGTTGGTGAAGCGTGAGACGTCGCAGAACATCTTGGGCCAAAAATAGTTCTTAGAGAGCGCAACAAATGTCTTGTCTCGTCCAAAGTGTCCCATTAGTCCTCCTCCATGAGATTCCTGCAAAAGTAACAAACGAAGAGAAGACTCGGGGATGCAAAGTTTGTTAGCTCTCATAAGATAATCATCCTTGATGTAATAGCGTTCCCAAGACGTATGCGTCAAGCACTTGGCATAAGGAGTAGCAAAAGTAGGATCATGCGCATACAAGTCTTTTATGTGCTCAAAGCCAATGACATTCAATTCAAGTTTAGTAAGAAGCATGTATATGCGGGAAAGCGCATCCGCCACAACATTCTCCTTGCCCTTAATGTATTTGATGACATATGGAAATGACTCAATGAATTCACTCCACTTAGCATGACGCTTGTTCAACTTAGTTTGACCCTTAAGGTACTTAAGCGTTTCATGGTCGGTATGAATGACAAATTCATGAGGGCGAAGATAATGTTCCCACTCACGCAAAACTCGAAATAAAGCATATAGCTCTTTGTCATATATGGGGTAATTGAGTTGCGCTCCGGAAAGTTTCTCACTAAAGTAAGCAATTGGGCGCTTCTCTTGCGTTAACACACCTCCTATGCCATTACCACTAGCATCGCAATGAATTTCAAAGGGTTTGTCAAAGTTGGGTAATGCAAGCACGGGAGCATGAGTAAGTAAATTCTTAAGCTCATTGAATGCGGTATCTTGTGATGGTCCCCAAACAAAAGGTGCATTTTTCTTACTCAAAGCATGTAAAGGTGAAGCAATGGTGCTAAAATCCTTCACAAATCTATGATAGAAACCGGCTAAACCAAGAAAACTACGCACTTGTTGCAAATTGATTGGTTGGGGCCAAGTTTTAATAGCATTGATCTTAGATTCATCTACATGGACACCCTTAGAAGACACAATGAAACCCAAGAAAAGAAGCTTATCAACACCAAAAAGGCATTTGTCCATATTAGCATAAAGTCGCTCTTTTCTAAGAGTTTGCAACACGGTTTTAAGATGGGTGACATGGTCTTTGAGGGATTTGCTAAAAACAAGAATATCGTCAAAATAGACCACAACAAATACGCCAATATAGGGTCGAAGAACAAAATGCATGATTCTCATTAAAGTACCGGGTGCTTCGGATAAACCCATTGGCATAACAAGCCATTCATATAAGCCAAATTTGGTCTTAAATGCAGTTTTCCATTCATCACCTTCTTGGATGCGTATTTGATAGTAGCCACTTTTAAGATCAATTTTAGAGAAAATAGTAGCTCCGCTAAGCTCATCTAGCATATCATCTAGGCGTGGGATAGGGTAACGATAATGCACGGTAATAGCATTGATAGGACGACAATCGGAACACATGCGAAATGTACCATCTTTCTTGGGAACAAGGATTACCGGTACGGCACAAGGGTTCAAGCTTTCACGTACATGGCCGTTGTTAATGAGTTGTTGTACTTGCCGTTGGATCTCCTTTGTTTCCTCGGGGTTAACGCGGTAGGGAGCCTTGTTAGGAAGAGGTGCTCCGGGAATGAGGTCGATGCGATGTTCGATGCCTCGTAGAGGAGGTAGACCCGGAGGTAGCTCGTTGGGAAAAACATCTTGAAATTCCTGCAATAGAGAAGATAACACTAAAGGGAGATTGTGAGAGTTGTTAGTTTTGGGTGCCTCATCTTTGCACAAAAGGACATAGTGCATAACACTTGATGGGTTCTCACACACTTCTCTCATCTCACGTTTGGTGGCAAAAAGGAGTAGGTTTTTCTTGTCGCTCATCGTGGAGGCACTCGTTTTGGGCTTGTGGCGCTCACTCACTTTATGGTGGTTCGCTCTCTCACTAGTCTCTCCACGATGGGTGGCTTGCTTGTCGGCGATCACTTGACTTGGAGACATAGGTCGTAGCACGTACTCCTTCCCTTTCATCTTGAAGCTATAGTGGTTCGTTCGCCCATTGTGGATGACGCCTCGGTCAAATTGCCATGGTCGTCCCAGTATGAGATGGCAAACAGACATAGGAACGACATCACACTCCAAAGTATCCTCGTAAGCTCCGATCTTGAAGGAAACTTGCACCATATGCTTGACTTGGATAGTGCCGGAGTCGCTTAGCCATTGAACCTTGTAGGGATGTGGGTGCTTCATCTTGACTAGTTGGAGTTTGGAGCATAGTTCTTCACTTGCCAAATTATGACAACTCCCTCCATCGATGATGACCTTCACGGACCTTCCATTGATGCCGGCCTTGGTATGGAAGATATGGCATCTTTGGTCTTCATCTTGGTGATGTTGAAGTGTCAAGACCTTGGAGACGACAAGAGCGGGGCTCGAATCTTCGTCGCAAAAGACTTGATCATCTTCATCGTCGTTCACTTGCCGGTGCATGGCCACTTGCTCAAGGGCTTCCATTTCGCCTTCACTCATTGAGTCGTATGTACCATCATCATTGAGGATCATGGTGCGTTTGTTGGTACATTCGAAGGACTTGTGGCCTCGGCCGCCGCATGTGAAACACTTGATTGAACTTGTCTTGATGGTCTCATCGGTTGGAGTTGTAGATGATGAAGCTCTCGACTTGAAGTTGCTTGTAGTAGGAGGACGACTTGAGGTTGTCGAAGTTTTCTTGTAACTTGACTTGTCGACGTTGCTTGTAGAAGGCTTCGTTGAGGTAGAAATTGTTGGAGTCGTTGAAGCTTGGGTGTTGGAGAAGCCATAGGACATGGATGAGGACTTGGCATACTTGAAGTCATCTTGCACTTGACGTTCCGCCTTGGTAGCTTGGTGCACTAGCTCGATGAGGTTCGAGTATGGTTGGAAGTCGGCGATCTTCTTGATAGGATGATTGAGTCCATTCAAGAAACGTGCCATCGTTTGCTCATCATCTTCCGTGACATTGGCTCGTATCATGGCAATCTCCATTTCCTTGTAGTACTCTTCAACGCTCTTGGTTCCTTGCTTGAGGAGTTGGAGTTTCTTGAAGAGGTCGCGGTTGTAGTAGGTTGGCACAAAACGTGCTCGCATGACATCCTTCATTTGCGCCCAAGTGGTGATTGGTGGTTCACCTCTTGCCTCACGATGCTCAATGACTTGTTCCCACCATATGAGGACGTAGTCTTGGAACTCAAGGGATGCCATCGCGATCTTCTTTTCTTCCTCATAGTTGTGCAAACGAAAGATCTTGTCGACCTTCAATGCCCATGTCTTCGGGATCATTACTTCCGGAGAACTTGGGCATGGTGAATTTTAGCTTGCCGTAGCGTTGCTGTTCATTGTGTTGGGGGCGAGGGTGATGACGTCTTTGATGAGGAGGGTTGTTTCCCTCAACTTGTTCTTGTCGTGGAGGATTCTCAACTTGCTCTTGTCGTGGAGGATTCGCAACTTGTTCTTGTTGCTCTTGTTGAACTTGAGGTTCTTGGCGAGCTTGTTGAGGAGCTTGACGAGCGTGACGATGAACTTGAGGAACTTGGCGGTGCAACCGTGCTTGATAAATCCTCTCTTGAACTTCATCGCGAAGCGCCTCTTGTTGCTCACGAGCTTGCCGGTTTCGTGTGGCGATGGCTCGACTTGAATCTCGGAGGGCACGTTGCGCCTCAAGTGCTTGAGCTTCTCGCCGTAGTTGTTCTTGCCGTTGTGCCTCGGCATCTTGCGCGTCTTGGTGTAGGCGTGCGCGATCTTCCTCTTGTTGGCATTGACGTTGCCGTTCTTGTGCTTGCGCAAAGGTAGCTTGGTTTAGGCGATGTCGATGCTCTTGCGCTTGAAGTTGCTGATGAGGACATGACTACCTTGGATATGACCAAAAATATTGCATACATGTATATTTGTGAGGTGATTTCTAATGCAAACTATGCAATAATTTATTTATGTCATCCAAGACAAAAATACTTCACAAACTTTTGTGCCAGATTTGTACAATCCACATATGAACATAAGGGAAAAAGAGAAGTTTATGTGCTGTTCAAAAAGTCATCTCACGTCACTTTTGGGCCAAGAGAAGATAGAGTCCAAGTCTCTCACGTTCTGGATTCAGATTCGGACTGCACAGACATACCTGACTCAAAACGCAAAGAACTATTTCATACGGACTCCGAATTGGGTGATTCTTTTTTTGTTGGAAAGTAGATTTCGTGCTCTTTCTAACCCAATTGGTTTCACCTTCAAATTCATCCGGAGCGTTGAGTTGTCGTCGAAACAATCTGACGCTGTAGCAGAATCCGAGTCAAACTACAAGTCCAAAGGTGTTGCATCACCTCCACTTGGGCCCATTGGCCTTGTACGACCTAGGGTTAGTTTTAGGCTGCCTTGGGACGTCCTCCCACCTCCTTGGCCGCCACCCCTTGCTCCTATATAAGTAGATCCATCTAGTAGCTTTTTGCTTGGGATTTGTTTAGTTAAAAGTTAGCCATTGCAACTTCGTGTACTTCGTTTGTGTCCAACAACCAGACCAAGACCGCTTTCGGATCCCCACCATTATCAATACTTCATCTATATTCGCAATATTCAGATTGCTTTATCATATTCTTGCTTGTTCTTCGATTGTGTGCAGGAATAGACCTTCGTGGTCAGGCTGATCGTGCTTCCAGCATCATCAGTAACCTCAGGAGATTGGTTTAGCGATTGCTAAGGCGCAACGTCGTGCACGTTTGTAGTCGGATCGTCAAAGTCGGCTCCACCAAATCGATAGTTACCATCTCATCGAAAGATCGGGACACCCTCGCCTCTATCAAGTGGTATCAGTTTTCAGGTTGCTCGGTGAGAATTTCCAGTTTTCCCTAGATTAGATTTATTTTCTTACCTATTGTCCAAAAAAAGCCACAAAAAAAAAAGTTAGATCTATTCATCCTTTGTCCAAGCTAGTCTGAGCCTTTGCAATTTTCTTTTCATTGCTTGCATAGTTGAATTATCGGTTACATCGTCGTGTCGAGTTGCTGGTCTTAGTGTCTAGTTCGTTTAGAGTTTCGAGTTCTGTTCACATTAGTCACGCCGCCGCTGCATCGTTATTCCTTCCGCTGTCCACCATCCCATCCATCAATTTCCAAATCGTGCTACCCACCATTCATTGTCATGATCATAGTTGAGGTCGTTCACATCTGTGCTTGATCCAATCTACATCTTATCTAGTTTGTCTTGGAAAAAGGGAGAGAGAAAAAAGAGAGAAAAAAAGTTAAAAAAAAGTCAGAGAAAAAAAAGAGAGAAAGAAAAAGAAAAAAAGTGTGAGAAAAAAAAAGAGAGAAGAAAAAAAAACAAAATTCGGATCTATCTAGACTCAATCTCGTAGCTGAATTCGGATTGGAAACTGTTTTGCGCAGTGTTCAGTAAAACAGGCATATCTTTTTCGTACGAAGTCTGTTTTGGCTCCGTGAGTACTCAAATTAAAGCTAGTGATGAGCCGCATCTAAATAGTTTCAGAAGCTAGTTCAATATTTGACAACTCAAAATCGGCTTCTAAATAGGTCTTTTTGCCCTCCGAAGTTCGCGAACACAGCTTGTTCCAGTTTTTCAGGCCAGTTTTAGAATTTTTTGACTCCTCATATCAACTCGGAATTTAGTGATTCTTTTTGCGTTTGAAAGCTTAAGTCAGAGCCATTCTGGACAAAAATTATCATAAAATTGGCACAAACTTTTATAGAGTAAAGTTGGAGAGAGAATTGTTGGTATATGCTATTTGGTAGTTGTTTCTCATCATTATCTTTACTGCCATTGTGATCTTCACTTATATCTTGCTGTCCAGAGCTACTTCATATCCTTTATTGATGCTAGTTGTGCTACGCCGTGACCTCATTAGTATTCTAGGCTCGCGTCTCTAGTCCGGTCTAGCCTAGGACCAGCACAGTACCGTCGTTGAGCGTTTATTCAACATTGCATCCCTGAATTGATTATTGCTAATCTTTTGCTACCATATATAGCCAACCCAGCTCCACATATTTATACACCGTGTATACGTACGTTCACCTGGCAATCGCTTTACTCAATCTTCGGAGTTATTTGACACCGCTGGTTGCCCGTCACCACCTGCTGCATGGTAAGAACTTGTAAGATATTGATATTTGCTTTACTGTGAGCGCTTTACCACCACATCCTAGTAGTTCATAGGAACATTATTCTCGATTTTTTTTGTTTCTACTAATCATGGCAGGTTCCGGAGTTGTTAGTTCTTGGGCTTCATCGATCGTGGGAGATTTGCCATCACCTAATAAAATACAACAACCGCCACAAGAGGAGCAATTACATCAGAATGCACATAATCAGGTTAATGTTTCCATGCCACCATTTACTGGTCGTTTTAGGCCTGATTTATATATTGAATGGGAGTACGAAATAAATGCTATATTTGCTTCCCATAATTTTGATGAGCGTGGAAAATTTCAAGCTGCGGTTAGTACTTTTAGTAGCTTTGCTTTAGTTTGGTGGAGTGAATATTGTCGGTTAAACCCTGATCTTATACCTACTACTTGGGATGATTTAAAACATGTCATGAGAGATAGATTCGTAGATGTTCATTATACTCGTGGCATGATTAGAAAACTACAACATTTAAAACAAGGTAGTGACACCGTAACAAAATATTATGATGATTTACAAACTACCTTGTTGCACTCATTTTTAGAAGAAAGTGAAGAAGATTTTATGGATAGATTTTGGGGAGGATTAAACCGTGATATTCAAGAGATACTAATTCATGAAGAGTGTTATCCTATGGACCATTTGTTTCGTCTTGCTTGCAAAGCTGAACAGGAAATAAAACGACGTGTTGCCCACAAGGAGAACAAGCGTACGGTGCACATTCCAAGTGTTGATACAGATGTTTCTTCAACTACTAGGCGTACTATGACAACCACAATCCGTTTTGCGATGACTACATCATCTCCACCATGTGACACATCACCCACCGAGAGTGCCTACATCATCTGAGTTGATCATAAGAGGTAATGACAAAGGTACATATTTTCCACTTTCACATGAAATGATGCATGCCTAGTTAACTTGAATACATCATGTGTTGAGTTACCTATTGATTTGGGCACGTCACCTATTTTAGAGAATTGTGGTTACAGTCATGAATGCGTCATGTGATCAAACACGAAATAACCAACAATGTTTGAGTGCACCCATTGAATTAAACGGTTGATGCAAAAGACCAAGTTTAATCATTTTTAATATGACCCTATCTTGGTGATGATTCTGTGACCAATGACTTAATTGCATGTTTGGCTATTTAAGCATGTTGAGCCTGTAAATTTTGTGCAATCTAGGTTTATTCACCAATGTTAGGATGGTGTAATGATGAACCAGTGTCAAACTTTTAAATGAATAAGAGCTTCCTATATGTGCCAACTGAGTTGCAATATTCCTGCCTTTCTACCTTCTTGTGATAATATTTTGGGCTTTAGATTTTATAACTATGAAGGTTTACTACATGTATACATGTTTCCATATAATGCAAAAACTAAGGGAAGTAAACTGGATGACATATCATAGCAACATGTACACCTGTTGTCCTCTTTGTTACCACATTTTCAGCTAAGGCAAACGCCGAGGCGAGCTTTGTTTTCAGAAGGGGAGGTATGAGGGACATGACTACCTTGGATATGACCAAAAATATGCATACATGTATATTTGTGAGGTGATTTCTAATGCAAACTATCAATAATTTATTATGTCATCCAAGACAAAAATACTTCACAACTTTTGTGCCATGTCTAATGCGGGTATGGGAAATTTGTACAATCCACATATAAATAAGGAAAAAGAGAAGTTTATGTGTGTTTCAAAAAGTCATCTCACGTCACTTTTGGGCCAAGAGAGATAGAGTCCAAGTCTCTCATCTTCTGGATTCAGATTTCGGACTGCACAGACATACCTGACTCAAAACGCAAGAACTATTTCATACGGACTCCGAATTGGGTTATTCTTTTTTTTGTTGGAAAGTAGATTTCGTGTCTCTTTCTAACCCAATTGGTTTCACCTTCAAATTCATCCGGAGCGTTAGTTGTCGTCGAAACAATCTGACGCTGTAGCAAATGCAGAATCCGAGTCAAACTACAAGTCCAAGGTGTTGCATCACCTCCACTTGGGCCCATTGGCCTTGTAGCACCTAGGGTTAGTTTATGCTGGGCCTTGGGACGTCCTCCCACCTCCTTGGCCGCCACCCCTTGCTCCTATATAAGTAGATCCTCTAGTAGCTTTTGCTTGGATTTGTTTAGTTAAAAGTTACCATTGCAACTTCGTGTACTTTCGTTTTGTGTCCAACACCAGACAAGACCGCTTTCGGATCCCCACCATTATCATACTTCATCTATATTCGAATATTCAATTGCTTTTTCATATTCTTGCTTGTTCTTCGATTGTGTGCAGGAATAGACCTTCGTGGTCAGGCTGAATCGTGCTTCCAGCATCAATCAGTAACTCAGGAGATTGGTTTAGCGATTGCTAAGGCGCAACGTCGTGCACCACAACTGAATCTGGGTCTTGGCCATCTGCCGCTCTTGCCGTCCCTGCCGCTGATGGCAAAGAGCTCTCTTGCCGTCTGTCTTCTCAAAGAGACGTCAAAGACAGCTGATGGCAAACGGTCTTATGCCATCTGCGAGCTCTTTGCCGTCCGCCAGCAGACGGCAAAGAGTTCTTTGCCCATCCGCCAGCAGACGGCCAAGTCCAAAGTGGACCCCATTGGGTAACTGCACTGGGTAGGTCCATGGGCCACTTTCTTTGCCGTCTGGCCCAGCAGACGTCAGATGGTAAGAGGGCGCCCACACTTTCACCGGCGGGGCCCGTCCTAACGTCATCCTCTTTTCGTCTGGCCAGCGGACGGCAAAGAGAACAAAAAACACGGACAATGTCGGGGGTTTAATTTGGCCCCCCGCGCGCCGCGGCCCCTCCTCCATCTCTTTCTCCCGCACTCGCTCCCACCCTCTTCCTTCCCTCACGCTCCAGTGGCCTGACCCATTCCCTCCCAGTGTTCAGGGGGAAAAAAGGATCCATAAGGTCATACACAAGGGGAAATGATGGTTCCGGAAGGTAGATATCCCGATTTGGGCGGAGAATACTCTGCCTCTCGCAGTAATTCCGGTCAGAGAGCTCGGGCGAGACGCGAACGCGAGGTCCAGTCCCGAGGGACTGAGGCCCTTCCGTAAACCCTCCTCAGAATTTCCTCCCCTCGGGTCTGATCGCATTACGCTAGTGTGCGGGGAAGTGTCGGGAAACCCGGCCAGATGGGGTTGGGTAGGGTGAAGGGGGGGGGGAGTATGGACGACGATGGGCCGTGAAAACCCCTGGTTGGGCCTAGGCGTCGGTCTTTGCCTCGTCCGGGGGGATCCGAAAGGAGGTGTAGGAATCGTATCCCACCCGAGAGGTACGACCAGGTTACTGCCGCTCCCCTTCGCGAGTCAGACTCCATTCTCTCGCCCTGAGGTCGTCGTCCCCCTCTCTGACCCACGTGTTTCCGGGAAGGCTCCTCCACCCCCCACCGGAGGATGTTGATGCCCCTTTCCATCCACGACATCCCGGGCCTCTCCTTCCCCGCCTTACGGCCTCCTGCCTCCCACCCGACCTCTCCCCTCCCTCCTCTCTCCACCCTCCTCATGCTGTCCAAACCCCTTCTCCCTCACCTCCACCTCCTCCGGGCCGCCAGTCCCAGGGTGAGTTCCCTTTCCTCTTCCCTCCCTACCGACCTCCGGGGTCCCCCCTCCCTCCGCCTCCTCTTCCCTTGCTCCTCGCCCGCTCCCCCCCTCCCCCTCCTGACCATTTTCGCCTCCCTAGTCGCTCCTCTTCCACCCCCCTTCTCCTTGCCCGTGAGAGACGGTGCCCGCTCCTACCCCTTGTCCTGCGAGTGCCGCTTCGGTCCGAGTCAGTGGAAGGTGCTATTCGGGCAGAGACACCGAAGATGGGGCTAGCGACGGAGGGATCCTTGGCCCCGTTATGGAGGCACGCAGTTTGGCGATGCTGCACTTCGTCCTCTCCATCTTGCCACCTTGGTCGTTCCTCCAGTGAGGGTCGCGATGTGTGTAGATGTAGGGTTCTCTTAGCCCGTGGAAGGTGTCCTGAATCGTCTCTCTCGAGTATGTACTCACTGCTCTCTCGCTTGCTCTGCCTTCTTTTCTTGCTGCGGCTCTACTTGCTTTGCACGCGTCTCTGCTCGGTCTTTCGGCCTCCCTTGCCGCCTGGTCCTCCGCGACTCTGCCTTCCGCCCGCCGTCGGCCTCACAGTGGCGCTCAGTACCAATCCGTCCAGCAGGCTGAAGAGCCTTATTGGTAATGGAACAGACTACACTCACTCACAGACAAAGATAAATGTGCCATTGCATTGCTACAACCTGACTGCACTTAAAGCCTTGCTGTTGTTGTTACAATTTTGTAGATTGAACAGTTTTTGACTGTTCAGACCTTCTACGGGATTCCGATGGAGAGCAGGAGCGCGCTATCGGTTGTCGAAGTCGATGCAAGCCCTACTTAAGAAAAAAACCTCTTCACGGCAACTATGCTCTGCTTCGTCCGTTCTAGACGACTAACTCCTCTAATGTGTATTATTATTTCGAATTGAATAAAATTTCTTCTTCAATTTTTCTTGACTAAGGAGAATCATGCTGGTAATTCCTATTCTTCCCCACGGGCCCTTGAACTAGTTCTCGCTTGATTTGATTCGTAGGCCGTAGCGCTGACATTTACGCTTGACTAACTTAGTGCCCCCTAGATGGTGTGCGGATGGATGACTGTTGGGATGGCGTTTTGTGGATAGTGGTGCTCTCCCAATGGCTAGGTCGAACACCAAGGGGGCCAAGGATAAGCGTGCCCATATGGTTGGGGTGCCAAACATCAAAGGGAGCTCCTGACCCTGTTTGAGTACGGGGGTCACGGGTATGTGGTTGCATTCATGATGCATGCATTTCCATTCTAGCATGATAGCATTTTTTTCCTTGGATAGCTCAATAATGGTGACTTAGTTAACAAATGGCAAAACTACCTTGGATAGCTCAGCTAATGACCTCAATTACGTTTAGCACTCGTTCATTTATATACATAATTACTCTAAAATGACATAAATATGCTTTAGTTCCTAAAAAATTGCATAACTAACTAAACCTTTTATCGTGCTCAATAATGACGAAACATAGCTTTCTCTTCTTGTTAATTTATGACATAATTAAGCTTCTAAAATGACTAAAACCTAAGAATAGCTCTATAAAATGCCTAAATATTCTTTGGTGCTAAAAAAAGGCATAACTACCTTGGATAGCTCAATAATGACATAATTGAGCATTGTTTGGTCAAATGGGCATAATAATCTTGGTTACCTCCAAAATGACCTAAACTTAGCTTTTTTTCCTCAAAATACACTAATACCTTCTTAGAGCTTTAGCTCCAAATGACCTTTTTACATAGCAATTTCAATCTTCCATTCATGCTAAGCTTAAGAGCCCTTGACCTAATCTTTTGTTCCTCTCTCCTCAGTCGGCACACACAACAGAAAGCCCGTGCCAAGTCTGTTCGCCTCTATGGGCATGACCCATAGTGCCTCCCGTACAGAAGGCCAAGGCATTCTCGGAGTCCCTGACCTAGATCATCCATAGAACCATTCAACCAACATCTCCTCCCGCACAATCTCGTGAGGTCAGGAGAGGGGAAGCAAGAAAGGGAGACTTAACCCGAGCCCAAGGATCCTTTTGATACAGAGCTAGTTATGATATCTGGTTGTGGGAGGTCCCATGGGCTCGATAGCCATTGTGATGGACTGATAACTTGTCCTAAGACCTCTCACCAACACAGATCAAGCAAGAAAGCGCCAGAGTAGCTCTGATCCTGAGATACTGCCTCGTGCACGGCCATCGGAGCTCGCCATGCGGTTAGTTTATAACAGCCTCGGATACCTTTCCTATCCCTTACATTGTTGTGCGTCCGTCATGGATACAATGCTAAACGAGGAGGTGTTTGCAGGCTGCTCATTGAGAAGAGAGAGCAAACCGCAGCGCTTTTTGGAGGCGGCAAGAAAGAGCAGGCAGAGGAGGGGAAGGGACTGGAGGATAGGGACTGCCATCTTGTTGGAAGGAGGAGAGGAAACCGGAACGATGCTCAAAAACCCGGGCCCTATACGACATCTGGTGGTACCGTTTCCCTCCTTGCATATTAAGCCAAATCATGCACATAATGTTTTTTCCCTTACTAACTAATATACTCACTCGTGAAGAACCAAATGTGTAGAGCATGTGCGAAGAAAAGCGGTCAGACCCCTCCGCCGATCCCCCATATTGCTCGTTCCGGCGACCACTTGAGTTTGATTTGAAATGTCGTTAGTTACTAGTATTCACATTATGTTGCATTCATGCTCAACGAACATTGGAAATGATTTGGTGTGAATGCTTCCCGACAACATCAACCGATGCTTCTTCTCCGTTGGCCTTGGTGGAACCCCGACCGGCCCTCACCTTCAGTCTGGCAACTGGCGCAGCCCCGACCGTGTCCTTCCCTCGCGTGGATAACAGGATATGTTTTCTTCTTATTTAGCCTATAGTCCATTTTGACATAATTTAGCCTATTTAGGATCCACAAATGACATAATAAGATGAAGAAAATCAAGGAATAGGAAGAAAAGAAGGAATAGGAAGAGAAGAAGAAGAAGCAGTCAGCATAATACTAAACCAATAATAAAGAAGAAGAAGAACGAAGACTATCCTTTCTTCTTCTTTTCTTATTCTTCTTCTTCTTCTTCTTCTTCATTTCTTTCTCCTCTTATTTAGGGGCCTTTGTAGTCCCTTTATGACATAAATTTAGCCAAAAAAAAAAAACCCCTCTAAGTCCACAAATGACATAATAAGATAAGAAAAATCAATTGATAGGCGACAAGAGGAATAGGACGATAATACGACGAATACGCAGAAGAAGAATAAACCAGCAGAATAGAAGAAGACATTCTTCTTTCTTTTTCTTATCTCTTCTTTTTCTTATTAGTATTCTTTTCTTATTATTCTTATTCTTTCTTCTTCTTCTTTTTTCCTCTCTTGCTTAGCCTTTTAGCCCATTATGACATAATTCCCTAGGCCTATTTGTCCACAAATGACTAAGCAATGAAAAAATCAAGGAATAGGAAGAAAAGAAGGATAGGAGAGAAGAAGAAGAGAAGAAGAAGCATCAGAAAAGAAGAAGAAGAAGAACATTTCTTCTCTTTTCTTATTCTTCTCTTTTCTTATTCTTCTTCTTCTTCTTCTTCTTCTTCTTCTTCTCTTCTTCTTTGGGCTGTTTCCTCCTCTTACTTGTTTTTATTCGTAAATGGCAATAATAACCTTGCTAACCCATACATGTCATATCTTAGCTTGTTTCCTCTTAAAATGACACATCCCTTAGTATGTCAAAATGGCCTAATTACGCCCAGGTTAGAGCTCCAAATGACCCAAGTTTACCTAGTTAGCTCCAATTGATCCATTTAAACCTACGTTAGCTCCAAAAAAGCTCAAGTTTACCTAATTAGCTACATAATGATCCATTTTTAACCCGCGTATCTCCAAAATAAACCTATTAACCTGAAGTTTAGCTCTAACTTGACCTCCACACTTAGCATTTTTACCTAGCAAGAGCACAAATGACATTTTTACGTAGGTTAAACGCCCCCTCCCCTCCTCCACTGCCGCTGCCCCCTCCGGTGCTCGCCGGCTCCGCGCCTCCGCCACTGACGCCGCCCGCTCCGCCGCTCTCCCTCTCTCCGGCTCTCCTCTGCGGGCTGCGGCTCTACTGCTTTGCACGCCGGCTCTGCTCCGGGCTTCGGCCTCCCTTGCCCTGGTCTCCGCGACTCTGCCTGTCCGCCACGCCGTCTGCCGCAGCCGCAGCCGCACTGAAGAGCCGGATTGGTAATGGACAGACTCACTCACTCACAGACAGGATAATATGTGCATGTGCATTGTGCTACACTGACTGCTACTGCCTTGCTGTTGTTGTTAAAATTTTGTAGATTGAACATTTTTTGACTGCAGACCTTCTACGGGATTTCAGATGGAGAGCAGGAGGCTGCGGCTTCGGTTGTCGAAGTCGAGTGCAAGCGCCTACTTAAGAACTTACGGCACGAGGCTCGGCTGCAGGCCGTTCGAGACTACTACGCCTCGAAGGGTATTAGGAGGGCGAAGAAGAAGTGTCGCGGCAAGTTTCTGACTAAGGAGAAGTACATGCTGGTAATTACCTATTCTTCAGGCCTTGAACTTAGTTCTCTTGATTTGATTCGTAGGCGTAGCGCTGAAATTTCTCTTGACTAACTTAGGTGCCCCCGAGATGGTGTGCGGATAGGATGGACTGTTGGGAGGCGTTGGTGGATGAGTGGTGCTCTCCCAAATGGCTAGTCGAACACCAAAGGGCCAAGGATAAGCGTGCCCAAATGGTTGGTGTGCCACACCATCAAGGGAGCTCCGACCTGTTTGAGTACGGGGGTCACTGGGTATGTGGTTTGCTTCATGATTCATGCAATTTCATTCTACATGATAGCATTTTTCCTTGGATAGCTCAATAATGCTTACTTAGTTAGAAAATGGCATAACTACCTTGGATAGCTCAATAATGACCTAAACTTAGTTTAGCTCATTCATTTATGACATAATTAGCTCTAAAATGACATAATATGCTTTAGTTAGCTAAAAAATTGCATAACTACCTTTGATAGCTCAATAATGACGTAAAATAATCTTAGCTTGTTAATTTATGACATAATTAGCTCTAAAATGACATAATAACCTAAGATAGCTCTATAAAATGCCTAAATATGCTTTAGTTAGCTAAAAAAAGGCATAACTACCTTGGATAGCTCAATAATGACATAATTAGCATAGTTTGGTCAAAATGGGCATAATAATCTTGGTTACCTCCAAAATGACCTAAACTTAGCTTTTTTTCCTCAAAAATGACATAATAACCTTACTTAGCTCCAAAATGACCTTATTTACATAGCAATTTCAATCTTCATGCTAGCTTGAGCCCTTGACTAATATTTTGTTCCTCTCTCTCAGTCGCACCACAACAAGAAGCCCGTGCCAAGTCTTCTTCTTCTTTTCTTCTTCTTTTCTTATTCTTCTTCTTTTCTTATTCTTCTTCTTCTTCTTCTTCTTTTCCTCCTCTTAATTGTTTTTATTCGTAAATGGCATAATAACCTTGCTAACCTCATAAATGTCATATACTTAGCTTGTTGTCCTCTAAAATGACACAATAAGCTTAGTAATGTCAAAAATGGCCTAATTAGCCAGGTTAGCTCCAAAATGACCAAGTTTACCTATGTTAGCTCCAATATGATCCATTTAACCTACGTTAGCTCCAAAAAGACCAAGTTTACCTAAGTTAGCTACAATATGATCCATTTTACCCGCGTTAGCTCCAAAATGACCTCTTCTTCTTTTCTTATTCTTCTTCTTTTCTTATTCTTCTTCTTCTTCTTCTTCTTCTTCTTCTTCTTTTCCTCCTCTTACTTGTTTTTATTCGTAAATGGCATAATAACCTTGCTAACCTCATAAATGTCATATACTTAGCTTGTTGTCCTCTAAAATGACACAATAAGCTTAGTAATGTCAAAAATGGCCAAATTAGCCAGGTTAGCTCCAAAATGACCAAGTTTACCTATGTTAGCTCCAATATGATCCATTTAACCTACGTTAGCTCCAAAAACACCAAGTTTACCTAAGTTAGCTACAATATGATCCATTTTACCCGCGTTAGCTCCAAAATGACCTATTTACCTAAGTTAGCTCTAAATTGACCTACACACTTAGCATTTTTACCTAGCATAGCAAAAAATGACATTTTTACGTAGGTTAGCTCAAAAATGACCAAGTTTACCTAGGTTAGCTTCAATATGATCCATTTAACTTAGCTTAGCTCCAAAATGACCAAGTTTACGTAGGTTAGCTCCAATATGATACATTGAACTTAGCTTATCTCCAAAATGACCTATTTACCTAGCTTAGCTCTAAATTGGCTTTTTTAACTACATTTGTTGGAAAAGAAGAAGATAAAGAAGAGGGGGAGGAGAGAAAGAAAGAGAATATAAAATCTTCTTCTTATTTTCCTCTTCTTCTTTTCTTCTTCTTCTTCTTTTCCTCTTCTTCTTCTTCTTCTAACTTTCATCTTTCCCAATTTGCAGATTTGCTTGAGATGAGGAAGCTTGCATTGATGGACTCATATATTCTCCTTGTGCTTCCTTTTTGTTTATGAAAACATGTTTAGGAACTTGTTTGGATGTGTATGTCACTATGGATATGTTGTTGGAAACTTCTTATGTCATATGGATATATGTTGGACTTGTGGAAATATATTGTTGGATATGCTTGTTGTGTATATATGTATTATCTGTGTATATTTATGAATTTCTGTCAAATTGAATGAATTCAATTAAAAACAGGGGTTATATAGGCTCTTTGCCGTCTGCTAGCAGACGGCAAAGAGCTTTGCCGTCTGCTAGCAGTCGGCAAAGAGCTTTGCCGACAGCTAGCAGTCGGCAAAGAAGGCCACGTGGCAGCTACCTGTGCAACCTGGGAACACTGGGTTGCCTATTTGGGCATTTTGCCGTCAGCTGGCAGACGGCAAAGAGGGTAAGGTCTTTGCCGACTGCTGGCAGACGGCAAAGATTTAAATCCCTTTGCCGACAGCTAGCCGACGGCAAATAAGGCCACGTGGCAGCTCCCCAGTGACTCCTATTTGGGCTCTTTGCCGTCCGCCAGCAGACGGCAAAGACCTTAGCCTCTTTGCCGTCTGCCGGCTGACGGCAAATAAGGCCACGTGGCAGCTTCCTAGTGACTCCTATTTGGGCTCTTTGCCGTCCGCCAGCAGACGGCAAAGACCTTAGCCTCTTTGCCGTCTGCCGGCTGACGGCAAAGCACGCCGTTAACCCCTAACGGCTCCCACCTCACCTCACTGCCGTCTACGCTCTTTGCCGTCTGCTGGCCGCAAACGGCTGACGGCATAAACCTTTGTCGTCCGCTTCTCTGAAGCAGACGGCAAAGAAGGCCTTTACCGGCAGGAATTGAGCCGGACTGTTTGCCGACAGCTAGCAGTCGGCAAAGAGCTTTGCCGACCGCCATTCATGCCTTTGCCGTCTGCCATGGCAGACGGCAAAGAAGCTGATTCCTGTAGTGCACGTTTGTAGTCGGATCGTCAAAGTCGGCTCCACCAAATCGATAGTTACCATCTCATCGAAAGATCGGGACACCCTCGCCTCTATCAGTTGCTCTTGAGAATCGGTTCTATGTAGAGGATTGTGGTTTGCTTGACGGTCTTGGCGCGCGGCTTGGCGAAGAGTGTTCGATGTCGATGTGCTTGAGTTGTCGGAGGAATGTCGACTTGAGTGACTCCGTCTTGAGGAGGACGAAGTGGTAGAAGAGCGGTTGACCAACAATGAACGAATCTCGTCCATTCTTGCATCGTTCTCTTGTTTTTGTTGGTCGAGCTTGTCGTCGAAGTAGTCTCTTGTACGTTGCTCGGAGAGGCGTAAGTCGGTGGCGAGATTGTCGATGCGGTCGCTAATTGCTTATTGTTCTTGATGCAAAGCTCGTTGTGCACTGAATAGGTGGCTCTTGGTGACGTAGGTGTTCGGGTCGTCGTCTTGCTCGATGAAGAGTGGGTTAGTAGAAGAACTTGGCCTATCCATCATTCCAAGCAAATATGTGAGTGGGAGAAAGAAAAGAACTTATACCAAATGTACCTTGACCGATGTTGAAGATGGATCAATGATCACTCAAATGTGGAACAAGGAAATAGCACAATTGGTACCGATTCTTGTCGGTTTCTCACACCTACACAAATAAAAGCTTATGGTGGAGCTCGGTTAGGATGGTGGCACAAAATTCGATGCAATTGTTAGTTAGCCTCAATAATGTTGGAAAAGATTCACAAATTTGCAAATGCAACAAGTAGACCAAGCAAGTAGTGTTACACGGAAACACACACGCAAAAAGATAAATGGGGTCGTGCAACCAAAAATGAGCGGAAAATGTGGAATCCACAGAAAATGCTCTTGTTGTATAACACTAGAGAGACGCTAGCACGATTGCACAATAGGCGGATACGAAACTTGTGCACGACCTACTAAGCAAACATGCAACGACTTCTATCCCAAGTATGCTATATGTATTGTGTTCCGATGATATGATCCAAGATGATCGAGTATGACAATCTTTTCCATTTGCTTAAAAGCATGGATGGCTCTTTCTCTTTTGAGCTCTTTCTCATGCAAGACTTCACGAACCAAGATAGCAATTGTGTATGCTATGACAACCTTGTGACACAAGAGATGATACCAAGATATGCACCACGATGTGATAGAGGCGAGGGTGTCCCGATCTTTCGATGAGATGATAGCTATCGTTTTTGGTGGAGTAGACTTTGACGATCCGACTACGAACGTGCGAGGACGTCGCGCCTTAGCAATCGCTAAACCAACTCCGAGAGGTTATTGACCACGCCGGAGCACAATCAACCTGACCACAAGGGTCTATCTCCTGCAAGCAAACGAAGAACAAGCAAGAAACTAAGATTTGCAATCTGGATATTGCGAATATAAGATGAAAGCTTTATTGATCAAGGTGGGGTTCTGTGACGTCTTGGTCTGGTTGTTGAACACAAACGAAGTACGCGAAGTTGCAGCTATGGCGAACTTTTAATCTAAACAAAAACCAAAGTCTAAACGGTGCCCTAAGGGCTGTATATATGGAGGAAGAGGAGGGGATTTCGTGGCCCTTGAAGGAGGGGTCCGAAACCAACCCTATCTCTTGTTTCCCCACACATACGGACTCTAAAAACAGCCTATACTCAAGTATTTCGAAATTACATGGGCCTGGCCCAATAATAAGGTGACGCCGCACCTATAATAGCCTCTGGACGAAATTTATGAAGTGACATCTTGTATATTTCGTCCAAGGCTTCCTGCACTCATTATGGTGGCTTCAAAGTCCTGAAATCATCACTTGTAACTCCGTTCTTGTTCCCCTTGTGCATGCCATCATCTCCATGCTTGAACTTGCTCCAAGGTTCCTCTTTCTTGTCCAAGCTAGGGCCTTCATTTGTAAGCAAAACAAATGTATCCAATTTAGGCAGCATCATATTCTCATGAACTTTAGAATCATTACCAAGAAACGAAAGTACCTGATAATTTAATTGGCGTGCGCGAGCTCTAGTAATTGGTCCAGTATGTATAGAAGCAGGGGCTGTGGGTGTAACAATGGTATTGATGTCCTCATCATCCTCCCCTTCTTGAAATGAAGTCGTCCTCGACGGAAGCTCATCTTCCTCACCCAAATAAGGCTTCAGATTTGCAATGTTAAAAGTGGGACTAACCCCAAAATCTGCAGGCAGCTCAAGTTTATATGCATTATCATTTATTTTCTCTAACACCTTAAAAGGACCATCAGCACGTGGCATTAGCTTTGATTTGCGCAAATCAGGAAATCTATCCTTACGCAAATGTAACCAAACAAGATCTCCAGGTGCAAACACAACATGTTTTCTACCCTTATCTCCAGCAAGTTTATATTTAGCATTCATACGCTCAATGTTCTCCTTAGTTAACTCATGCATTTTTAAGATCAATTCAGCACGTTGTTTAGCATCAAGATTAACCTTCTCCGAAGATGGAAGAGGCAACAAATCAATTGGTGCACGAGGAAGGAAACCATACACAATTTCAAAAGGACACATCTTAGTAGTAGAATGCAATGAACGATTATAAGCAAATTCAATATGAGGCAAGCATTCTTCCCACATTTTCTTGTTATTCTTCAAAACAGCCCTAAGCATAGTAGACAATGTTCTATTGACTACTTCAGTTTGTCCATCAGTTTGGGGGTGACATGTAGTACTAAAAAGCAGTTTAGTCCCCAACTTAGCCCATAAACATCTCCAAAAGTGGCTAAGAAACTTAGTATCACGATCTGAAACAATAGTATTTGGCACACCATGCAAGCGTATAATTTCACGAAAGAACAAATCAGCAACATTAACAGCATCATCGCTTTTATGACATGGTATAAAGTGTGCCATTTTCGAGAACCTATCCACGACAACAAATATGCTATCCCTCCCCTTCTTTGTTCGAGGTAAACCTAAAACAAAGTCCTCGAATGAAAATAACGCCTCTTTGCACACAAAAGCATAGCAAACAGAATTGCTGAAATCTAGATCATCAATATCAGATTTGGTGGCAAGTAAGCATGCACTTTTCAATTTAATTTCAGAAGCAACACTAGATGGTTTATTATTAGGCTTCATTTGTTGCTCAAATTCTTTTGCCACAATCTGATTTTCACTCTTATTTTTCTCCTGGTTTGCTTTACTAGCTCTATTAATATCATCTTTCAAAATAGAATCAGGAGTCATAGGAAGCAAAGTAATATGTTTATCCTTATGAACAAGAGTATACTGATTGTTTCTACCATGGTGTACAGAATTTTTATCAAATTGCCATGGTCTACCAAGTAATAATGAACATGCTTGCATGGGTACCACATCACAATCAACATAATCAGCATATGTAGAGATACTAAAATGCACACGAACAGTACGTGTTACCTTAACCTTGCCGCTGTTGTTGAACCATTGGATATAGTAAGGATGTGGATGTGGTCTTGTGGTGAGAGATAGCTTCTCCCCCATCTCCATGCTAGCCAAGTTGTTGCAGCTCCCTCCATCTATGATGACGCGAACAGAACGTTCCTTCGCAACTCCCTTTGTATGGAACAAATTATGCCTCTGATTTTGCTCAGCTTGTGTGACCTGCACACTCAAAACACGTTGAGCAACTAAACATTCATACCTGTCAGCGTCTTCAGGAGCCATGTATTGCGTCTCATGATCAGAATCATCTCCACCGTGTTCTTCACTTGTAATAAGAGCCAAAGTCTCCTCATCATAGTCACTAGCGGACTCATACCCACCATCCTCAGTAGCAATCATAACACGCGGAGATTGGCATTCTCTCGCATAATGACCTCTTCCCTTACAACGACGACAAATAATATCATGTGTGTGCCCTGTTGATGCCATAGATGAAGAAGAGCTCTGGGCAGGCCCAGAAGGTGTACTCTTGGCAGATGGTGGTGGTGGTGCCTGTTTTCTTGTATCTCGGTTGGAATTGGCGGCTGAAGTCAGTGGTGCCGCAGTAGGACGGGTGGGAGTAGAGGAGGCACGCGGTGTCTATGATGAAGATCGACCTGCAGAAAAATTAGTTCGTGCCAATGCCTGTCGATCCTGCACTTCACGTTCAGCTTTACAAGCAAGATGGAATAAACGAGTGATATTATTATACTCCTTATACTCTAGAATGGTCTGAATCTCTCTATTTAATCCACCCATGAAACGTGCAAGCATAGCTTCATTCTCCTCAACAATACCACATCTAATCATGCCAGTTTGTAATTCCTGATAATATTCTTCTACAGAATTTTTTCCTTGTCTTAAGCGCTGCAATTTTTGAAGTAATTCACGTTGATAATATGGTGGAACCCAACGAGTACGCATAGCAGTTTTCAAAGCAGCCCACGTAGCTGGAATAGAATATAATCTACAATGTTCAGACCACCATACACATGCAAAACTAGTGAAAGCACAAACAGCAGCAGCAACACGTCGTTCCTCGGGATATTGTAAACATGTAAAACGTTGTTCAGTTTCTAACTCCCAAGTAAGATATATATCAGGAACATATCTACCCTCGAATGGTGGAATATTCAATTTTAATTTAGGAAGATGGTCATGATCTCGTACCTGAAGTGGTGGTGCAGACCTACCATTGCGATTATTTGCATGTGGACGACCTGGTGCTGGTGGTTGCACGTAGTAATGATTTTGATCAACCTCATCCTCATAATCGCCCGCGTAATCATCCTCCTCCTCGGCACCAGCAGCAGCAGGAGCAGGAGCCAAAGAAGCATCAACAGTAGGTACAGCAGCACCAGAAGTTTGGCCATCCTCAAGAGGAACACGCTTCGCTCGTCCGAACTGATTTGGAAGGGGGCGTTGTTGTTGTCGTTGCAGAGGTGCGACAGGTGCAGCCGGTGGTGGTTGGGGAAGACGCGTGAGCAATTCATTAAACTTGTTATCCAGCTTTGTCTCGAACGACTTCTCCATGCCATCTATCTTCTCCATGGCCTCTTCAAATCTGTTTAGCACATCTCCCACCTGGCCACTCATCATTTGCTGAAATTTATCATGCAACTCCTTGTTCGTCATGTTCTCCCAGTCAATCTCGTCGGCTTGTGATCCTGCCATGGTTAGCAGCAATAGAAACTGATGAGGACAGCAATACCATTGTTACACCCACAGCCCCTGCTTCTATACATACTGGCCCAATTACTAGAGCTCGCGCACGCCAATTAAATTATCAGGTACTTTCGTTTCTTGGTAATGATTCTAAAGTTCATGAGAATATGATGCTGCCTAAATTGGATACATTTGTTTTGCTTACAAATGAAGGCCCTAGCTTGGACAAGAAAGAGGAACCTTGGAGCAAGTTCAAGCATGGAGATGATGGCATGCACAAGGGGAACAAGAACGGAGTTACAAGTGATGATTTCAGGACTTTGAAGCCACCATAATGAGTGCAGGAAGCCTTGGACGAAATATACAAGATGTCACTTCATAAATTTCGTCCAGAGGCTATTATAGGTGCTGCGTCACCTTATTATTGGGCCAGGCCCATGTAATTTCGAAATACTTGAGTATAGGCTGTTTTTAGAGTCCGTATGTGTGGGGAAACAAGAGATAGGGTTGGTTTCGGACCCCTCCTTCAAGGGCCACGAAATCCCCTCCTCTTCCTCCATATATACAGCCCTTAGGGCACCGTTTAGACTTTGGGTTTTGTTTAGATTAAAAGTTCGCCATAGCTGCAACTTCGCGTACTTCGTTTGTATTCAACGACCAGACCAAGACGTCACAGAACCCCACCTTGATCAATAAAGCTTTCATCTTATATTCGCAATATCCAGATTGCAAATCTTAGTTTCTTGCTTGTTCTTCGTTTGCTTGCAGGAGATAGACCCTCGTGGTCAGGTTGATTGTGCTCCGGCGTGGTCAATAACCTCTCGGAGTTGGTTTAGCGATTGCTAAGGCGCGACGTCCTCGCACGTTCGTAGTCGGATCGTCAAAGTCTACTCCACCAAAAACGATAGCTATCATCTCATCGAAAGATCGGGACACCCTCGCCTCTATCATGAAATCTCTCACAAAACGCCTATAGAAACCAGCGAGTCCAAGAAAACTCCTCACTTGAGTGACCGTTTTGGGCTGTGGCCAACTCTCAATAGCTTCAATCTTGGCTTTATCAACTTCAATTCCCTGTGGAGTAACAACATAGCCAAGAAAAGATACTCGGTCGGTGCAAAAGGTGCACTTCCCAAGGTTACCAAACAAACGTGCATCACGTAAAGCAATAAAAACAGCACGTAAATGTTCCAAATGTTCCTCCAAAGATCTGCTATAAATCAGTATATCATCAAAATAGACTACCACAAATCGTCCAATGAAAGCACGTAAAACTTCGTTCATTAATCTCATGAAAGTACTAGGTGCATTAGTTAACCCAAAAGGCATGACTAGCCACTCATATAATCCAAACTTTGTTTTAAATGCTGTTTTCCATTCATCCCCCAATTTCATACGAATTTGATGGTATCCACTACGCAAATCAACTTTGGAGAATATTCTAGAGCCACTCAATTCATCAAGCATATCATCTAGTCTAGGAATAGGATGACGATAACGAATAGTAATATTATTAATGCCTCTACAATCAACACACATACGCGATGTACCATCCTTTTTCGGCACTAGAATAATAGGAACAGCACAAGGACTAAGGGATTCGCGTATATAACCTTTGTTGAGCAACTCCTGTACTTGACGCATAATCTCCTTCGTCTCCTCTGGATTGGTATGGTATGGCGCACGGTTTGGCAACGAAGCACCGGGAATTAAGTCAATCTGATGCTCAATCCCGCGAATAGGTGGTAATCCCGGTGGCACGTCTTGTGGAAAGACGTCAGCGAACTCCTGCAAAATGTTAGTGACCGCAGGAGGCAAAGAGGAAGGCACGTCCTCGAATGAAAATAACGCCTCTTTGCACACAAAAGCATAGCAAACAGAATTGCTGAAATCTAGATCATCAATATCAGATTTGGTGGCAAGTAAGCATGCACTTTTCAATTTAATTTCAGAAGCAACACTAGATGGTTTATTATTAGGCTTCATTTGTTGCTCAAATTCTTTTGCCACAATCTGATTTTCACTCTTATTTTTCTCCTGTTTTGCTTTACTAGCTCTATTAATATCATCTTTCAAAATAGAATCAGGAGTCATAGCAAGCAAAGTAATATGTTTATCCTTATGAACAAGAGTATACTGATTGTTTCTACCATGGTGTACAGAATTTTTATCAAATTGCCATGGTCTACCAAGTAATAATGAACATGCTTGCATGGGTACCACATCACAATCAACATAATCAGCATATGTAGAGATACTAAAATGCACTCGAACAGTACGTGTTACCTTAACCTTGCCGTTGTTGTTGAACCATTGGATATAGTAAGGATGTGGATGTGGTCTTGTGGTGAGAGATAGCTTCTCCACCATCTCCATGCTAGCCAAGTTGTTGCAGCTCCCTCCATCTATGATGACGCGAACAGAACGTTCCTTCACAACTCCCTTTGTATGGAACAAATTATGCCTCTGATTTTGCTCAGCTTGTGTGACCTGCACACTCAAAACACGTTGAGCAACTAAACATTCATACCTGTCAGCGTCTTCAGGAGCCATGTATTGCGTCTCATGATCAGAATCATCTCCACCGTGTTCTTCACTTGTAATAAGAGCCAAAGTCTCCTCATCATAGTCACTAGCGGACTCATACCCACCATCCTCAGTAGCAATCATAACACGCGGAGATTGGCATTCTCTCGCATAATGACCTCTTCCCTTACAACGACGACAAATAATATCATGTGTGTGCCCTGTTGATGCCATAGATGAAGAAGAGCTCTGGGCAGGCCCAGAAGGTGTACTCTTGGCAGATGGTGGTGGTGGTGCCTGTTTTCTTGTATCTCGGTTGGAATTGGCGGCTGAAGTCAGTGGTGCCGCAGTAGGACGGGTGGGAGTAGAGGAGGCACGCGGTGTCTATGATGAAGATCGACCTGCAGAAAAATTAGTTCGTGCCAATGCCTGTCGATCCTGCACTTCACGTTCAGCTTTACAAGCAAGATGGAATAAACGAGTGATATTATTATACTCCTTATACTCTAGAATGGTCTGAATCTCTCTATTTAATCCACCCATGAAACGTGCAAGCATAGCTTCATTCTCCTCAACAATACCACATCTAATCATGCCAGTTTGTAATTCCTGATAATATTCTTCTACAGAATTTTTTCCTTGTCTTAAGCGCTGCAATTTTTGAAGTAATTCACGTTGATAATATGGTGGAACCCAACGAGTACGCATAGCAGTTTTCAAAGCAGCCCACGTAGCTGGAATAGAATATAATCTACAATGTTCAGACCACCATACACATGCAAAACTAGTGAAAGCACAAACAGCAGCAGCAACACGTCGTTCCTCGGGATATTGTAAACATGTAAAACGTTGTTCAGTTTCTAACTCCCAAGTAAGATATATATCAGGAACATATCTACCCTCGAATGGTGGAATATTCAATTTTAATTTAGGAAGATGGTCATGATCTCGTACCTGAAGTGGTGGTGCAGACCTACCATTGCGATTATTTGCATGTGGACGACCTGGTGCTGGTGGTTGCACGTAGTAATGATTTTGATCAACCTCATCCTCATAATCGCCCGCGTAATCATCCTCCTCCTCGGCACCAGCAGCAGCAGGAGCAGGAGCCAAAGAAGCATCAACAGTAGGTACAGCAGCACCAGAAGTTTGGCCATCCTCAAGAGGAACACGCTTCGCTCGTCCGAACTGATTTGGAAGGGGGCGTTGTTGTTGTCGTTGCAGAGGTGCGACAGGTGCAGCCGGTGGTGGTTGGGGAAGACGCGTGAGCAATTCATTAAACTTGTTATCCAGCTTTGTCTCGAACGACTTCTCCATGCCATCTATCTTCTCCATGGCCTCTTCAAATCTGTTTAGCACATCTCCCACCTGGCCACTCATCATTTGCTGAAATTTATCATGCAACTCCTTGTTCGTCATGTTCTCCCAGTCAATCTCGTCGGCTTGTGATCCTGCCATGGTTAGAAGCAATAGAAACACACAAGAATATGATCCTACAGACTACTAGAAAGTGGTGGTGGTGTGGTGTGGTGTCACAAATCCGTCAAGCAAATCTCAAATTCTTACCAGTTCTTACCCAGCAGCAGGTGGTGATCGGCAACCTTTGTAGTCAAAACTCTCAGAGCTTGGACAGAGCGATTGCCAGGTGGTGTCAAACGCACGATGTAGATGTATGTGGAGCTGGGAAGGCTTATGATATGGTAGCAAAAAGGGTCAGCAATAATCAATTCAGAGATGCAATGTTGAATAAACTCTCAACGACGGTACTGTGCTGGTCCTAGGCTAGACCGTGCTAGAGACGCGAGCCTAGAACACTAACAAAAATCACGGCGCTGCACGTAAACAAGGGAGGAGCACACTCTGAATTTTTTTTTTTGCACTTTTTTTTTCCTCTTTTTTTTTTTTGCTCCGCAACAATTTTTTTTCGAAAAAGTCTACAAATGGTCTAAAAACTGCCTAGCCAGAATTTTCCAGACTTAGTTTTTTTTTTTTTGAAACTGGAACTATTTTTCTTCTACGGGTAGCACGAAAATTGGGGAATCCGACTTGTTCACGACTCGTAGTATCGCGTGATCTGGAACTCTAAAATAAAGGAAGAAATACTGGACTCGGACTAGGACTGGTGGCAGAGATGAATCTGGTGGAACTCGGACTGGTGATGGTATATGACGGTAGTATATGTGGGCTCGGATTGGTGGTGGTATATGGACTCGGATCGGTGGTGGTATATGGACTCGGATCGGTGGTGGTATATGGACTCAGAGAAATAGCAGATAAGCTGTGGTGGTATATGGTAGGGGCGATGATGATGGTGCGGCGGCGGCGTGACAACTTGTGAACAGAACTCGAAACTCTAAAGAACTAGACGCTAAGACCAGCAACTTGACACGACGATGCAACCGCAAATTCAACAAAGCAAAAACCCTAAAAAGATTATGCAAAGGCTCAGATTGGTTCGGATATGATGAACTAACCCTAAATTTTTTTTTTGGCTTTTTCCTGGACTGTAGGTATGAAGAACAGACTTGATCTAAACTACGAAAAACTGTAAATCTCACCGAGCAACCTGGGAATCTGATACCACTTGATAGAGGCGAGGGTGTCCCGATCTTTCGATGAGATGATAGCTATCGTTTTTGGTGGAGTAGACTTTGACGATCCGACTACGAACGTGCGAGGACGTCGCGCCTTAGCAATCGCTAAACCAACTCCGAGAGGTTATTGACCACGCCGGAGCACAATCAACCTGACCACGAGGGTCTATCTCCTACAAGCAAACGAAGAACAAGCAAGAAACTAAGATTTGCAATCTGGATATTGCGAATATAAGATGAAAGCTTTATTGATCAAGGTGGGGTTCTGTGACGTCTTGGTCTGGTCGTTGAACACAAACGAAGTACGCGAAGTTGCAGCTATGGCAAACTTTTAATCTAAACAAAACCCAAAGTCTAAACGGTGCCCTAAGGGCTGTATATATGGAGGAAGAGGAGGGGATTTCGTGGCCCTTGAAGGAGGGGTCCGAAACCAACCCTATCTCTTGTTTCCCCACACATACGGACTCTAAAAACAGCCTATACTCAAGTATTTCGAAATTACATGGGCCTGGCCCAATAATAAGGTGACGCAGCACCTATAATAGCCTCTGGACGAAATTTATGAAGTGACATCTTGTATATTTCGTCCAATGCTTCCTGCACTCATTATGGTGGCTTCAAAGTCCTGAAATCATCACTTGTAACTCCGTTCTTGTTCCCCTTGTGCATGCCATCATCTCCATGCTTGAACTTGCTCCAAGGTTCCTCTTTCTTGTCCAAGCTAGGCCCTTCATTTGTAAGCAAAACAAATGTATCCAATTTAGGCAGCATCATATTCTCATGAACTTTAGAATCATTACCAAGAAACGAAAGTACCTGATATTTTAATTGGCGTGCGCGAGCTCTAGTAATTGGTCCAGTATGTATAGTAATAGAGGCGAGGGTGTCCCGATCTTTCGATGAGATGATAGCTATCGTTTTTGGTGGAGTAGACTTTGACGATCCGACTACGAACGTGCGAGGACGTCGCGCCTTAGCAATCGCTAAACCAACTCCGAGAGGTTATTGACCACGCCGGAGCACAATCAACCTGACCACGAGGGTCTATCTCCTGCAAGCAAACGAAGAACAAGCAAGAAACTAAGATTTGCAATCTGGATATTGCGAATATAAGATGAAAGCTTTATTGATCAAGGTGGGGTTCTGTGACGTCTTGGTCTGGTCGTTGAGCACAAACGAAGTACGCGAAGTTGCAGCTATGGCAAACTTTTAATCTAAACAAAACCCAAAGTCTAAACGGTGCCCTAAGGGCTGTATATATGGAGGAAGAGGAGGGGATTTCGTGGCCCTTGAAGGAGGGGTCCGAAACCAACCCTATCTCTTGTTTCCCCACACATACGGACTCTAAAAACAGCCTATACTCAAGTATTTCGAAATTACATGGGCCTGGCCCAATAATAAGGTGACGTAGCACCTATAATAGCCTCTGGACGAAATTTATGAAGTGACATCTTGTATATTTCGTCCAAGGCTTCCTGCACTCATTATGGTGGCTTCAAAGTCCTGAAATCATCACTTGTAACTCCGTTCTTGTTCCCCTTGTGCATGCCATCATCTCCATGCTTGAACTTGCTCCAAGGTTCCTCTTTCTTGTCCAAGCTAGGACCTTCATTTGTAAGCAAAACAAATGTATCCAATTTAGGCAACATCATATTCTCATGAACTTTAGAATCATTACCAAGAAACGAAAGTACCTGATATTTTAATTGGCGTGCGCGAGCTCTAGTAATTGGTCCAGTATGTATAGAAGCAGGGGCTGTGGGTGTAACAATGGTATTGATGTCCTCATCACCTGGGAATCTGATACCACTTGATAGAGGCGAGGGTGTCCCGATCTTTCGATGAGATGATAGCTATCGTTTTTGGTGGAGTAGACTTTGACGATCCGACTACGAACGTGCGAGGACGTCGCGCCTTAGCAATCGCTAAACCAACTCCGAGAGGTTATTGACCACGCCGGAGCACAATCAACCTGACCACGAGGGTCTATCTCCTGCAAGCAAACGAAGAACAAGCAAGAAACTAAGATTTGCAATCTGGATATTGCGAATATAAGATGAAAGCTTTATTGATCAAGGTGGGGATCTGTGACGTCTTGGTCTGGTCGTTGAACACAAACGAAGTACGCGAAGTTGCAGCTATGGCGAACTTTTAATCTAAACAAAACCCAAAGTCTAAACGGTGCCCTAAGGGCTGTATATATGGAGGAAGAGGAGGGGATTTCGTGGCCCTTGAAGGAGGGGTCCGAAACCAACCCTATCTCTTGTTTCCCCACACATACGGACTCTAAAAACAGCCTATACTCAAGTATTTCGAAATTACATGGGCCTGGCCCAATAATAAGGTGACGCAGCACCTATAATAGCCTCTGGACGAAATTTATGAAGTGACATCTTGTATATTTCGTCCAAGGCTTCCTGCACTCATTATGGTGGCTTCAAAGTCCTGAAATCATCACTTGTAACTCCGTTCTTGTTCCCCTTGTGCATGCCATCATCTCCATGCTTGAACATGCTCCAAGGTTCCTCTTTCTTGTCCAAGCTAGGCCCTTCATTTGTAAGCAAAACAAATGTATCCAATTTAGGCAGCATCATATTCTCATGAACTTTAGAATCATTACCAAGAAACGAAAGTACCTGATATTTTAATTGGCGTGCGCGAGCTCTAGTAATTGGTCCAGTATGTATAGAAGCAGGGGCTGTGGGTGTAACAATGGTATTGATGTCCTCATCATGGTGTCAAACACACGATCTAGATGTATGTGGAGCTGGGAAGGCTTATGATATGGTAGCAAAAAGGGTCAGCAATAATCAATTCAGAGATGCAATGTTGAATAAACTCTCAACGACGGTACCACTTGATAGAGGCGAGGGTGTCCCGATCTTTCGATGAGATGATAGCTATCGTTTTTGGTGGAGTAGACTTTGACGATCCGACTACGAACGTGCGAGGACGTCGCGCCTTAGCAATCGCTAAACCAACTCCGAGAGGTTATTGACCACGCCGGAGCACAATCAACCTGACCACGAGGGTCTATCTCCTGCAAGCAAACGAAGAACAAGCAAGAAACTAAGATTTGCAATCTGGATATTGCGAATATAAGATGAAAGCTTTATTGATCAAGGTGGGTTTCTGTGACGTCTTGGTCTGGTCGTTGAACACAAACGAAGTACGCGAAGTTGCAGCTATGGCGAACTTTTAATCTAAACAAAACCCAAAGTCTAAACGGTGCCCTAAGGGCTGTATATATGGAGGAAGAGGAGGGGATTTCGTGGCCCTTGAAGGAGGGGTCCGAAACCAACCCTATCTCTTGTTTCCCCACACATACGGACTCTAAAAACAGCCTATACTCAAGTATTTCGAAATTACATGGGCCTGGCCCAATAATAAGGTGACGCAGCACCTATAATAGCCTCTGGATGAAATTTATGAAGTGGCATCTTGTATATTTCGTCCAAGGCTTCCTGCACTCCTTATGGTGGCTTCAAAGTCCTGAAATCATCACTTGTAACTCCGTTCTTGTTCCCCTTGCGCATGCCATCATCTCCATGCTTGAACTTGCTCCAAGGTTCCTCTTTCTTGTCCAAGCTAGGCCCTTCATTTGTAAGCAAAACAAATGTATCCAATTTAGGCAGCATCATATTCTCATGAACTTTAGAATCATTACCAAGAAACGAAAGTACCTGATATTTTAATTGGCGTGCGCGAGCTCTAGTAATTGGTCCAGTATGTATAGAAGCAGGGGTTGTGGGTGTAACAATGGTATTGATGTCCTCATCACGATGGTATGGTATGTGTGCTATGGGAAGTATGATCACTGATGTGCACAAGTGACGTTGCCAGCAATACTCAAGGGCTAGTCTTGATAGGCAAGATACGCAAAATTGGGCTATGGTAGTTATCAATGTAATGGCAAGGAGTAGACCAAGATGTCGTCGAAATTACCGTCCTTGCTTACGGTGTAGGGTGTCAAAATGGTGAAGTGGTCGATGCCGAGTCCTTGTCGGAGATGAGCGGTGGTGATGTTGATGTCGAACCGTTCCTAGTTAGCCGAAACACCCTAGGAAACGATGAACCACAACTCAAAATCTCAAAACCAAATGTGTCAAAATTGTGTTGGAGTGCGGAGCGTGTAAGCGATGGTGGTTGCGGAAAGTGATATGGTGGTATCGGGGTGCGTACGCGGAAGTGGAATGGGTAGTGGAGAGGTGGTGGTGGCCGAACAGAAATTTTTCAGTTTCGTCAGGAAACGCCAGACGTCCGGTGTATAGCGGACGACCGGTCGCCGGATGTCCGGTAGCTGGCGGACGTCCGGTGCCTGGGCGGATTCAGGCACGGGATGAACAGCTAGGGTTCGTGGTGAAGAAGTCAAATCCGAGCGATTTTGTGGATGGAAAAGGTGGAGATGATGGGGGAAAGCTAGATCCACTCGTGGCAAAGTAAATCCATGGATCAAATCCAACACAACTTCATCACACTAACAAATCACAAAAAAAATTTGGGGCTATTTTTGTGGGGATTTTCGAATTTGTGGAAGAACACAACAAAATCAAGCTAGAAAAAGAGAGGGGAGGCTCCGAAATCGTGATCAACGTGGCTCATGATACCAAGATGATGTAGGGTAGAACCCTAGATGCCCGATCTTTCACGAAAGGAGCGGATCCCGCGATGAACACGAAGAACAAGAGGAGAAAATACGAGGAGAAACACGAGAGAATCACTCAAACCAACAAGATTCGATTACACATGCACTAGATCCTCGAAACACAAAGAGAGTCACGATCCACGATCAACAAGGGACAATACAAAGGTAACTAGTTCATCTCCGTGAGGAGGCCTTGAGTTCTTCCCGTTAGGGGTCTTGAATCCAGGTGGATCTTCTCCGAAGAGGCACGGTCTCTCTCGGAGGAGCAGATCCGGATGGATGAGCAAAGCTCTATCTCTCAAATGAGCTATCACTTTGCTAAAAGTCAAAAGAGGGAGGAGGAGTGATAGAGGCGAAGGTGTCACGATGTTTCGATGAGATGGTGGCTATCGATTTCTGTGGGAGTCGACCTTGACGATCCGACTACGAACGTGCGAGACTTCGCGCCTTAGCAATCGCTATACCAACTTCCAAGGGGTTATTGACCACGCCGGAGCGCGATCAACCTGACCACGAGGGTCTGTTTCCTGCGAGCAAACGAAGAACAAGCAAGAAACTGAGATTGCAATCTGGATATTGCTAATATAAGAGGAAAGCTTTATTAATGAGGGTGGGGTTCTGTGACGCCTTTGTCTGGTCGTTGAACACAAACGAAGTACGCGAAGTTGCAGCTATGGCGAACTTTTAATCTAAACAAAACCCAAAGTCTAAAAGGTGCCCTAAGGGCTGTATATATGGAGGAAGAGGGGGGGATTTCGTGGCCCTTGAAGGAGGGGTCCGAAACCAACCCTATCTCTTGTTTCCCCACACATACGGACTCTAAAACAGCCTATACTCAAGTATTTCGAAATTACATGGGCCTGGCCCAATAATAAGGTGACGCAGCACCTATAATAGCCTCTGGACGAAATTTATGAAGTGGCATCTTGTATATTTCGTCCAAGGCTTCCTGCACTCATTATGGTGGCTTCAAAGTCCTGAAATCATCACTTGTAACTCCGTTCTTGTTCCCCTTGCGCATGCCATCATCTCCATGCTTGAACTTGCTCCAAGGTTCCTCTTTCTTGTCCAAGCTAGGCCCTTCATTTGTAAGCAAAACAAATGTATCCAATTTAGGCAGCATCATATTCTCATGAACATTAGAATCATTACCAAGAAACAAAAGTACCTGATAATTTAATTGGCATGCGCGAGCTCTAGTAATTGGTCCAGTATGTATAGCAGCAGGGGCTGTGGGTGTAACAATGGTATTGATGTCCTCATCAAGGAGGAGTATATATAGTCTAGGTGGGCGAAGGTGTACAAGGGCCTCGGCCCGAAACTACGCACAGGCAGGGACCGGACGTCTGGTCTGGAGCGGACGTCCGGTGGCTCGTGGACGTCCGGACGTCCGGAGGTCACCGGTCTTCCGTCATTTCGGCTCGGGTGCAGATACACCGGGTGTCCGGAGTCAGCCGGTCGTCTGGTCGCCGGATGTCCTGTCTTTTCCGGATTTCCGCTGATTTGGCTCGGGTGTGGGGTGGCCGGTCGTCCGGTGGGAGACGGACGTCCGCTCGCTGGGAACTGTCGGTCGTCCGGTGGGGGCCGGACGTCCGCTCGCTGTAGTATGCGTTGGCTGGGCTTGGGCCGGCTGAGGCTTCAGGAGCCGGACGTCCGGTCCCGACCGGTCGTCCGGTGGCTGGTGTTTCTTTGGCGGCTCTTCTTCTTGTCCCTCCTCCTTGGTGTCCTCGCCGTCTTGTCCGTTGGCTGCAGCTACCCCGTGGCCTTCATCCACGTACCTGATCACACATAGTGTTTCCGTTTGAGGTAGTAGCCATGTCTCATGTGTAGAAAGTAGCAGTTCGGAGAGGAGCGAGTTCACCTTATCTTCGATAGCCTTTGCTCGAGATCTTGTCATGGGTCCAAGTGGTGTCGTGGGAGATGTAGATACGTCCATGGGGATAACCGTGGGATGCTCCGCATCAGACTACTTCGACAACAAGCTCAACGAACAAAAACAAGAGAACAATGCAAGAATGGACGAGATTCGTGCCTTGTTGGTCAACCGCTCTTCTACCACTTCCGCCTATTCAAGATGGAGCCACTCGAGTCGACACTCCGACGACACCATCTTCGGCTCAAGTATACCGACATTGAACACTCTTCAACGAGCCGCGCGCCAAGACCGTCAAGCAAACCGCAACCCTCTACACAGCAATTCGCGTCAAGAGCAACTCCTAGAGGAAGAACACCGGCATCGTCAAAATCAAGCTACATTTGCACAAGCACAAGAAAGGTAACGCCAACATCAACAAGTGGAAGAACAAGAACGCCTCCGCCAACAAGAACGAGAGGAAGAGCGAGCGCGCCAACATCAAGATGAGCAAGACGCCATCGCGCTACGTCAACAACAAGAACGACGTGAAGCTCAAGCACTTGACGCGCTACGTGCCCTCCGACATACCAATCGTGCCGTTGCCAACCGGAACCGCCATACACGTCAAGAAGAAGAAGCACTTCGCGACGAAGTTCAAGAGCGACTATATCAAGCACGATCGCAACGACAAGCTCCACAAGCTCCTCTTCAACCTAGACAAGAACCACAAGTTCGCCAAGAGCTACAAGACATTTGGAATCCTCCACGCCAAGAGCAACTTGAGGTTGACAATCCTCCACGTCAAGGGCGTCATGCGTCATAACCGTCGACCACAACACAATGAAGAGCAACGCTATGGCAAGCTCAAGTTCACCATGCCCAAGTTCAACGGAAGCAATGATCCCGAAGAGTACCTTTCATGGGCATTGAAGGTCGACAAGATCTTTCATTTGCACAACTACGAGGAAGAAAAAAGATCACCATGGCATCCCTTGAATTCCAAGACTACGTTCTCATTTGGTGGGAACAAGTCATCGAGCGCCATGGAGCAAGAGGTGAACCACCCATCACAACATGGGCTCAAATGAAGGATGTCATGAGAGCGTGTTTTGTGCCAACCTATTACAACCGCGACCTCTTCAAGAAACTCCAACTCCTTAAGCAAGGAACTAAGAGCGTTGAAGAGTACTACAAGGAAATGGAAATTGCCATGATACGAGCCAATGTCACGGAAGATGATGAGCAAACTATGGCACGTTTCTTGAATGGACTCAACCATCCTATCAAGAAGATTGCGGACTTCCAACCATACTCGAACCTCATCGAGCTAGTGCACCAAGTTACCAAGGCGGAACGTCAAGTACAACATGACTTCAAGTACGCCAAGTACTCTTCCAAGAACTACGGCTCCAACAACCAAGCTTCAACGACTCCAATAACTTCTACCTCAACCAAACCTTCTACAAGCAACGACGACAAGTCAAGTTACAAGAAAACTTCGACATCATCAAGTCGTCCTCCTACTACAAGCAACTTCAAGCTGAGAGCTTCATCCTCTACTCCAACCGATGAGACCATCAAGACAAGTTCCATCAAGTGCTTCACTTGCGGCGGCCGAGGCCACAAATCCTTCAAGTGTACCAACAAGCGCACCATGATCCTCAATGACGACAGCACCTATGACTCCATGAGTGAAGAGGAAATGGAGGCCCTTGAGCAAGTGGCCATGCATCGGCACGTGAATGAGGATGAAGATGATCAAGGCTTTTGTGACGAAGATTCGAGCCCCGCACTCGTTGTCTCCAAAGTCTTGACACTTCAACATCAACAAGATGAAGACCAAAGATGCCATATCTTCCACACCAAGGCGGGCATCAATGGACGGTCCGTCAAGGTCATCATCGATGGAGGGAGTTGCCATAACTTGGCAAGTGAAGAACTATGCTCCAAGCTCCAATTGGTCAAGATGAAGCATCCCCACCCCTACAAGGTCCAATGGTTAAGCGACTCCGGCACTATTCAAGTGGAACATATGGTGCAAGTTTCCTTCAAGATAGGAGCATATGAAGATACTTTGGAGTGTGATGTTGTTCCGATGTCCGTTTGCCATCTCCTTCTTGGACGGCCATGGCAATTTGACCAAGGCGTCATCCACAATGGGCCTACCAATCACTATAGCTTCAAGATGAAGGGAAAGGAGTACGTGCTACGACCTATGTCTCCAAGTCAAGTGATCGCCGACAAGCAAGCCACCCATGATGAGGACATCAATACCATTGTTACACCCACAGCCCCTGCTGCTATACATACTGGACCAATTACTAGAGCTCGCGCACGCCAATTAAATTATCAGGTACTTTCGTTTCTTGGTAATGATTCTAATGTTCATGAGAATATGATGCTGCCTAAATTGGATACATTTGTTTTGCTTACAAATGAAGGGCCTAGCTTGGACAAGAAAGAGGAACCTTGGAGCAAGTTCAAGCATGGAGATGATGGCATGCGCAAGGGGAACAAGAACGGAGTTAGAAGTGATGATTTCAGGACTTTGAAGCCACCATAATGAGTGGAGGAAGCCTTGGACGAAATATACAAGATGCCACTTCATAAATTTCGTCCAGAGGCTATTATAGGTGCTGCGTCACCTTATTATTGGGCCAGGCCCATGTAATTTCGAAATACTTGAGTATAGGCTGTTTTTAGAGTCCGTATGTGTGGGGAAACAAGAGATAGGGTTGGTTTCGGACCCCTCCTTCAAGGGCCATGAAATCCCCCCCTCTTCCTCCATATATACAGCCCTTAGAGCACCGTTTAGACTTTGGGTTTTGTTTAGATTAAAAGTTCGCCATAGCTGCAACTTCGCGTACTTCGTTTGTGTTCAACGACCAGACAAAGGCGTCACAGAACCCCACCTTCATTAATAAAGCTTTCCTCTTATATTCTCAATATCCCGATTGCAATCTCAGTTTCTTGCTTGTTCTTCGTTTGCTCCCAGGAAACAGACCCTCGTGGTCAGGTTGATCGTGCTCCGGCGTGGTCAATAACCCCTTGGAAGTTGGTATAGCGATTGCTAAGGCGCGACGTCTCGCACGTTCGTAGTCAGATCGTCAAGGTCGACTCCCACAGAAAACGATAGCCACCATCTCATCGAAACATCGAGACACCTTCGCATCTATCAAGTGGTATCAGATTTTCAGGTTGCTCGGTGAGATTTTACAGTTTTTCGTAGTTTAGATCGAGTCTGTTCTTCATACCTACAGTCCACGAAAAAGCCAAAAAAAATTAGGGTTAGTTCATCATATCCGAACCAATCTGAGCCTTTGCATAATCTTTTTAGGGTTTTTGCTTTGTTGAATCTGCGGTTGCATCGTCGTGTCGAGTTGCTGGTCTTAGCGTCTAGTCTTTTAGAGTTTCGAGTTCTGGTCCTAAGTTGTCACGCCGCCGCCGCACCATCATCATCGCCCCTGCCATCTACCACCACCGCTTATCTGCCACCGCTCTGAATCCATATACCACCACCATATATCCACCACCAATCCGAGTTCTTTTCATATTAGGTTTGTTTTCGAGATCCATCTAGTTTCCGATTCGTGTTTCCTTGCCTGAGTAGGTTTCGGAAAAAAAAAAGTCTGGAGACCCCCGGGCAGTTTTTAGGCCAAAATTTCGGCAGTCAAAAATATTTTTTCCCTATCCTATTTTTAGGTCCCAGGGAGCGTTTTGAGACACTCGCCATCATAGTGATTTTTTGTCGCACTTTTTCGTTGTCGCTGCCCTGATTTCCAAAAAAAAAATTGTCGAAAAAAATTTCGTGTCAATCCTGTTAGTTTGACTTGGGAAGAGTTTTGAGACACTCGCTATTATAGTGATTTTTTGCAAAAAAAAAGGAGCGCAAAAAAAACGATTTTTTTTAGAGTGTGCTCTTCCCTTGTTTACTGGCCGCGCCGTGATTTTGTTAGTGTTCTAGGCTCGCGTCTCTAGTACGGTCTAGCCTAGGACCAGCACAGTACCGTCGTTGAGCGTTTATTCAACTTTGCATCTCTGAATTGATTATTGCTGACATTTTTGCTACTATATCATAAGCCTTCCCAGCTCCCCATACATCTACGTCGTGCGTTTGACACCACCTGGCAATCGCTCTGTCCAATCTTTGAGAGTTTTGACTACAACGGTGGCCGATCACCACCTGCTGCTGGGTAAGAACTGGTAAGCATTTGAGATTCGCTTGACGGATTTGTGATACACCACCACCACCACTTCCTAGTAGTCTGTAGGATCATATTTTTGTGTGTTTCTATTGCTGCTAACCATGGCAGGATCACAAGCCGATGAGACTGATTGGGAGAACATGACGAACAAACAGCTACATGATAAATTTCAGCAAATGATGAGTGGACAGGTGCAAGATGTGCTAAACAGATTTGAAGAGGCCATGGAGAAGATAGATGGAATTGAGAAGACGTTCGAAACAAAGCTCAATAACAAGTTTAATGAATTGCTAGCGCGTCTTCCACAACCACCGCCGGCTGCACCTGTCGCACCTCTACAACAAAAACAACGTCGCCTTCCAAATCAAGTGGGACGAGCACAACGCGTTCCCCTTGAGCCTGGTCAAACTTCTGGTGCCGCTGCACCTACTGTTGATGCTTCTATGGCTCCTGCTGCCGCTAAGGAGGACGATTATGCGGGCGATTACGAGGATGAGGTTGATCAAAATCAGAACTATGTACCAGCACCAGGTCGTCCACATGCCAATAATCGCAATAGTAGGGCTGCATTACCAGCTCAAGTACGAGATCATGACCATCTTCCTAAACTGAAATTGAATATTCCACCATTTGAGGGTAGATATGTTCCTGATATATATCTTACTTGGGAGTTAGAAACTGAACAACGTTTTACATGTTTACAATATCCCGAGGAGAGACGTGTTGCTGCTGCTGTTTGTGCTTTTACTAGTTTTGCATGTGTATGGTGGTCTGAACATTGTAGATTATATCCTATTCTAGCTACGTGGGCTGCTTTGAAAACTGCTATGCGTACTCGTTGGGTTCCACCATATTATCAACGTGAATTACTTCAAAAATTGCAGCGCTTAAGACAAGGAAAAAATTCTGTAGAAGAAAATTATCAGGAATTACAAACTGGCATGATTAGATGTGGTATTGTTGAGGAGAATGAAGATATGCTTGCACGTTTCATGGGTGGATTAAATAGAGAGATTCAGACCATTCTAGAGTATAAGGAGTATAATAATATCACTCGTTTATTCCATCTTGCTTGTAAAGCTGAACGTGAAGTGCAGGATCGACAGGCATTGGCGCGAACTAATTTTTCTGCAGGTCGATCTTCATCATGGACACCGCGTGCCTCCTCTACTTCCACATGTCCTACTGCGGCACCACTGACTTCAGCCGCCAATTCCAACCGAGAAACAAGAAAACAGGCACCACCACCACCATCTGCCAAGAGTACACCTTCTAGGCCTGCCCAGAGCTCTTCTTCATCTATTGATGAGGACATCAATACCATTGTTACACCCACAGCCCCTGCTGCTATACATACTGGACCAATTACTAGAGCTCACGCACGCCAATTAAATTATCAGGTACTTTCATTTCTTGGTAATGATTCTAATGTTCATGAGAATATGATGCTGCCTAAATTGGATACATTTGTTTTGCTTACAAATGAAGGGCCTAGCTTGGACAAGAAAGAGGAACCTTGGAGCAAGTTCAAGCATGGAGATGATGGCATGCGCAAGGGGAACAAGAACGGAGTTACAAGTGATGATTTCAGGACTTTGAAGCCCCCATAAGGAGTGCAGGAAGCCTTGGACGAAATATACAAGATGCCACTTCATAAATTTCGTCCAGAGGCTATTATAGGTGCTGCGTCACCTTATTATTGGGCCAGGCCCATGTAATTTCGAAATACTTGAGTATAGACTATTTTTAGAGTCCGTATTTGTGGGGAAACAAGAGATAGGGTTGGTTTCGGACCCCTCCTTCAAGGGCCACGAAATCCCCCCCTCTTCCTCCATATATACATCCCTTAGGGCACCGTTTAGACTTTGGGTTTTGTTTAGATTAAAAGTTCGCCATAGCTGCAACTTCGCGTACTTCGTTTGTGTTCAACAACCAGACCAAGACGTCACAGAACCCCACCTCGATCAATAAAGCTTTCATCTTATATTCGCAATATCCAGATTGCAAATCTTTGTTTCTTGCTTGTTCTTCGTTTGCTTGCAGGAGATAGACCCTCGGGGTCAGGTTGATTGTGCTCCGGCGTGGTCAATAACCTCTCGGAGTTGGTTTAGCGATTGCTAAGGCGCGACGTCCTCGCACGTTCGTAGTCGGATCGTCAAAGTCTACTCCACCAAAAACGATAGATATCATCTCATCGAAAGATCGGGACACCCCCGCCTCTAACATCTATGGCATCAACAGGGCACACATATGATATTATTTGTCATCGTTGTAAGGGAAGAGGTCATTATGCGAAAGAATGCCAATCTCCGCGTGTTACGATTGCTACTGAGGATGGTGGGTATGAGTCAGCTAGTGACTATGATGAGGAGACTTTGGCTCTTATTACAAGTGAAGAACACGGTGGAGATGATTCTGATCATGAGACGCAATACATGGCTCCTGAAGACGCTGACAGGTATGAATGTTTAGTTTCTCAACGTGTTTTGAGTGTGCAGGTCACACAAGCTGAGCAAAATCAGAGGCATAATTTGTTCCATACAAAGGGAGTTGTGAAGGAACGTTCTGTTCGCGTCATCATAGATGGAGGGAGCTGCAACAACTTGGCTAGCATGGAGATGGTGGAGAAGCTATCTCTCACCACAAGACCACATCCACATCCTTACTATATCCAATGGTTCAACAACAGCGGCAAGGTTAAGGTAACACGTACTGTTCGTGTGCATTTTAGTATCTCTACATATGCTGATTATGTTGATTGTGATGTGGTACCCATGCAAGCATGTTCATTATTACTTGGTAGACCATGGCAATTTGATAAAAAATCTGTACACCATGGTAGAAACAATCAGTATACTCTTGTTCATAAGGATAAACATATTACTTTGCTTCCTATGACTCCTGATTCTATTTTGAAAGATGATATTAATAGAGCTAGTAAAGCAAAACAGGAGAAAAATAAGAGTGAAAATCAGATTGTGGCAAAAGAATTTGAGCAACAAATGAAGCCTAATAATAAACCATCTAGTGTTGCTTCTGAAATTAAATTGAAAAGTGCATGTTTACTTGCCACCAAATCTGATATTGATGAGCTAGATTTCAGCAAATCTGTTTACTATGCTTTTATGTGCAAAGAGGCGTTATTTTCATTCGAGGACGTGCCTTCCTCTTTGCCTCCTGCTGTCACTAACATTTTGCAGGAGATCGGTGACGTCTTTCCACAAGACGTGCCACCGGGATTACCACCTATTCTCGGGATTGAGCATCAGATTGACTTAATTCCCGGTGATTCGTTGCCAAACCGTGCGCCATACCGTACCAATCCTGATAGAGGCGAGGGTGTCCCGATCTTTCGATGAGATGATAGCTATCGTTTTTGGTGGAGTAGACTTTGACGATCCGACTACGAACGTGCGAGGACATCGCGCCTTAGCAATCGCTAAACCAACTCCGAGAGGTTATTGACCACGCCGGAGCACAATCAACCTGTCCACGAGGGTCTATCTCCTGCAAGCAAACGAAGAACAAGCAAGAAACTAAGATTTGCAATCTGGATATTGCGAATATAAGATGAAAGCTTTATTGATCGAGGTGGGGTTCTGTGACGTCTTGGTCTGGTCGCTGATCACAAACGAAGTACGCGAAGTTGCAGCTATGGCGAACTTTTAATCTAAACAAAACCCAAAGTCTAAACGGTGCCCTAAGGGCTGTATATATGGAGGAAGAGGGGGGGATTTCGTGGCCCTTGAAGGAGGGGTCCGAAACCAACCCTTTCTCTTGTTTCCCCACACATACGGCCTCTAAAAACAGCCTATACTCAAGTATTTCGAAATTACATGGGCCTGGCCCAATAATAAGGTGACGCAGCACCTATAATAGCCTCTGGACGATATTTATGAAGTGGCATCTTGTATATTTCGTCCAAGGCTTCCTGCACTCATTATGGTGGCTTCAAAGTCCTGAAATCATCACTTGTAACTCCGTTCTTGTTCCCCTTGCGCATGTCATCATCTCCATGCTTGAACTTGCTCCAAGGTTCCTCTTTCTTGTCCAAGCTAGGCCCTTCATTTGTAAGCAAAACAAATGTATCCAATTTAGGCAGCATCATATTCTCATGAACATTAGAATCATTACCAAGAAACGAAAGTACCTGATAATTTAATTGGCGTGCGCGAGCTCTAGTAATTGGTCCAGTTTGTATAGCAGCAGGGGCTGTGGGTGTAACAATGGTATTGATGTCCTCATCATCCTCCCCTTCTTGAAATGAAGTCGTCCTCGATGGAAGCTCATCTTCCTCACCCAAATAAGGCTTCAAATCTGCAATGTTAAAAGTGGGACTAACCCCAAAATCTGCAGGCAGCTCAAGTTTATATGCATTATCATTTATTTTCTCTAACACCTTAAAAGGACCATCAGCACGTGGCATTAGCTTTGATTTGCGTAAATCAGGAAATCTATCCTTACGCAAATGTAACCAAACAAGATCTTCAGGTGCAAACACAACATGTTTTCTACCCTTATCTCCAGCAAGTTTATATTTAGCATTCATACGCTCAATGTTCTCCTTAGTTAACTCATGCATTTTTAAGATCAATTCAGCACGTTGTTTAGCATCAAAATTAACCTTCTCCGAAGATGGAAGAGGCAACAAATTAATAGGTGCACGAGGTAGGAATCCATATACAATTTCAAAAGGGCACATCTTAGTAGTAGAATGCAACGAACGATTATAAGCAAATTCAATATGAGGCAAGCATTCTTCCCACATTTTCTTGTTATTCTTCAAAACAGCCCTAAGCATAGTAGACAAAATTCTATTGACTACTTCAGTTTGTCCATCAGTTTGGGGTGACAAGTAGTACTAAAAAACAGTTTAGTCCCCAACTTAGCCCATAAACATCTCCAAAAGTGGCTAAGAAATTTGGTATCACGATCTGAAACAATAGTATTTGGCACACCATGCAAGCGAATAATTTCACGAAAGAACAAATCAGCAACATTAGCAGCATCATCGCTTTTATGACATGGTATAAAGTGTGCCATTTTTGAGAACCTATCCACGACAACAAATATGCTATCCCTCCCCTTCTTTGTTCGTGGTAAACCCAAAACAAAGTCCATAGATATATCCTCCCATGGAACACTAGGTACAGGCAAAGGCATATATAAACCATGAGGATTGAGTCGTGACTTAGCTTTTTGACATGTAGTGCAGCGAGCAACAAAGCGCTCAACATCCCGTCTCATCTTTGGCCAAAAGAAATGTGTAGCAAGTACATCCTCCGTCTTCTTTACGCCAAAGTGTCCCATTAATCCTCCTCCATGCGCCTCCTGCAACAACAAAAGACGAACGGAGCTAGCTGGAATGCATAGCTTGTTAGCACGAAACACAAATCCATCGTTAACGACGAACTTGTTCCATGTTCTTCCTTCTTTACAATTCTGCAATACATCTTTAAATTCAGCATCGTGCACATATTGATCTTTGATGGTCTCCAAACCAAATATTTTAAAGTCAAGTTGTGAAAGCATAGTATAACGACGAGACAATGCATCAGCAATAACATTTTCTTTACCCTTCTTGTGTTTAATGACATAAGGGAAAGTCTCAATGAATTCAACCCATTTAGCATGTCTACGGTTCAGTTTGGCTTGACTTTTAATATGTTTCAAAGATTCATGATCAGAATGAATAACAAATTCTTTGGGCCATAAATAATGTTGCCATGTTTCCAAAGTCCGAACAAGAGCATATAATTCCTTATCATAAGTAGAGTAATTCAGACTAGGCCCACTCAATTTTTCAGAAAAGTATGCAACAGGTTTGCCATCTTGTAATAACACACCTCCTAATCCAATTCCACTAGCATCACATTCAAGCTCAAAAGTCTTATTAAAATCAGGAAGTTGGAGTAAAGGAGCATGTGTTAACTTATCTTTCAACACCGTGAAGGCTTCTTCCTGTGCGGTACCCCAAACAAAAGGCACATCCTTCTTTGTAAGCTCGTTGAGAGCTGCAGCAATGGTACTGAAATCTCTCACAAAACGCATATAGAAACCAGCGAGGCCAAGGAAACTCCTCACTTGTGTGACCGTTTTGGGCTGCGGCCAACTCTCAATAGCGTCAATCTTGGCTTTATCAACTTCAATTCCCTGTGGAGTAACAACATAGCCAAGAAAAGATACTCGGTCGGTGCAAAAGGTGCACTTCCCAAGGTTACCAAACAAACATGCATCACGTAGAGCAATAAAAACAACATGTAAATGTTCCAAATGTTCCTCCAAAGATCTGCTATGATAGAGGCGAGGGTGTCCCGATCTTTCGATGAGATGATAGTTATTGTTTTTGGTGGAGTAGACTTTGACGATCCGACTACGAACGTGCGAGGACGTCGCGCCTTAGCAATCGCTAAACCAACTCCGAGAGGTTATTGACCACGCCGGAGCACAATCAACCTGACCACGAGGGTCTATCTCCTGCAAGCAAACGAAGAACAAGCAAGAAACTAAGATTTGCAATCTGGATATTGCGAATATAAGATGAAAGCTTTATTGATCAAGGTGGGGTTCTGTGACGTCTTGGTCTGGTCGTTGAACACAAACGAAGTACGCGAAGTTGCAGCTATGGCGAACTTTTTAATCTAAACAAAACCCAAAGTCTAAACGGTGCCCTAAGGGCTGTATATATGGAGGAAGAGGGGAGGATTTCGTGGCCCTTGAAGGAGGGGTCCGAAACCAACCCTATCTCTTGTTTCCCCACACATACGGACTCTAAAAATAGCCTATACTCAAGTATTTCGAAATTACATGGGCCTGGCCCAATAATAAGGTGACGCAGCACCTATAATAGCCTCTGGACGAAATTTATGAAGTGGCATCTTGTATATTTCGTCCAAGGCTTCCTGCACTCCTTATGGTGGCTTCAAAGTTGATGAGGACATCAATACCATTGTTACACCCACAGCCCCTGCTTCTATACATACTGGACCAATTACTAGAGCTCGCGCACGCCAATTAAATTATCAGGTACTTTCGTTTCTTGGTAATGATTCTAAAGTTCATGAGAATATGATGCTGCCTAAATTGGATACATTTGTTTTGTTTACAAATGAAGGGCCTAGCTTGGACAAGAAAGAGGAACCTTGGAGCAAGTTCAAGCATGGAGATGATGGCATGCGCAAGGGGAACAAGAACGGAGTTACAAGTGATGATTTCAGGACTTTGAAGCCACCATAAGGAGTGCAGGAAGCCTTGGACGAAATATACAAGATGCCACTTCATAAATTTCGTCCAGAGGCTATTATAGGTGCTGCGTCACCTTATTATTGGGCCAGGCCCATGTAATTTCGAAATACTTGAGTATAGGCTATTTTTAGAGTCCGTATGTGTGGGGAAACAAGAGATAGGGTTGGTTTCAGACCCCTCCTTCAAGGGCCACGAAATCCCCCCCTCTTCCTCCATATATACAGCCCTTAGGGCACCGTTTAGACTTTGGGTTTTGTTTAGATTAAAAGTTCGCCATAGCTGCAACTTTGCGTACTTCGTTTGTGTTCAACGACCAGACCAAGACGTCACAGAACCCCACCTCGATCAATAAAGCTTTCATCTTATATTCGCAATATCCAGATTGCAAATCTTAGTTTCTTGCTTGTTCTTCGTTTGCTTGCAGGAGATAGACCCTCGTGGTCAGGTTGATTGTGCTCCGGCGTGGTCAATAACCTCTCGGAGTTGGTTTAGCGATTGCTAAGGCGCGACATCCTCGCACGTTCGTAGTCGGATCGTCAAAGTCTACTCCACCAAAAACGATAGATATCATCTCATCGAAAGATCGGGACACCCTCACCTCTATCAACCATGAATAAAGTGTGAACCACCATCAGTCATTAAATATCTAGGAACTCCAAACCTTGGGAAAATAACTTCTTTAAGCATTTTAATGGAAGTGTTATGATTAGCACTACTAGTTGGAATAGCTTCTACCCACTTAGTAACGTAATCAATAGCAACCAAAATATGTGTATACCCATTAGAGGAAGGAAAAGGTCCCATATAATCAAAACCCCAAACATCAAATGGTTCGACAGCAAGTGAATAATCCATAGGCCTTTCTTGACGCTTACCAATATTATGAATTCGTTGACATTCATCACAAGATAAAACAAACTAACAGGCATCCTTGAAGAGAGTAGGCCAATAAAAACCAGATTGCAATACCTTGTGACCAGTTCTATCTCCTGCATGATGCCCTCCATAAGCTTCGGAGTGACATTTCTATAGGATTTGTTCCTGTTCCTGCTCAGGTACACAACGTCTAATAATACCATCTACTCCTTCTTTATAAAGATGTGGGTCATCCCAAAAGTAATGTCTTAAATCATAGAAGAACTTTTTCTTTTGTCGGTAAGTGAAACTAGGTGGTATGTGTCAGATTCAGGGCTCCGCAGAACCAAGAAGGTTTGATCTCTGGGTGTGTGCGAAGAACTCAACTTAACCAGCCTACCAACTCGTGCCCCACAGCCTAGCCTAGCGGAACTCGCGTCAGCAAAGAAGAAGACAAACATGGTAGTTTACCCAGGTTCGGGCCACCTTGCGGTGTAAAACCCTACTCCTGCTTTGTGGTGGATTGGCCTCACGAGGGGCTGAAGATGAACAAGTACAGAGGGTGAACAACCTCGCGAGGGCTCGGGGGTTAGAATGAGTCGACCCCTTCTATGGTGGTGGCTAACCTATCTTTATAGTGGCCTCGGTCCTCTTCCCCCAAAACGTAGGCGGAAAGGGATCCCAAAGTGGCCCATTTGAAAGGGGACAAGTAGCACATCTTATCCTGACGAAAGGTGGTCTTCACCTGCAAAGCTTCTGGTCATGACGCAACGGTGGCCTCGGCGATGACATCCGTCCTGCCGCGCTGGTGGTCTTGGTCTTGTAGCACTAGAATGGAAACCTTTGGTAGATTCCTCGGGAACCCACGCCTGTCCTTGCCTCCTTAGCACCAAAGAGGAAACTACCTTCTCTGTGCCCGCTGGCGCCCGCCTGGCCTTGGTCGTCATGGCTTGCATCATCGCAGCCTCACGAGGCTGGTACCTGCATAGAAATCTCCGCTCCTTAGGTGGCAGCCTGGGAAGGACGCTCCCTCCGGAGGTCTTGGTGTCGTCCGCCTCGCGAGGCCAGGGGTCCCCGCGAGGGTCTTGTCTTGGCGGTCTTGTAGATGGGCCGTACCAGGCCGTCGATAGAGCCACGCCATGGGCCGCAGGCAGGCAAGTCTGGGTACCCTGGTTCCTAGAATGCCGACAGTAGCCCCCGAGCCCAAGGCGCGCTCGAAGTTGGCTTCGAGGCGAAGCCAAAGGGCAAGAGTGAAGCGCCGCGGGGCCCAACCTCCTGTGGGCTAGGCTGATGCGTGGCGCCTGACGGGACGTGGGCGTCTCCGCTTCCCCGTGCCGCCTCGGCAACTTCTCGACTTAACAACTGCCTGGTGCACGCACCTGAGCCATCATTGCCATGCTGTGCGCTTGCCTTCTGCTTCTTCTCCTCCTCGCGATCTCGCGTCCTCTTGGCCAGATTCTGCAATAGCTCCAATCCATCTTGCTGCCATGGCTCCCAGGAAGAAAAAGGGGAAGATCCCTGCAGCTGCAGAGCCCTCGCCAGGGCCGGAACAAGCGCTGGGCCGGTCCACGGTGATCAACCGCGAGGGGTTGGATAAGGTCTGGCATGCCATTGCCACCGATTCCAATGAGTGGAAGGCAACCAAAATCTGGCCCGCCTCTTGGACCTTGGCCGACATGGAGGCCACTAAGATCCCCCTTCATCTCCATGCCCTTTTCGCTGGGCTGTTGCCGCCGTTCTCTGATTTCTTCAACGCCGTGCTATCGCACTACCAAATCCACGCATTGCATCTGGATCCCGGATCCGTCGTCCTCCTCTCCACCTTCGCGTTCTTGTGAGAGACCTTCGTGGGCATTGCTCCATCCGTGGCCCTGCTCCACCACTTCTTCTCGCTCCGGCTGGTCGACGGCGAGCAACGCTCGGGGTATGTGTCGCTCCAGGCGGTGGCGGCGACCGCAGGCTCCGGCATCGACTCCACGCTTCGCCCGGACGCAAGGGGGTTTCTGAGGCAGTCGGTGTATGTAGATGCCACTGTATACAGCCCCCTGCTACTGATCCCGTCCGCCCCCGCGAAACCGAGCTCCGGATGGGGGCACGCGAGGCTGGTCGACCCGCGGCTCGCACGAGTCATGACAAGGTTGGCTAACCTGAGGAAGGCGGGGGTGACGATGGCGATGGTGGTGAGGGAGTTCACCCGGTGGCGCATCGCCCCGCTCCAGTGCCATTCCCGCCCGATGTGGGCTTTCACCGGCCCCGAAGACGACATGAGGCTTTAGCAGCCCTCCCTTCCTTCCAGCACACAGCACACAATGCTCCATCTCCTGACCGGGGAAGAACCCGTTGGGCTCCCTGCAGACGGGTTCCCTCTGTACAATCACCCAAGGGGGGAGCCTTCGCGAAGAAGATGACACTCTTAGATGAGTGGGGGGTGCTCCCCGAGGGCCATGAGGGGCCTCGCGACAACCCCCTCTTGGTGACTCCCGGGCACCAAGGTGTGCGCTCCAGAGGTGGTCGCGGGAGAGCGGGCACCATCATGCGCTCCCGAGGCACCCGCTCCCAACCCCACAGGCGGCAGGGGAGGAGTCCTGCCCGTGGATGCGGCTGCTTTCTCCGCTGTGGAGGGCTATGTGCCAGCCCCCAGCGCGTCTCCTTTGGATCCCGGGGCATCCCGCAAGAGGAAAGAGCCCGGGAGCCACTGCAACCCTGTCCCAAGGACCCTGAAGAGGAACAAGTGGATCGCTGTGGATGAGTAAGTACCTCGCTTTCCTCTTGACCCTTGCATATCCCGTCTCCGTCTAACTTTTCTCCCTCAGGACCCCTTCCGCCGAGGAAGCGAGCACGTCCCGAGCGCCGCCTCCGGAGGGCACCGGTCCCGTCGCGACCTTAGGCCTCACGAGCCGAGCAGTTGCACGCGGGGTGGCGCCTGTGCCCGAGCCAAGGCTGTCTCTAGGGGGGGCCAGGCCTGTGCTCCCGATGTCCTTCTTCTGGGGTGATCTTTGGAGCACGAGGGTTGTGCCGAGGGCTCCCCCGCTGGTCCTTGCCGGTGGCTGGGCGCCCTGCGGGACGGCACCGTCCCCAAGCAGCAGGGCGAGTCCATGTCGGGCCCCACCTCGGGCCGCAGGAGCGGGCGAGGGAGTTCCAGCCCCCAGGCCCCTCCCGGAAGCGGGCGAGTCCTCGCGCGCCTCCCCAGCTGACTGGGGCACGGAGGAAAGCCCGGGCCAGGCGTTGGGACTTGCACATGGGCGCAGCGTCGTCCGACACGGCCTTCTTCAAGAAGCAACGAACACGCTGGGGCGCCTCGGGGTGGAGCTTGGTGACGTTGACGCCCGCCTCGTGGCGGAGCGCCTGTGTCTGGTGCGCGAATGGCGCGGCTAGAAGTCGCCATCAACTTCGGTCACCTGTAGCGTGAACATGCCTGAGGGGTGGCGGTGGGGCCCCTGGCCGCGGCGAGGGATGCTCGCGATCGCGCCCTGGAGGAGGCCCGAGCCATGGATCGCCGGCGCGAGGCGGCGGAGGAGCGCGAGAGGGAGCTCCAAGCTTCAAATGCCATCCTTGAGCAACAAGTCCGGGCACGCGTGGCCGCACTCGCTGCCCTGGCGGTCAGGCTGCCTGCGAGGGAGGCGAGGCCCCGCACGCTCGAGGACACGCTGGCGCTAGAGGCGATAGAGCAAAACCTGGAGCGTGAGCGGCTGGAAGTGATGGAATGCCAAGTCGCCGCTGCCGAGTATGCCCTCGCCTCTCGGGAGGCGAAGATCCAGTGAGAGGTCGATGAGAAGGTGGCGGGGATCCGCAGGACCCTTGCTGAGGAATACCGCCGGAAGCTGGAGCTCCAGGAAGCTCGCTTCTGCACGCGGCGCGACGAGCTGCAAGGCAAGGCCGACGTCCTAGAGAAGAAGTTAGCTGCGGCGGAGCAGCGCGAGGAAGCCGTTGGGGATGCTCGGGCCGCCGCTGAAGCTGAGTTGTCCTTCCTCCACCAGCAGGTAGAAGGCGTTTCCTCCCTCGTGGAGAAAGCTTCAGACGAGGCAAGCCGAGGTAGGGTGCTGCAACGCGAGCGCTCCAAGATGTTCTAGGCCATTGGGCTAAGGGCCAACCGGGCCCTGAGCAGCATTTGCGATGAGAACGTCTCCAGTCCGCTTGTTGCTGACGACACCGGCTACCTCAACTTCTTCACCCAGGTCGTGGCACGCCTCGAAGGTAGGACCGTGAGGGCGCGCCGACTCGTCGAAGAGAGAAGCTGCAACCTTCCTGCGCGCGCGTTCTCGCGCGTCTTCAGCCACCTTCTTCGCTCTGATCCTGACTTCGACTTCGATGCCGCGATAGCCCCCATACCTGGGGCAATCCAAGGCATCCTGGCGGGCTGGGTGGAAGATCACGTGGATGACCTGATAGCGGAGCTCGCCCCTGTCGATGATGTGGGCGCGCCTGTGGCCAAAGAACGCGGGGCCGAAGATGACGACGACGGCAGCGGAGATGATGATAGTGCGTCTCGCTAGGCTTGTATTTCCCTATTTTCCTGTCAAGACTTTGAATGTGACCCCGTGGGGATGCGAAAGCATTTTTTGGAAGAACTTTCTCTATGATGTATCAAATAGTACTGCACTCCCTGATGTAGCTCTTCCTTTATTTTTGGTGCACCCGCGACCACTGAGCAGGGGTGGCCATCATTGTCATGCTGGGCCGTGGTGCCCGATTCGAGGTCCGGAGGCTGACGCCCGTCGAGAGCCCTGGCAATGCGCGCCCGCTAGCTCACTCGAGAGCGCCGCGCGAGGGTTTGGAGAGGTGTGCGCGCGGTCAAGGCTGCAGTTGCTGAGGCTTGGGCCCTTAGGGCATCATCTTTAGCGCCACTGGGCTGACCCAAGCGTGCACACCGCGCCCAGCCCCCGCTCGCGGGGTGTGATGGGGGGAGCCATGGGTGCCATCTTTCACAAAGACAAAAATCAAGCAAAGTGAAAATGGCTAGAAGAAGAAAAACCAGGAACTCCCCCCTTTTTAAACAAAAACGCAAGAACTGCAAGTTCATTCCAAGAAGCAGCAAGTTTGGTTACAAGAAAAAGACAAGAACAGCTGCGTCTGGCACCTATGCTAGTCTTCTAGTCTTCCCGCCAGCGCGGAGCATCGGGCTTCCACTGGGCGTGGGCATAGTCATTGGGGACCGTGTCATCCGCCAGCGCGGAGCATGGGGCTTCCACTGAGACGTGGGTGGGAGCCCCCGTGAGGCTCAGGGGCAGCACTCATGAGACTCCGGGGCGTGTATAGCCCCACTCATTATTATGTGAGAGTGTCACGGGCGGAGACTTGAGGAGGCATAAGGCCGTCGCCTGCCTTCTAGCCGGGGAACCCGCCCCTTGCCCCCGGCAGCGTGCTGGCGAGCCCGACGTGGCGGCGGCCCTGGGCGGGGTCTCCGGCCTAGAAACCGAGGGCGAGCAGTGCAGCGCATTCCCGCGGCAGCCGCAAGTCACCTACCCGGCTCGCGTGGCGGCGCTGGGCCCCTCCCAAGCCTTTGGGCCTGCGCGCCCCCACCGGCGAGTGGCCATGGCTCGGGAGACCTCAGGCCCTCATGAGACTCCCTGGCCTCACGGGCTCCTCAGGTCCTTGGGTACCGCTCGGGGCCCCATCTTTCCTGAGGGCCCCGCCGCGCGAAGAGCGCGCCTCAGCGCGCTTAGTGTTGCTGCCGCCTCTTCAGCGTGCTGCGGCTGCGCGGTTCACCTGCACACCAACGTTAACATACATGTCCCGAAAAATATTCGCCACGGCGGGGGGAATCACCCTTCGGGGCAGCAAAGGCCCTGGCGCAGGCCTGCTTGCAGCCCTCAAGCACGGTGAGGCCTTGTCGACCTTGAGGACTCGATCAACGAGGGCCTACCTTCTGTCGACCCGCTTGCTCTTTGGCCTCGCCGATCGCCACTCCTGCTGACGGGTCACGATGGCCACGAGGCGGCCCGTCACGGCGCCCCTCCGAAAGGGCCATCTCCTCCACGCAGGGCCCGGGGCAACGCCCCCGGGGCTGCACGGAAAACCCCGCTTGCCCCTTCTCCGCTGCGGAGCCTCCTAGGGCTCCTCCGGAAGGACGAGCTGATGCAACACGTGCATGGGCGGGCCCTGTGCAAGCGCCGCGGCACCGGCAGGCGGCATCGAGGAGCTCGGCTACCCGGCTGCGCCATGCGTCATAATCGTCACCGGCCGGCCGGTAGCGCAGCAACTCGCGTGCCATCAGGAGCGCAGCTTGTGCGCCCGTCAGCCCCCGGCTGGTGCGGACCAAAAGCGCGACGGCTCGCCCGTTGTGTCGTGTGAGGGGTGGCAGCAGCGAACCTTGTCATTGGTGATGGTGCGCCGAGGAAGGCGGGGCGCGACAAGGAGCGTCGCGGCGGGGGGACGCCGCCCGGGCGGAGTGCGCGGCCCATCGCTCGGCGCGAGCCCGGCCAGACCTCGCCATGGCCAAGCAAGGATGGAACGCGGTTGATGAGTAGGGAGGCAGGGCTTCGCCACGCCCCTACCTGGCGTGCCAAATGTCGGATTCAGGGCTCCGCAGACCCAGGAAGGTTCGAACTCTGGGGAGTGTGCGAAGAACTCAACTTATCCAGCCTACCAACTCGTCGCCCCACAGCCTAGCCTAGCCGAACTCACGTAAGCAAAGAAGAAGACGAACACAGAAGTTTACCCAGGTTTGGGCCACCTTGCGGTGTAAAACCCTACTCCTGCTTTGTGGTGGCTTGGCCACACGAGGGGATGAAGATGAACAAGTACAGAGGGTGAACAAACTCGCGAGGGCTCGGGGGTGAGAATGAGCCGACCTTCTATGGTGGTGGCTAACCTATCTTTATAGTGGCCTCGGTCCTCTTCCCCCAAAACGTAGGCAGGAAGGGATCCCACAGTGGCTCATTTGAAAGGGGACAAGTAGTACATCTTATCCTGACGAAAGGTGGTCTTTGCCTGCAAAGCTTCTGGTCGTGATGCAACAGTGGGCTCGGTGATGACATCCGTCCTGCCACGCTGGTGGTCTTGGTCTTGTAGCACTAGAATGGAAACCTTTGGTAGATTCCTCGGGAACCCACGCCTGTCCTTGCCTCCTGATAGAGGCGAGGGTGTCCCGATCTTTCGATGAGATGATATCTATCGTTTTTGGTGGAGTAGACTTTGACGATCCGACTACGAACGTGCGAGGACGTCGCGCCTTAGCAATCGCTAAACCAACTCCGAGAGGTTATTGACCACGCCGGAGCACAATCAACCTGACCCCGAGGGTCTATCTCCTGCAAGCAAACGAAGAACAAGCAAGAAACTAAGATTTGCAATCTGGATATTGCGAATATAAGATGAAAGCTTTATTGATCGAGGTGGGGTTCTGTGACGTCTTGGTCTGGTTGTTGAACACAAACGAAGTACGCGAAGTTGCAGCTATGGCGAACTTTTAATCTAAACAAAACCCAAAGTCTAAACGGTGCCCTAAGGGCTGTATATATGGAGGAAGAGGAGGGGATTTCGTGGCCCTTGAAGGAGGGGTCCGAAACCAACCCTATCTCTTGTTTCCCCACACATACGGACTCTAAAAATAGCCTATACTCAAGTATTTCGAAATTACATGGGCCTGGCCCAATAATAAGGTGACGCAGCACCTATAATAGCCTATGGACGAAATTTATGAAGTGGCATCTTGTATATTTCGTCCAAGGCTTCCTGCACTCCTTATGGTGGCTTCAAAGTCCTGAAATCATCACTTGTAACTCCGTTCTTGTTCCCCTTGCGCATGCCATCATCTCCATGCTTGAACTTGCTCCAAGGTTCCTCTTTCTTGTCCAAGCTAGGCCCTTCATTTGTAAGCAAAACAAATGTATCCAATTTAGGCAGCATCATATTCTCATGAACATTAGAATCATTACCAAGAAACGAAAGTACCTGATAATTTAATTGGCGTGCGCGAGCTCTTGTAATTGGTCTAGTATGTATAGCAGCAGGGGCTGTGGGTGTAACAATGGTATTGATGTCCTCATCATCCTCCCCTTCTTGAAATGAAGTCGTCCTCGACGGAAGCTCATCTTCCTCACCCAAATAAGGCTTCAAATATGCAATTTTAAAAGTGGGACTAACCCCAAAATCTGCAGGCAGCTCAAGTTTATATGCATTATCATTTATTTTCTCTAACACCTTAAAAGGACCATCAGCACGTGGCATTAGCTTTGATTTGCGCAAATCAGGAAATCTATCCTTACGCAAATGTAACCAAACAAGATCTCCAGGTGCAAACACAACATGTTTTCTACCCTTATCTCCAGCAATTTTATATTTATTATTCATACGCTCAATGTTCTCCTTAGTTAACTCATGCATTTTTACGATCAATTCAGCACGTTGTTTAGCATCAAAATTAACCTTCTCCGAAGATGGAAGAGGCAACAAATCAATAGGTGCACGAGGTAGGAAACCATATACAATTTCAAAAGGGCACATCTTAGTAGTAGAATGCAACGAATGATTATAAGCAAATTCAATATGAGGCAAGCATTCTTCCCACATTTTCTTGTTATTCTTCAAAACAGCCCTAAGCATAGTAGACAAAGTTCTATTGACTACTTCAGTTTGTCCATCAGTTTGGGGGTGACAAGTAGTACTAAAAAGCAGTTTAGTCCCCAACTTAGCCCATAAACATCTCCAAAAGTGGCTAAGAAATTTGGTATCACGATCTGAAACAATAGTATTTGGCACACCATGCAAGCGAATAATTTCACGAAAGAACAAATCATCACATTAGCAGCATCATCGCTTTTATGACATGGTATAAAGTGTGCCATTTTCGAGAACCTATCCACGACAACAAATATGCTATCCCTCCCCTTCTTTGTTCGAGGTAAACCCAAAACAAAGTCCATAGATATATCCTCGCATGGAACACTAGGTACAGGCAAAGGCATATATAAACCATGAGGATTGAGTCGTGACTTAGCTTTTTGACATGTAGTGCAGCGAGCAACAAAGCGCTCAACATGCCGTCTCATCTTTGGCCAAAAGAAATGTGTAGCAAGTACATCCTCCGTCTTCTTTACGCCAAAGTGTCCCATTAATCCTCCTCCATGCGCCTCCTGCAACAACAAAAGACGAACGGAGCTAGCTGGAATGCATAGCTTGTTAGCACGAAACACAAATCCATCGTTAACGACGAACTTGTTCCATGTTCTCCCTTCTTTACAATTCTGCAATACATCTTTAAATTCAGCATCATGCACATATTGATCTTTGATGGTCTCCAAACCAAATATTTTAAAGTCAAGTTGTGAAAGCATAGTATAACGACGAGACAATGCATCAGCAATAACATTTTCTTTACCCTTCTTGTGTTTAATGACATAAGGGAAAGTCTCAATGAATTCAACCCATTTAGCATGTCTACGGTTCAGTTTGGCTTGGCTTTTAATATGTTTCAAAGATTCATGATCAGAATGAATAACAAATTCTTTGGGCCATAAATAATGTTGCCATGTTTCCAAAGTCCGAACAAGAGCATATAATTCCTTATCATAAGTAGAGTAATTCAGACTAGGCCCACTCAATTTTTCAGAAAAGTATGCAACAGGTTTGCCATCTTGTAATAACACACCTCCTAATCCAATTCCACTAGCATCACATTCAAGCTCAAAAGTCTTATTAAAATCAGGAAGTTGGAGTAAAGGAGCATGTGTTAACTTATCTTTCAACACCGTGAAGGCTTCTTCCTGTGCGGTACCCCAAACAAAAGGCACATCCTTCTTTGTAAGCTCGTTGAGAGGTGCAGCAATGGTACTGAAATCTCTCACAAAACGCCTATAGAAACCAGCGAGGCCAAGGAAACTCCTCACTTTGCTTTGCTGAATTTGCGGTTGCATCGTCGTGTCAAGTTGCTGGTCTTAGCGTCTAGTTCTTTAGAGTTTCGAGTTCTGTTCACAAATTGTCACGCCGCCGCCGCACCATCATCGTCGCCCCTACCGTATACCACCACAGCTTATCTGCTATTTCTCTGAGTCCATATACCACCACCGATCCGAGTCCATATACCACCACCGATCCGAGTCCATATACCACCACCAGTCCGAGTTCCACCAGATTCATCTCTGCCACCAGTCCTAGTCCGAGTCCAGTATTTATTCCTTTATTTTAGAGTTCCAGATCACGCGATACTACGAGTCGTGAACAAGTCGGATTCCCCAATTTTCGTGCTACCCGCAGAAGAAAAATAGTTAACGACGAACTTGTTCCATGTTCTCCCTTCTTTACAATTCTGCAATACATCTTTAAATTCAGCATCATGCACATATTGATCTTTGATGGTCTCCAAACCAAATATTTTAAAGTCAAGTTGTGAAAGCATAGTATAACGACGAGACAATGCATCAGCAATAACATTTTCTTTACCCTTCTTGTGTTTAATGACATAAGGGAAAGTCTCAATGAATTCAACCCATTTAGCATGTCTACGGTTCAGTTTGGCTTGACTTTTAATATGTTTCAAAGATTCATGATCAGAATGAATAACAAATTCTTTGGGCCATAAATAATGTTGCCATGTTTCCAAAGTCCGAACAAGAGCATATAATTCCTTATCATAAGTAGAGTAATTCAGACTAGGCCCACTCAATTTTTCAGAAAAGTATGCAACAGGTTTGCCATCTTGTAATAACACACCTCCTAATCCAATTCCACTAGCATCACATTCAAGCTCAAAAGTCTTATTAAAATCAGGAAGTTGGAGTAAAGGAGCATGTGTTAACTTATCTTTCAACACCATGAAGGCTTCTTCCTGTGCGGTACCCCAAACAAAAGGCACATCCTTCTTGATGAGGACATCAATACCATTGTTACACCCACAGCCCCTGCTTCTATACATACTGGACCAATTACTAGAGCTCGCGCACGCCAATTAAAATATCAGGTACTTTCATTTCTTGGTAATGATTCTAAAGTTCATGAGAATATGATGCTGCCTAAATTGGATACATTTGTTTTGCTTACAAATGAAGGGCCTAGCTTGGACAAGAAAGAGGAACCTTGGAGCAAGTTCAAGCATGGAGATGATGGCATGCACAAGGGGAACAAGAACGGAGTTACAAGTGATGATTTCAGGACTTTGAAGCCACCATAATGAGTGCAGGAAGCCTTGGACGAAATATACAAGATGTCACTTCATAAATTTCGTCCAGAGGCTATTATAGGTGCTGCGTCACCTTATTATTGGGCCAGGCCCATGTAATTTCGAAATACTTGAGTATAGGCGGTTTTTAGAGTCCGTATGTGTGGGGAAACAAGAGATAGGGTTGGTTTCGGACCCCTCCTTCAAGGGCCACGAAATCCCCTCCTCTTCCTCCATATATACAGCCCTTAGGGCACCGTTTAGACTTTGGGTTTTGTTTAGATTAAAAGTTCGCCATAGCTGCAACTTCGCGTACTTCGTTTGTGTTCAACAACCAGACCAAGACGTCACAGAACCCCACCTCGATCAATAAAGCTTTCATCTTATATTCGCAATATCCAGATTGCAAATCTTAGTTTCTTGCTTGTTCTTCGTTTGCTTGCAGGAGATAGACCCTCGGGGTCAGGTTGATTGTGCTCCGGCGTGGTCAATAACCTCTCGGAGTTGGTTTAGCGATTGCTAAGGCGCGACGTCCTCGCACGTTCGTAGTCGGATCGTCAAAGTCTACTCCACCAAAAACGATAGACATCATCTCATCGAAAGATCGGGACACCCTCGCCTCTATCACCTTATCTCCAGCAAGTTTATATTTAGCATTCATACGCTCAATGTTCTCCTTAGTTAACTCATGCATTTTTAAGATCAATTCAGCACGTTGTTTAGCATCAAAATTAACCTTCTCCGAAGATGGAAGAGGCAACAAATCAATAGGTGCACGAGGTAGGAAACCATATACAATTTCAAAAGGGCACATCTTAGTAGTAGAATGCAACGAACGATTATAAGCAAATTCAATATGAGGCAAGCATTCTTCCCACATTTTCTTGTTATTCTTCAAAACAGCCCTAAGCATAGTAGACAAAGTTCTATTGACTACTTCAGTTTGTCCATCAGTTTGGGGGTGACAAGTAGTACTAAAAAGCAGTTTAGTCCCCAACTTAGCCCATAAACATCTCCAAAAGTGGCTAAGAAATTTGGTATCACGATCTGAAACAATAGTATTTGGCACACCATGCAAGCGAATAATTTCACGAAAGAACAAATAAGCAACATTAGCAGCATCATCGCTTTTATGACATGGTATAAAGTGTGCCATTTTCGAGAACCTATCCACGACAACAAATATGCTATCCCTCCCCTTCTTTGTTCAAGGTAAACCCAAAACAAAGTCCATAGATATATCCTCCCATGGAACACTAGGTACAGGCAAAGGCATATATAAACCATGAGGATTGAGTCGTGACTTAGCTTTTTGACATGTAGTGCAGCGAGCAACAAAGCGCTCAACATCCCGTCTCATCTTTGGCCAAAAGAAATGTGTAGCAAGTACATCCTCCGTCTTCTTTACGCCAAAGTGTCCCATTAATCCTCCTCCATGCGCCTCCTGCAACAACAAAAGACGAACGGAGCTAGCTGGAATGCATAGCTTGTTAGCACGAAACGCAAATCCATCGTTAACGACGAACTTGTTCCATGTTCTCCCTTCTTTACAATTCTGCAATACATCTTTAAATTCAGCATCATGCACATATTGATCTTTGATGGTCTCCAAACCAAATATTTTAAAGTCAAGTTGTGAAAGCATAGTATAACGACGAGACAATGCATCAGCAATAACATTTTCTTTACCCTTCTTGTGTTTAATGACATAAGGGAAAGTCTTAATGAATTCAACCCATTTAGCATGTCTACGGTTCAGTTTGGCTTGACTTTTAATATGTTTCAAAGATTCATGATCAGAATGAATAACAAATTCTTTGGGCCATAAATAATGTTGCCATGTTTCCAAAGTCCGAACAAGAGCATATAATTCCTTATCATAAGTAGAGTAATTCAGACTAGGCCCACTCAATTTTTCAGAAAAGTATGCAACAGGTTTGCCATCTTGTAATAACACACCTCCTAATCCAATTCCACTAGCATCACATTCAAGCTCAAAAGTCTTATTAAAATCAGGAAGTTGGAGTAAAGGAGCATGTGTTAACTTATCTTTCAACACCGTGAAGGCTTCTTCCTGTGCGGTACCCCAAACAAAAGGCACATCCTTCTTTGTAAGCTCGTTGAGAGGTGCAGCAATGGTACTGAAATCTCTCACAAAACGCCTATAGAAACCAGCGAGGCCAAGGAAACTCCTCACTTTGCTTTGTTGAATTTGCGGTTGCATCGTCGTGTCAAGTTGCTGGTCTTAGCGTCTAGTTCTTTAGAGTTTCGAGTTCTGTTCACAAGTTGTCACGCCGCCGCCGCACCATCATCATCGCCCCTATCGTATACCACCACAGCTTATCTGCTATTTCTCTGAGTCCATATACCACCACCGATCCGAGTCCATATACCACCACCGATCCGAGTCCATATACCACCACCAGTCCGAGTTCCACCAGATTCATCTCTGCCACCAGTCCTAGTCCGAGTCCACTATTTATTCCTTTATTTTGGAGTTCCAGATCAGGCGATACTACGAGTCGTGAACAAGTCGGATTCCCCAATTTTCGTGCTACCCGCAGAAGAAAAATAGTTAACGACAAACTTGTTCCATGTTCTCCCTTCTTTACAATTCTGCAATACATCTTTAAATTCAGCATCATGCACATATTGATCTTTGATGGTCTCCAAACCAAATATTTTAAAGTCAAGTTGTGAAAGCATAGTATAACGACGAGACAATGCATCAGCAATAACATTTTCTTTACCCTTCTTGTGTTTAATGACATAAGGGAAAGTCTCAATGAATTCAACCCATTTAGCATGTCTACGGTTCAGTTTGGCTTGACTTTTAATATGTTTCAAAGATTCATGATCAGAATGAATAACAAATTCTTTGGGCCATAAATAATGTTGCCATGTTTCCAAAGTCCGAACAAGAGCATATAATTCCTTATCATAAGTAGAGTAATTCAGACTAGGCCCACTCAATTTTTCAGAAAAGTATGCAACAGGTTTGCCATCTTGTAATAACACACCTCCTAATCCAATTCCACTAGCATCACATTCAAGCTCAAAAGTCTTACTAAAATCAGGAAGTTGGAGTAAAGGAGCATGTGTTAACTTATCTTTCAACACCGTGAAGGCTTCTTCCTGTGCGGTACCCCAAACAAAAGGCACATCCTTCTTTGTAAGCTCGTTGAGAGGTGCAGCAATGGTACTAAAATCTCTCACAAAACGCCTATAGAAACCAGCGAGGCCAAGGAAACTCCTCACTTGTGTGACCGTTTTGGGCTGCGGCCAACTCTCAATAGCTTCAATCTTGGCTTTATCAACTTCAATTCCCTGTGGAGTAACAACATAGCCAAGAAAAGATACTCGGTCGGTGCAAAAGGTGCACTTCCCAAGGTTACCAAACAAACGTGCATCACGTAGAGCAATAAAAACAACACGTAAATGTTCCAAATGTTCCTCCAAAGATCTGCTATAAATCAATATATCATCAAAGTAAACTACCACAAATCGTCTAATGAAAGCACGTAAAACTTCGTTCATTAATCTCATGAAAGTACTAGGTGCATTAGTTAACCCAAAAGGCATGACTAACCACTCATATAAACCGAACTTAGTTTTAAATGCTGTTTTCCATTCATCTCCCAATTTCATACGAATTTGATGGTATCCACTACGCAAATCAACTTTGGAGAATATTGTAGAGCCACTCAATTCATCAAGCATATCATCTAGCCTAGGAATGGATGACGATAACGAATAGTAATATTATTAATGCCTCTACAATCAACACACATACGCGACGTACCATCCTTTTTTGGCACTAGTATAATAGGAACAGCACAAGGACTAAGAGATTCGCGTATATAACCTTTGTCGAGCAGCTCCTGTACTTGACGCATAATCTCCTTCGTCTCCTCTGGATTGGTACGGTATGGCGCACGGTTTGGCAACGAAGCACCAGGAATTAAGTCAATCTGATGCTCAATCCCGTGAATAGGTGGTAATCCCGGTGGCACGTCTTGTGGAAAGACGTCAGCGAACTCCTGCAAAATGTTAGTGACCGCAGGAGGCAAAGGGGAAGGCACGTCCTCGAATGAAAATAACGCCTCTTTGCACACAAAAGCATAGCAAACAGAATTGCTGAAATCTAGCTCATCAATATCATATTTGGTGGCAAGTAAGCATGCACTTTTCAATTTAATTTCAGAAGCAACACTAGATGGTTTATTATTAGGCTTCATTTGTTGCTCAAATTCTTTTGCCACAATCTGATTTTCACTCTTATTTTTCTCCTGCTTTGCTTTACTAGCTCTATTAATATCATCTTTCAAAATAGAATCAGGAGTCATAGGAAGCAAAGTAATATGTTTATCCTTATGAACAAGAGTATACTGATTGTTTCTACCATGGTGTACAGAATTTTTATCAAATTGCCATGGTCTACCAAGTAATAATGAACATGCTTGCATGGGTAGCACATCACAATCAACATAATCAGCATATGTAGAGATACTAAAATGCACACGAACAGTACGTGTTACCTTAACCTTGCCGCTGTTGTTGAACCATTGGATATAGTAAGGATGTGGATGTGGTCTTGTGGTGAGAGATAGCTTCTCCACCATCTCCATGCTAGCCAAGTTGTTGCAGCTCCCTCCATCTATGATGACGCGAACAGAACGTTCCTTCACAACTCCCTTTGTATGGAACAAATTATGCCTCTGATTTTGCTCAGCTTGCGTGACCTGCACACTCAAAACACGTTGAGCAACTAAACATTCATACCTGTCAGCGTCTTCAGGAGCCATGTATTGCGTCTCATGATCAGAATCATCTCCACCGTGTTCTTCACTTGTAATAAGAGCCAAAGTCTCCTCATCATAATCACTAGCGGACTCATACCCACCATCCTCAGTAGCAATCATAACACGCGGAGATTGGCATTCTCTCGCATAATGACCTCTTCCCTTACAACGACGACAAATAATATCATTTGTGTGCCCTGTTGATGCCATAGATGAAGAAGAGCTCTGGGCAGGCCCAGAAGGTGTACTCTTGGCAGATGGTGGTGGTGGTTCCTGTTTTCTTGTATCTCGGTTGGAATTGGCGGCTGAAGTCAGTGGTGCCGCAGTAGGACGTGTGGGAGTAGAGGAGGCACGCGGTGTCCATGATGAAGATCGACCTGCAGAAAAATTAGTTCGCGCCAATGCCTGTCGATCCTGCACTTCACGTTCAGCTTTACAAGCAAGATGGAATAAACGAGTGATATTATTATACTCCTTATACTCTAGAATGGTCTGAATCTCTCTATTTAATCCACCCATGAAACGTGCAAGCATAGCTTCATTCTCCTCAACAATACCACATCTAATCATGCCAGTTTGTAATTCCTGATAATATTCTTCTACAGAATTTTTTCCTTGTCTTAAGCGCTGCAATTTTTGAAGTAATTCACGTTGATAATATGGTGGAACCCAACGAGTACGCATAGCAGTTTTCAAAGCAGCCCACGTAGCTGGAATAGGATATAATCTACAATGTTCAGACCACCATACACATGCAAAACTAGTGAAAGCACAAACAGAGCAGCAACACGTCGTTCCTCGGGATATTGTAAACATGTAAAACGTTGTTCAGTTTCTAACTCCCAAGTAAGATATATATCAGGAACATATCTACCCTCGAATGGTGGAATATTCAATTTTAATTTAGGAAGATGGTCATGATCTCGTACCTGAAGTGGTGGTGCAGACCTACCATTGCGATTATTTGCATGTGGACGACCTGGTGCTGGTGGTTGCACGTAGTTATGATTTTGATCAACCTCATCCTCATAATCGCCCGCGTAATCATCCTCCTCCTCGGCACCAGCAGCAGCAGGAGCAGGAGCCAAAGAAGCATCAACAGTAGGTACAGCAGCACCAGAAGTTTGGCCATCCTCAAGAGGAACACGCTTCGCTCGTCCGAACTGATTTGGAAGGGGGCGTTGTTGTTGTCGTTGCAGAGGTGCGACAGGTGCAGCCGGTGGTGGTTGGGGAAGACGCGTGAGCAATTCATTAAACTTGTTATCCAGCTTTGTCTCGAACGACTTCTCCATGCCATCTATCTTCTCCATTGATGAGGACATCAATACCATTGTTACACCCACAACCCCTGCTTCTATACATACTGGACCAATTACTAGAGCTCGCGCACGCCAATTAAAATATCAAGTACTTTCGTTTCTTGGTAATGATTCTAAAGTTCATCAGAATATGATGCTGCCTAAATTGGATACATTTGTTTTGCTTACAAATGAAGGGCCTAGCTTGGACAAGAAAGAGGAACCTTGGAGCAAGTTCAAGCATGGAGATGATGGCATGCACAAGGGGAACAAGAACGGAGTTACAAGTGATGATTTCAGGACTTTGAAGCCACCATAATGAGTGCAGGAAGCCTTGGACGAAATATACAAGATGTCACTTCATAAATTTCGTCCAGAGGCTATTATAGGTGCTGCGTCACCTTATTATTGGGCAAGGCCCATGTAATTTCGAAATACTTGAGTATAGGCTGTTTTTAGAGTCCGTATGTGTGGGGAAACAAGAGATAGGGTTGGTTTCGGACCCCTCCTTCAAGGGCCACGAAATCCCCTCCTTTCCTCCATATATACAGCCCTTAGGGCACCGTTTAGACTTTGGGTTTTGTTTAGATTAAAAGTTCGCCATAGCTGCAACTTCGCGTACTTCGTTTGTGTTCAACGACCAGACCAAGACGTCACAGAACCCCACCTTGATCAATAAAGCTTTCATCTTATATTCGCAATATCCAGATTGCAAATCTTAGTTTCTTGCTTGTTCTTCGTTTGCTTGCAGGAGATAGACCCTCGTGGTCAGGTTGATTGTGCTCCGGCGTGGTCAATAACCTCTCGGAGTTGGTTTAGCGATTGCTAAGGCGCGACGTCCTCGCACGTTCGTAGTCGGATCGTCAAAGTCTACTCCATCAAAAACGATAGCTATCATCTCATCGAAAGATCGGGACACCCTCGCCTCTATCATCTACCAAGTAATAATGAACATGCTTGCATGGGTACCACATCACAATCAACATAATCAGCATATGTAGAGATACTAAAATGCACACGAACAGTACGTGTTACCTTAACCTTGCCGCTGTTGTTGAACCATTGGATATAGTAAGGATGTGGATGTGGTCTTGTGGTGAGAGATAGCTTCTCCACCATCTCCATGCTAGCCAAGTTGTTGCAGCTCCCTCCATCTATGATGACGCGAACAGAACGTTCCTTCACAACTCCCTTTGTATGGAACAAATTATGCCTCTGATTTTGCTCAGCTTGTGTGACCTGCACACTCAAAACACGTTGAGCAACTAAACATTCATACCTGTCAGCGTCTTCAGGAGCCATGTATTGCGTCTCATGATCAGAATCATCTCCACCGTGTTCTTCACTTGTAATAAGAGCCAAAGTCTCCTCATCATAGTCACTAGCGGACTCATACCCACCATCCTCAGTAGCAATCATAACACGCGGAGATTGGCATTCTCTCGCATAATGACCTCTTCACTTACAACGACGACAAATAATATCATGTGTGTGCCCTGTTGATGCCATAGATGAAGAAGAGCTCTGGGCAGGCCCAGAAGGTGTACTCTTGGCAGATGGTGGTGGTGGTGCCTGTTTTCTTATATCTCGGTTGGAATTGGCGGCTGAAGTCAGTGGTGCCGCAGTTGGACGTGTGGGAGTAGAGGAGGCACGCGGTGTCCATGATGAAGATCGACCTGCAGAAAAATTAGTTCGCGCCAATGCCTGTCGATCCTGCACTTCACGTTCAGCTTTACAAGCAAGATGGAATAAACGAGTGATATTATTATACTCCTTATACTCTAGAATGGTCTGAATCTCTCTATTTAATCCACCCATGAAACGTGCAAGCATAGCTTCATTCTCCTCAACAATACCACATCTAATCATGCCAGTTTGTAATTCCTGATAATATTCTTCTACAGAATTTTTTCCTTGTCTTAAGCGCTGCAATTTTTGAAGTAATCCACGTTGATAATATGGTGGAACCCAACGAGTACGCATAGCAGTTTTCAAAGCAGCCCACGTAGCTGGAATAGGATATAATCTACAATGTTCAGACCACCATACACATGCAAAACTAGTGAAAGCACAAACAGCAGCAGCAACACGTCGTTCCTCGGGATATTGTAAACATGTAAAACGTTGTTCAGTTTCTAACTCCCAAGTAAGATATATATCAGGAACATATCTACCCTCGAATGGTGGAATATTCAATTTTAATTTAGGAAGATGGTCATGATCTCGTACCTGAAGTGGTGGTGCAGACCTACCATTGCGATTATTTGCATGTGGACGACCTGGTGCTGGTGGTTGCATGTAGTTATGATTTTGATCAACCTCATCCTCATAATCGCCCGCGTAATCATCCTCCTCCTCGGCACCAGCAGCAGCAGGAGCAGGAGCCAAAGAAGCATCAACAGTAGGTACAGCAGCACCAGAAGTTTGGCCATCCTCAAGAGGAACACGCTTCGCTCGTCCGAACTGATTTGGAAGGGGGCGTTGTTGTTGTCGTTGCAGAGGTGCAACAGGTGCAGCCGGTGGTGGTTGGGGAAGACGCGTGAGCAATTCATTAAACTTGTTATCCAGCTTTGTCTCGAACGACTTCTCCATGCCATCTATCTTCTCCATGGCCTCTTCAAATCTGTTTAGCACATCTCCCACCTGGCCACTCATCATTTGCTGAAATTTATCATGCAACTCCTTGTTCGTCATGTTCTCCCAGTCAATCTCGTCGGCTTGTGATCCTGCCATGGTTAGCAGCAATAGAAACACACAAGAATATGATCCTACAGACTACTAGAAAGTGGTGGTGGTGTGGTGTGGTGTCACAAATCCGTCAAGCAAATCTTAGTTTCTTGCTTGTTCTTCGTTTGCTTGCAGGAGATAGACCCTCGTGGTCAGGTTGATTGTGCTCCGGCGTGGTCAATAACCTCTCGGAGTTGGTTTAGCGATTGCTAAGGCGCGACGTCCTCGCACGTTCGTAGTCGGATCGTCAAAGTCTACTCCACCAAAAACGATAGCTATCATCTCATCGAAAGATCGGGACACCCTCACCTCTATCAAGTGGTATCAGATTTTCAGGTTGCTCGGTGAGATTTTACAGTTTTTCGTAGTTTAGATCGAGTCTGTTCTTCTGATGAGGACATCAATACCATTGTTACACCCACAGCCCCTGCTGCTATACATACTGGACCAATTACTAGAGCTCGCGCACGCCAATTAAATTATCAGGTACTTTCGTTTCTTGGTAATGATTCTAATGTTCATGAGAATATGATGCTGCCTAAATTGGATACATTTGTTTTGCTTACAAATGAAGGGCCTAGCTTGGACAAGAAAGAGGAACCTTGGAGCAAGTTCAAGCATGGAGATGATGGCATGCGCAAGGGGAACAAGAACGGAGTTACAAGTGATGATTTCAGGACTTTGAAGCCACCATAAGGAGTGCAGGAAGCCTTGGACGAAATATACAAGATGCCACTTCATAAATTTCGTCCAGAGGCTATTATAGGTGCTACGTCACCTTATTATTGGGCCAGGCCCATGTAATTTCGAAATACTTGAGTATAGGCTATTTTTAGAGTCCGTATGTGTGGGGAAACAAGAGATAGGGTTGGTTTCGGACCCCTCCTTCAAGGGCCACGAAATCCCCCCCTCTTCCTCCATATATACAGCCCTTAGGGCACCGTTTAGACTTTGGGTTTTGTTTAGATTAAAAGTTCGCCATAGCTGCAACTTCGCGTACTTCGTTTGTGTTCAACGACCAGACCAAGACGTCACAGAACCCCACCTTGATCAATAAAGCTTTCATCTTATATTCGCAATATCCAGATTGCAAATCTTAGTTTCTTGCTTGTTCTTCGTTTGCTTGCAGGAGATAGACCCTCGTGGTCAGGTTGATTCTGCTCCGGCGTGGTCAATAACCTCTCGGAGTTGGTTTAGCGATTGCTAAGGCGCGACGTCCTCGCACGTTCGTAGTCGGATCGTCAAAGTCTACTGCACCAAAAACGATAGCTATCATCTCATCGAAAGATCGGGACACCCTCGCCTCTATCAAGTGGTATCAGATTTCCAGGTTGCTCGGTGAGATTTTACAGTTTTTCGTAGTTTAGATCGAGTCTGTTCTTCATACCTACAGTCCACGAAAAAGCCAAAAAAAAAATTAGGGTTAGTTCATCATATCCGAACCAATCTGAGCCTTTGCATAATCTTTTTAGGGTTTTTGCTTTGTTGAGTTTGCGGTTGCATCGTCGTGTCTAGTTGCTGGTCTTAGCGTCTAGTCCTTAGAGTTTCGAGTTCTGTCACAGTTTGTCACGCCGCCGCCGCACCATATACCACCACCGCTGCTGATGAGGACATCAATACCATTGTTACACCCACAGCCTCTGCTTCTATACATACTGGACCAATTACTAGAGCTCGCGCACGCCAATTAAATTATCAGGTACTTTCGTTTCTTGGTAATGATTCTAAAGTTCATGAGAATATGATGCTGCCTAAATTGGATACATTTGTTTTGCTTACAAATGAAGGGCCTAGCTTGGACAAGAAAGAGGAACCTTGGAGCAAGTTCAAGCATGGAGATGATGGCATGCGCAAGGGGAACAAGAACGGAGTTACAAGTGATGATTTCAGGACTTTGAAGCCACCATAAGGAGTGCAGGAAGCCTTGGACGAAATATACAAGATGCCACTTCATAAATTTCGTTCAGAGGCTATTATAGGTGCTGCGTCACCTTATTATTGGGCCAGGCCCATGTAATTTCGAAATACTTGAGTATAGGCTATTTTTAGAGTCCGTATGTGTGGGGAAACAAGAGATAGGGTTGGTTTCGGACCCCTCCTTCAAGGGCCACGAAATCCCCCCCTCTTCCTCCATATATACAGCCCTTAGGGCACCGTTTAGACTTTGGGTTTTGTTTAGATTAAAAGTTCGCCATAGCTGCAACTTCGCGTACTTCGTCTGTGTTCAACAACCAGACCAAGACGTCACAGAACCCCACCTCGATCAATAAAGCTTTCATCTTATATTCGCAATATCCAGATTGCAAATCTTAGTTTCTTGCTTGTTCTTCGTTTGCTTGCAGGAGATAGACCCTCGGGGTCAGGTTGATTGTGCTCCGGCGTGGTCAATAACCTCTCGGAGTTGGTTTAGCGATTGCTAAGGCGCGACGTCCTCGCACGTTCGTAGTCGGATCGTCAAAGTCTACTCCACCAAAAACGATAGATATCATCTCATCGAAAGATCGGGACACCCTCGCCTCTATCAAGTGGTATCAGATTCCCAGGTTGCTCGGTGAGATTTACAGTTTTTCGTAGTTTAGATCGAGTTTGTTCTTCATACCTACAGTCCAGGAAAAAGCCAAAAAAAAAATTTAGGGTTAGTTCATCATATCCGAACCAATCTGAGCCTTTGCATAATCTTTTTAGGGTTTTTGCTTTGTTGAATTTGCGGTTGCATCGTCGTGTCAAGTTGCTGGTCTTAGCGTCTAGTTCTTTAGAGTTTCGAGTTCTGTTCACAAGTTGTCACGCCGCCGCCGCACCATCATCATCGCCCCTACCGTATACCACCACAGCTTATCTGCTATTTCTCTGAGTCCATATACCACCACCGATCCGAGTTCATATACCACCACCGATCCGAGTCCATATACCACCACCAGTCCGAGTTCCACCAGATTCATCTCTGCCACCAGTCCTAGTCCGAGTCCAGTATTTATTCCTTTATTTTAGAGTTCCAGATCACGCGATACTACGAGTCGTGAACAAGTCGGATTCCCCAATTTTCGTGCTACCCGCAGAAGAAAAATAGTTCCAGTTTCAAAAAAAAAAAAACTAAGTCTGGAAAATTCTGGCTAGGCAGTTTTTAGACCATTTGTAGACTTTTTCGAAAAAAAATTGCTGCGGAGCAAAAAAAAAAAAAAAGAGGAAAAAAAAGTGCAAAAAAAAAGAAAAAAAAATTCAGAGTGTGCTCCTCCCTTGTTTACGTGCAGCGCCGTGATTTTTGTTAGTGTTCTAGGCTCGCGTCTCTAGCACGGTCTAGCCTAGGACCAGCACAGTACCGTCGTTGAGAGTTTATTCAACATTGCATCTCTGAATTGATTATTGCTGACCCTTTTTGCTACCATATCATAAGCCTTCCCAGCTCCACATACATCTACATCGTGTGTTTGACACCACCTGGCAATCGCTCTGTCCAAGCTCTGAGAGTTTTGACTACAAAGGTTGCCGATCACCACCTCCTGCTGGGTAAGAACTGGTAAGAATTTGAGATTTGCTTGACGGATTTGTGACACCACACCACACCACCACCACTTTCTAGTAGTTTGTAGGATCATATTCTTGTGTGTTTCTATTGCTGCTAACCATGGCAGGATCACAAGCCGACGAGATTGACTGGGAGAACATGACGAACAAGGAGTTGCATGATAAATTTCAGCAAATGATGAGTGGCCAGGTGGGAGATGTGCTAAACAGATTTGAAGAGGCCATGGAGAAGATAGATGGCATGGAGAAGTCGTTCGAGACAAAGCTGGATAACAAGTTTAATGAATTGCTCACGCGTCTTCCCCAACCACCACCGGCTGCACCTGTCGCACCTCTGCAACGACAACAACAACGCCCCCTTCCAAATCAGTTCGGACGAGCGAAGCGTGTTCCTCTTGAGGATGGCCAAACTTCTGGTGCTGCTGTACCTACTGTTGATGCTTCTTTGGCTCCTGCTCCTGCTGCTGGTGGTGCCGAGGAGGAGGATGATTACACGGGCGATTATGAGGATGAGGTTGATCAAAATCATAACTACGTGCAACCACCAGCACCAGGTCGTCCACATGCAAATAATCGCAATGGTAGGCCTGCACCACCACTTCAGGTACGAGATCATGACCATCTTCCTAAATTAAAATTGAATATTCCACCATTCGAGGGTAGATATGTTCCTGATATATATCTTACTTGGGAGTTAGAAACTGAACAACGTTTTACATGTTTACAATATCCCGAGGAACGACGTGTTGCTGCTGCTGTTTGTGCTTTCACTAGTTTTGCATGTGTATGGTGGTCTGAACATTGTAGATTATATCCTATTCCAGCTACGTGGGCTGCTTTGAAAACTGCTATGCGTACTCGTTGGGTTCCACCATATTATC
>JAAAXO010000034.1:5689-22234 GCA_011799875.1 Thinopyrum elongatum
CTCGTTCAACTTGACCCTGTGACTGAGGGTGAAAAGCGGTGCTAAAAGACAGGTGAGTTCCCATAGCTTCTTGGAAACTATTCCAGAATCTGGAGGTGAAGAGGCTGCCACGATCAGAACTGATCTCCAACGGAACACCGTGGAGTGACACAATTCGGGAAACATACAAGTCTGCTAACTGGCTAGCAGTGATTGTCTCCTTAACAGGCAGAAAGTGAGCAACCTTGGAGAATCGGTCAATGACGACAAAAATAGCATCATGACCCTTCTGAGATCTGGGAAAACCAGTAATGAAATCCATTTGGACCTTGTCCCATTTCCATTCAGGAATTGTAAGGGGTTGCAGAGTTCCTGCGGGCCTTTGATGTTGAGCTTTAACGCGGCGGCAAACGTCACACTCAGAAACATAACGAGCAATATCTCGCTTCATATTAGGCCACCAGTATCTCTGACAAATGTCACGGTACATCTTTGTGCTACCAGGGTGAATGGACAAGGGAGTGTCATGAGCTTCCTTCATAACGTTTTCCCTCTCATTCTTGAACTTGGGTACGAAGAGACGGTGTTGGAAAAATAGGATCCCATCTGCATCAAGATGGAATTCCGACGGCTTTCCTTTCTCGAGGTATCGCTTGATCTTTTCAACTTCAGTGTCATACCTTTGCATAACCTTAATGCCGTGTTCTAAATCTGGTTCGACAACCAGGGTATTGAGATAACCCTGTGGAACAATATGGAGGTTCAATTTGCAAAGCTCTTCATGGAGAAGAGGTTGTGTTTCTTGAACCATAAGATTGTTGCTATAGGACTTGCGACTCAAAGCATCGGCCATTACATTAGCCTTACCGGGGGTATATGAAATATTCATATCATAATCGGCAATTGTTTCGAGCCATCTTTGTTGACGAAGGTTCAGATCTGGTTGAGTATATAAATACTTCAAGCTTTGGTGATCCGTGTATATCTCGCAACGGTTACCGAGAAGGTAATGTCGCCATAGCTTCAAGGCATAGATAACCGCAGAAAGTTCAAGATCATGCACGGGATAATTTTCTTCATGAGGACGCAATTGTCGGGAGGCATAAGCAATCACTTTGCGCTCTTGCATTAGGACATAGCCTAATCCTTGATGAGATGCATCACAGTATATCACGAAATCCTTTTGGGAATCCGGGGGTGCTAGTACTGGGGCAGATGTCAATTTATCTTTTAGTGTCTGAAAGCTTTCTTGACATTTTTCTGTCCACTCAAATTTAACACCTTTGTGAAGCAGATATGTCAATGGTTTTGCAATCTTGGAAAAGTTCTCAACGAATCGACGACAATAACTAGCAAGTCCGAGAAAACTTCTGACTTGCTTAACATTCTTCGGGGGAGTCCAGTCAAGAATAGCCTGAACTCGTTCGGGGTTAACAGCAATTCCATCCTTGGAAATCACATGTCCAAGGTAAGTTACTTCAGAAAGCCAAAATTCACATTTGGAATACTTGGCATACAACTGGTGTTCTCGGAGCCTTTCTAGAACAAGGCGGAGATGTTCAGCATGTTCCTCTTTATTCTTAGAATAGACCAGAATATCATCTAGATATACCACGACGAATTTGTCGAGGTAATCCATGAATATATAATTCATCAGACGGGAGAATGTAGCTGGGGCATTCGTTAGGCCAAATGACATGACGGTGTATTCATAGGAGCCATAACGAGTGACGAATGCAGTCTTGGGAATGTCCTCTTCACGGACACGGATCTGGTGATAACCCAACCTCAAGTCGAGTTTAGAGAACACCGATGATCCGGCAAGTTGATCATAAAGATCATTGATACGGGGCAGTGGGTATTTATTCTGGATTGTGGCTTGGTTAATGGGCCGGTAATCCTGAACCAATCGGTTAGTTCCATCCTTCTTCTTAACGAAGAGTGAAGGTGCTCCCCAAGCAGAGGAACTGGGGCGGATGAAACCACTCTTAAGTGACTTGTCGATTTCTTCCTTAAGCTCAAGAAGGTGATGCGGAGGCATCTTATAAGGTCGCTTGGCAATAGGAACGGTGCCAGGCTTCAAGTCAATGACAAACTCGACAGCTCTAGCCGGGGGTATGCCTGGAAGTTCTTCGGGAAAGACGTCTGGAAAATCTCGAACGACAGGAACGTTCTCGATTCCTTCCAGAGGTGAGGCGTTCAAAGCATTCATAACATATATCTCAGGTTCAGCGTCTCGAGTAATTCGGGCAGTGTAGTTCACTATCTCATCGGAGGGGTGAAGAAGTTGGATAACTTTAGTGGCACAATTGATCGAAGCAATGTGAGCTTTCAACCAATCCATTCCGAGTATGAGGTCTATGGTGGAAGACTTCAGGATAATAGGGGAAGCCAGGAATTCAAATTCCTCGATTTCAACAGGGACATTATGTGCCATCATAGTGGTTTGACATTGGCCTCCATGGGTATGGACAACTATTGGCAGGTTCATCTTTTCGAATGCAATGTCATGAGATAATGCAAATGCTTCAGACATGAATGAATGCGATGCTCCTGAATCAAATAATACAGAAGCAGGTACTGAGTTAACAAGAAGGGTACCCATCACAGTAGCAGGTTGATCCTGGACTTCTTCAATGTCAATGTTGTAAGCCTGACCACGACCACGTGAAGCAGACCCAGTATTATAGTTGCGGGTCTGATTGTTGCCACAGCCATATCCACGGCCAGCACGAGGAAAATCTAACTGATTCTGAGTCTGGCGGCAGTCTTTAGCCTGGTGGCCTGGTTTGCGGCACTTGAAACACAAACCATCTTCAGGACGAAGAGGGGCATTGTTCTGAATAGCTTGAGCCTTTGACGGTCTCGGTGGTGGAGGAGGCAGACGTGGTGCAGCATTGTTCTTTGGCGCAGAGGTATTCGGACGGAACGCGTTGTTGGGAATCCAAACTCTACGCTTCGGTGCTGAGCCCGAAGATGAGCCAGCATCACGATAGCGCTTCTGCGAGTCCTTGTGTTCCATCTGAGCGGTCTCAACAAGAATAGCCTTGTTCACTAGAGTTGAGAAGTCATTGATGTCTTGAGCAGCTAGTGCAAGCTTGAGGTCAGGGTGTAGTCCATTACGGAACTTCTCTTGTCTGCGAGCATCTGTGGCGATGTCTTCTTCAGCATAGCGGGAGAGGTCTAGAAATTCCCGCTGATAAGCTTCAACGGTCTTATTGCCCTGGGTGAGGTTACGGAACTGGGTCTTCATGCGTTCCATAATCGCTTGAGGGATGTAACGTGTACGGAAAGCAGCCTGGAACTCATACCAGGTAATGACTGTTCCAACAGGCAGAGTACACTTGTGTGTGTCCCACCATTGAGCAGCGGGGCCCTTTAAGAAAAAGGCTGCGAAGTTGACATAGTTGGCAGGGACGACATTAGCTGACTCCATCTCGTGAGTGATGTTGCGGAGCCAGTCATCGGCATCCAGGGGCTTGTCAGAGTTGCGAAACTGCGTTGGGTTGAGTCGCGTAAACTCTGTCAAAGTTATTGAAGCTGGGTTCTGGTTCTGGTTGTTCTGATGCGGAAACTGAGCCATGATTCCAACCATGAACTGGCGGTTAAGCTCAAACTGTTGCATCATAGCCGCCATATAGTCTGGCGGTGGTGGACGTTCAGGGGCACGACCACGACCACGACCACCTGGTCTAACCATCCTGCTAGGTATCAACAGGGGGTAGTTTAGTAAAAGCAATTGCGAGTGTTTAGCGACAAGTATGATGTAACACGACAATACTTTAAGCAGTGTAATAGATACATAACAGTAGTCGATTAAGACATACAGATCCATACACAAAGTCGGGTACATGCGGACAGCATAACAGCGCAAATTAAAAGCTAGACATACTAGGCGGCGCGCAGGCACGCGGTAAGGAAGTACACAACGAGACATAGCAAAGGCTACATCAACGTCGGAGAAAACCACTGTAACGGGGTAACTGCGAGTGCGGACAACAAATATTCGTCGCGGAAGGATCCTCTGCTCCATGTGCACTCTGATGCAGAACCCGGTCTCGAACTGTAAGAAGAGGTCCACGTGCAGGTGTGTGACCTCCCACAGCAGGCCAATCAATACCTGGTGGCATCTCGGTACTGCGTGGGTAAAGAATATACTCCGGATGTATCCCTGCACGAACAGCTGGTAGCAACTGTGTCATAGCCTCGTAGTAGCGTGCTCGAGCGGCGAACAGCTCGACGGCAAGAGCCCGAACAGTGCGATCCAGAGCCTGAGTGCACTGAATCAGAACCTGCGGGTCGTAGCGTCGAGACTCGTACGGGGCACAGATAGCTGTGTAGTATCCAGTAGCATCTCCAACAGGTGCATACGGAATGTACCGAAACACAGTATCATCCAAGTTAGCATTGTGCTCCCCTCGTAGACGTACGACAGCAGAGTAGGCGGCATCATGGACTGCCATCTCAATCGTCACGCCTAATCCGTGAAAAAGGTGTAGCTCGGTGTCTGAGTTGTTCTGCTGATCATAAATCCGAACTTCAGCATAGTACTGTTCCTGGTTGAACTCGCGGTAAACCTCATAAACCAAGTACTCAGGGTACCAACGGTAGCCAAGTCTGGTCATGAGAGCGATCAGGACAGCAGGAAACCCAGGGGTATTACGAGCCCAAGTGCGAAGCACAAGCTGTGTCGTAGGACGCGGTGGAAACAAACGGTCCATCTGAAACAGAGGAAATTCAGATTTGTCAAATGACAATGAGAAGTTTAACACAACTCGGAGAGAAAGGTTAGACAAAACAATGGAAAGGAAAATGATCATCAGACTAATCAGATCAACGACAGGGAAATCGCACAGATATCCAGCTCTCCGGGTAGACAGAACTTACGAGATCCTAAGTGTCGGCGTTAGTAAACTTTATTTAACCCGAGTAGAAGAGAGATCAGAGTCCCAGAGTATAGATGAGGAATAAAAGATCCTAATACCACCCAGTTGGCGACATGGGCCCGTAAGCCACACTGCCAAGTTAGTAAATTAGTTTTTCGGTTTCTAGACTCAACTTCGGCCAAGGAATTGGAAGGAGGCTTCCTACAGGCAGTCGGCTCTGATACCAACTTGTGACGCCCCCGGTTCAATCGTACACTAATCATACATGCAAACGTGTACGATCAAGCCCAGGGACTCACGGGAAGATATCACAACACAACTCTAAACACAAATAAACGGAGGTCCACAATATTACAGACCAGGGATCCGAAGATCCGAATACATAAGTCAGTCATACAAATAATATCTGGGTACAGACATAGTTAGACAAGTTCTGCCTTAAGAAGGCTAGCACAAACAGCGACACTAGATCGAAAGGCGTTGGCCTCCTGCCTGGGAGCCTCCGATCCTACTCCTGGTCAGCTGGCTCGATCCAGTAGTAAGTACCCTCTGGACCCTCCTGGTAGTAGGCTCCGGTGGTGGCGTCTGGCTCCTGGACTCCATCATCTGGTGTATCATCAAGGTGGGGTATATGGGGGAAAAGAGAAAATAAAGCAACCGTGAGTACTCATCCGAAGTACTCAGCAAGCAAGGATCTATACTACATATGCAACATTATCAATGGAGAAAAGGCTGTATATGTGGACTGGGCTGCAGAAATGCCAGAATAGAGAGAAGGCCTAGTCCTATCGAAGACTAGCATCTTCAAACATCTTCTCAAAGCCATCATCTTGCAGCAGTAGAAGAGAGTAGAATAGCATTTTATTTAGCAAACTTGTTGAAGTACAGCTCAAAGATCCTTCCTCGACTCCCAGCGAGAAAGTAATCCCGAAGCTTCAATTAAGTAACAAGTATCCAGTTTAAGTAGTAGATCGGGATACACAAACTGAGCGTCCTTTACCGTAGGACCGGCTATCGATAGAAGATTCATCCCTGCAGGGGTGCACTACTGTTACCCAACACGCTCGATCAACTCTGGCCGGACATACTTGCTGGGTAATGCCCGTCCTCGGAAGATCAACACGAAGCAGCGCTCTACCTAGGCTCAGCAGAGAGGTCAGCACGCCGGACTAACCTATGCACCCAGGGGTCTCGGGCCATCGCCCTGGGCACCCTGCGCGTTGCGTGGCTGGCCGGGGTGCTGGCGCGACACTGAACTCGTCAGTGAAGTATCCAGCCCAATCCCGACGATCAGCCCGCACGGTGAATCGTGACGTCTGATAAGCTTTCGGAGAAACGTACATCGCAGAGGGCCCCATAACCATAATCCCGCGTGGTGGTAGTGCGTATAGGGCACGTCGACCCACTCAGATCACACACCCAAATCCAATAGGCTCAATTAGTATCAAGCGGAGACATTCAGAGTCTCTGATGCTCCGCCACAATGTCACACTCGAGTGCCCTTCCGGCACACCCGAAATCATAGATCCCCAGCGGGTACCCACCAGGGTGGACCCGCCTGTAACAAAGGTCAAGTAGCCGTGTGGTCAAATCATCAGGGTGAACGTATGAGGTATCACCCTCGAGGTTCACACTGAGGGTTGCACGACAGAGTCGTACCGGAAGTGGAGAAGGAGGAATCACCCTCGATGACCACGACCGAACAGCTATACTGCAGAGTATTCATCGTGAGTGCGTTACGAGGTATCACCCTCGGCACTCGATAGTTACTACGCAGAGTCGTACAACTTAGGGGGGTGTGAAGTGAGGTGTCGGTCTCTGGTCGACGATCACGTTGATCGAGTCGTCGATGATCAAGCAGGGGCAACAAGGGTAAGGTGGTGGGGTCACTGATGGTTCACTACCAACCTATACTAATCAGTTTATCATAGGCAGGTAAGGTAGCAATGAACAGGTTACAACAGCAGGCTATGCATCAGAATAGGAGCATACATTAACAGTAGCGAAATCTAATGCAAGCAGGAGAATAGAATGGGCGATATCTGGAATGCTCAAGGGGGGGCTTGCCTGGTTGCTCTGGCAAGAGAGGGAGGTCGTCAACCGGCTGCTCGTCGGTAGAGTAGTCATAACCTGGTGCAGCGTCGTCGGTCTCGGCGTCTATCGAGAGAGAAGGAGGGGGAGAGAAACAATAAATTTCACGGCAATAATGCAAACAATATGTATGACATGCCTAAATGATATGCCGGGGTGTTCTACTGCCTAACTAAATGATTTTAGTTAATTTAGGAATTTATTCGGATTTATTTAATTAGGGTTGGACACTATTCATTTATCGAAATCGGTCTAATTGTTCAACGTTCTTATAGTTGCGGGCGTCTGACGGGAATACAGAGGGCGTATCCGGGTTCGTATCGTCGTTCTGAGCAAGTTTCATGTATAAAATATTTTCATCGGAGTTACGGTTTATTTAATATGATTTTCTAAAGTTCTTATTAATTTCTGAAATTTTATTAATTATTTAATTTAACATTATCCGAAACAGTGCTGATGATGACATCAGCATGACCTCATGCTGATGTCAGCGGTTAATTAAGTTAATTAGTAATTACTGTTTAATTAACACTAATTAGTTAATTAGATTAACCTAATCAGGATTAATTAACTAATTAATTAACTAATTAATTAATTAATTATTTTAATTATTTATTTTTATTTCTTTCTTTTAAATCGTTTTTAGGGGGGTGGGCCCCATTCGTCAGCGGTCACAGGGTGGGTTCGGGCCCCCCTCTGGCATGGCCCAGGGGCCACAGCATGGGGTCTGCCTCGTGCCCTCTTTCTTGCTCTCGCGCTCTCCGTCGTTTTCCAACTTCGAGTCGGTCCGCGGGTTGCGATGTGGCAGATTGCCGAGTGCGCCGTTGCTGTTCGGTCTCTTTTCTTCCGCTTTTCTTCTTTTTCGTTCCCTCATCCCGGGGCGTGTGGAAACCCTGAGGCGAACGCGGTGCGCGGCGAGAAAGCACGGTGTGCAGGCGCGCGCGTGCTTTCGGCGCGGCCATGAGGGCCACCTATGCGCGGCCGCACTTGTCGGCGCTCAGCATTGCGTGCTGCACTGGTGGTCGGCGCTGAGCAGGTAGGGAGGCAGGCCTGCGCGACGGCAAAGCGGAGCAACAGCTCCGAGTCAGCAGCCGCGCAGGAGAGCACGGCGGGGTCCTCACCGGGGTTCGTATGGCAAGGCAGTTGGGAGGGGTGGGGGGGGGTGTGGTGTTGGGGTGCGAGCTCGAGGGTGGAACGGCTCGACGGGGTCCCTAGGCGGGGTCGGCGTCGGCTTGTGCGCGGGAGCAATCTGCGACTCGGGCGATGGGCTCTGGGGACCTCCAGCTTGGCGCCGTCCGATGGCAGGAGGGCGCTGGGTTTGGAGGTCGGAGACACGGTCGGTGACGGAGAGGCGGGTCGGGGCGTCGGGCGTGGCCAGCGGGCGTCGGCTGCGGTCTTCGATCGCTGGGTTTTGGGGTGGGGGGACGAGCGCTGTCGGGGTCGGACGGATCGGGGAATCCCCGATCCATATGGGGGGGGAGGAAGAAATCGAGGGGGGATCGCAGGGTTTCGGCCGGCTGGGGGGTAGGTATACGACCAGGGGGCGCAGGTTGGGCGCTCCGGCGTGGGCTTCGCCCATGTTTGGGGCCGTGGGGGGGGGGGGGGGTTTGCTCTTTTTTTGTTCTTCTCTGTTTTCTATTTCTTTTCCTTTTCTTTTCTTAATTTATTCCCTTTACTCTGCTAGTAAATAGCTAGGCCTCAAAATGGTTTTTGTAAAACATGAGACCTAGATCATAAATACCAGTGCATTATTCCCTAACACCTAAAATTAGTTTGGACAAAATATAATTCCATATTTATTTCAGATTTAATAAATGGTTATTAAAAATTATCTTTATCCACTGTTTGAGGTTGTTCGAGTCACTTATCCAATTCCAATGATGTTGGTTTCAATTTTAGAATAACCTATGGAATATTTGTTATTTATCTGACATTTTAGTTTCTATGTTGGACAACTTTCATATTCCACTTTCGTTTAAATTTGAATTTGACTTAGGACCTGAAATGCAATATGATGCTAATGATGATTATGCACTATTAAGCTTGCTGACATGTCATTATCAAAAGTGATTACTGTTGCTAATCACCGGGGGTGTTACAATCATTTCACCCACATAGCATGTGCTAAAAAGTTGAGAGGGTTACGGCAAAAACTGGATGCACTTCGTGTACAAAATGGACAATCTCTTTCGAAGTATCAGGGTTTCGGACAAAAACTCATCTGTTACAAAGGGATTTCATTTTTTAAACTATTTGAACTCCAGACTTTTTGTGTGCTCAAAATGAACCATTCAAAGCCACATCATCAATTTTCAACCCTTTCTGACTTCATCTGTTATTTTTCATGCATTTACTGATTTTTTTGGCTAATGACCGAAATTGAAAAGCACCTTCACATGAAACTCTGAAGAGGTTGAAAATTGGCATGATATCTCATTTCACCCACATAGCAATGTTCTAAAAAGTTGAGAGGGTTACGGCAAAAACTGATGCACTCGTGTACAAAATGAACTTCTTTCGATAATCAGGGTTTCGGACAAAACTCTCTGTTACAAAGCGATTTCATTGTTTTAAACTTTTTGAACTCCAGACATTTTTGGTGTGCTCAAAATGAACCATTCAACGCCACTCTCATTTGTCCACCCTTTCTGCTTCATCTGTTATTTTTTCTGCATTTTACTGTTTTTTTGAGCTAAATGACCCCTGCATGAAAGCACTTCACAATGAACTCTGAAGAGGTTGAAAATTGGCATGATAGCATCATTTCACACCACATAGCCATGTGCTCAAAAGTTGAGAGGGTTACGGCAAAACTGGATGCACTTCGTTACAAAATGGACAATCTCTTTCGAAGTATCAGTTTTCGGACAAAAACTCATCTGTTCAAAGGGATTTCATTTTGGGTTAAACTTATTGAACTCCCGACTTTTTTTGTGCTCAAATGAACCAGTCAAAGCCCATCAATTTTCCAAACCCTTCTGACTTCATCTGTTTATTTTTCATGCATTTACTGTTTTTTTGGAGCTAAATGACCCGAATGAAAGCACTTTCACATGAACGCTGAAGAGGTGAAATTGGCATAATCATCATTTCACCCCAAATAGCATGTGCTAAAAGTTGAGAGGGTTACGGCAAAAACTGATGCACTTCGTGTACAAAATGGACAACTCTTTCGAAGTATCAGGGTTTCGGACAAAACTCATCTGTTTACAAAGCTATTTCATTTTTTAACTTATTTGAACTCCAGACTTTTTTGTGTGCTCAAAATGACCTTCAAAGCCACATCAATCAATTTTCAACCCGTTCTGACTTCACATCTGTTATTTTTCATGCTTTATGATTTTGTTGAGCTAATGACCCTGAATTGCAGCCCTTCACATGAACTCTGAAGAGGTGAAAATTGGGCATGATATCATCATTTTCACCCACATAGCATTTTCTCAAAAGTTGAGAGTGTTACTGCAAAAACTGGATGCACTTCGTGTAACAAAATGGACAATCTCTTTCGAAGTATCAGGGTTTCGGACAAAAACTCACTGTTATCAAAGGGATTTTCATTTTTTTTACCTTATTGACTCCAGACTTTTTGTGCGCTCAAAATGACCATTCCAAAGCCACATCATCAATTTTCAACCCTTTCTGACTTCATCTGTTATTTTTCTGCATTTACTATTTTTTTTTAGCTAAATGACCTGCATTGAAAAGCCACTTCAACATGAACTCTAGAGGTTGAAAATTGGCATATATCCATCTTTCACCCACATAGCATGTGCTAAAAAGTTGAGAGGTTACGGAAAAAACTGGATGCACTTTGTACAATGGACATCTCTGTTCGAAGTATCAGTTTTCGGACAAAACTCATCTGTTACAAAGGGATTCATTGTTTTTAAACTTATTTGAATCTCCAGCTTTTTGTGTGCTCAATGAACCCTTCAAAGCCAAAAAAAAAAAAGAAAAAAAAAAAAAAAAAAAAACTTGAAAAAAAAAAAAAAAAAAAAAAAAAAAGAAAAAAAAAAAAAAAAAAAAAAAAAAAAAAAAAAAAGAAAAGGAAAAAAAAAAAAAAAAAAAAAAAGAAATAGAAATCTCATCAATTTTTTTTCCCAACCCCTTTCTGACTTCATCTGTTATTTTTTCATGCATTACTGATTTTTTTGAGCTAATGACCTTGAAATTGAAAAGCACTTCACATGACTCTGAAGAGGTTGAAAATTGGCATGATATCATCATTTCACCCACATAGCAATGTGACTAAAAAGTTGGAGAGGGTTACGGGCAAAAACTTGATGCAACTTCGTGTGCAATGGACAATCTCTTTCCGAAGTATCAGGGTTTCGGACAAAACTCATCTGTTACAAAGGGATTTCATTTGTTAAACTTATTTGAACTCCAGACTTTTTGTTGCTCAAAATGAACATCAAAGCCACCGTCATCAATTTTCAACCCTTCTGGTTTTTTCAATCTGTTATTTTTCATGCCCCTTCGAATTTTTGTTGAGCTAAATGAAACCCTGAAATTGAAATCACTTCACCTGAACTCTGCAGAGGTTTTTTTTTTTTTGTTGAAAAAAATTGGCATGATTCATCATTTCACCCACCTAGATGTGCTAAAAAGTTGAGAGGGTTCGGCAAAAACTGATGCACTTCGTGTACAAAATGGACATCTCTTTCGAGTTATCAGGGTTTTTGGACAAAAACTCATCTGGTTCCAAAGGGAGTTTCATTTTTTTAAACTTATTTGGACACTCCAGACTTTTCTGTTTTCAAAATGAACGCATTCAATCCACATCATCAATTTTCAACCCCTTTCTACTTCATCTGTTATTTTTTCATGCATTTACTATTTTTTGAGCTAAATGACCCTAAATTGAAAAGCACTTCACTTGAACCTAAGAGGTGAAAAATTGGCATGAGATCATCATTTCAAACCCACATAGAGCATGTGTAAAAAGTTGAGAGTAGTTACGGCAAAAACTGGATGCACTTCGTGTACAAAATGAGACATTCTCTTTCGAAGTATCAGGGTTTCGGACAAAACTCATCTGTTACCAAGGGATTTCATTTTTTTAACTTATTGAACTCCAGACTTTTTGTTGCTCAAAATGAACCATTCAAGCCACATCATCAATTTTCAACGCCTTTTCGACTTCATCTGTTATTTTTCATGCATTTACTGATTGTTTTTTGAGCTAAATGACCCTGAAATTAAAGCACTTCACATAAACTATGACGAGGTTGAAAATTGGCATGATATCATCATTTCACCCACATAGCGATGTGCTAAAAAGTTGAGAGGTTACGCAAAAACTGGATGCACTTCGGTACAAAATGGACAATCTCTTTCGAAGTTATCAGGTTTCGGACAAAAACTCCTCCTGTTCAAAGGATTTCCTTTTATTTAAACTTATTTGAACTCCAGACTTTTTTGTGTGCTCAAATGAACCATCAAGCCATCATCATCATTTTTCACTACACCCTTTCTGACTTCATCTGTTATTTTTCATGCATTTACTGATTTTTTTGAGCTCAAATGACCTGAATTGACAAGGCAACTTCACATGAACTCATGAAGAGGTTGAATTGGCATGATTCACATTTTTCACCAGATAGCATATGCTAAAAAGTTGAGAGGGTTGCGGCAAAAACTTGATGCCCTTCCATGTACAAAATGGACAATCTCTTTCGAAGTCTCAGGGTTTCGACAAAAACTCTCTGTTAAAAGGGAATGCATTTTTTAAACTTATTTGACAACTCGCCATTCTTATGTGCTCAAAATGAACCATTTCAAAGCCACATCATCAATTTTTCAACCCTTTCGACTTCTCTGTTCTTTTTCATGCATGTACTGATTTTTTTGAGCTAAATAACCTGACATTGTGAAAAGCACTTCACATGAACTCTGATAGGTTGAAATATGGCATGATATCATCATTTCCCCACATAGCATGTGCTAAAAAGTTGAGAGGGTTTACGGCAAAAACTGGATTCACTTCATGTCCAAAATGACCATCTCTTTCAAGTAATGAGGGTTCGGACAAACTCATCTTGTTAGCCAATGGATTTCATTTTTTTTACGCTTTTTGAACTCCGACTTTTGTGTGTGCTAAAATGAACCATTCAAAGCCACATCATCAATTTCAACCCTTTTCTGACTCATCGGTATTTTTTCATGCATTACTGCTTTTTTTTTGAGCTAATGACCCAGAAATTGAAAAGTGCACTTCACATGACCTCTTAAGAGGTTGAAAATTGGCAATGATATCATCATTCATTCACCCACAAAGGGCATTTCTAAAAATTTGAGAGGGTTACGGCAAAACTGGATTGCACTTGGAAGAAAAATGGACAATCTCCTTTCGCGTATCAAGGGTTTCGGATAAAAACTCATCTGTTACAAAGGGCTTTCATTTTTTAAACTTATTTGAACTCCAGACTTTTTGTGTGCTCAAAATGGACCATTCAAAGCCACATCATCAATTTTCAACCCTTTCTGACTTCATCTGTTATTTTTCATGCATTTACTGATTTTTTTTGAGCTAAATGACCCTGAAATTGGAAAGCACTTCACATGAACTCTGAAGAGGTTGAAAATTGGCATGATATCATCATTTCACCCACATAGCATGTGCTAAAATGTTGAGAGCGTTACGGCAAAAACTGGATGCACTTCATGTACAAAATGGACAATCTCTTTAGAAGTATCAGGGTTTCGGACAAAAACTCATCTGCTACAAAGCGATTTTATTTTATTAAACTTATTTGAACTCCACACTTTTTATGTGCTCAAAATGAACCATTCAAAGCCACATACATCATCAATTTTTCAACCCTTTCTTCTGACTTCATCTGGTTTTATTTTTCATTCTAGTTCAGGGAAAATAGGTCTGCGTGTAGTATACGTTGTCTTAAAGGTCGGAGAAGTTAAGTTAGAAAGAGTGAGATTTGGGTATAGGTAAATAAAAAGAAGAGAAGAGTTTAAGGTTAATGGGGATGGCTGGGGAACTGATGGGTATAAAAAGAGCTGAACACGAGGTGTGGTTAGGTATGTATTTGGGTCAAAGAGAAAAGTTGAAGCGCGAAAGATAAGACGTCCCCACCCCCCCCCCCCTCCACCCCCCCCAAAAAACAAAAAAAAACAAAAAAAAAAAACACCCCCCCCCCCCCCCCCCCCCCCCCCCCCCCCCCCCCCCCCCACCCCCCCCCCCAACCCCCCCCACCCCCTCCCCCCCCACCCCCCCCCCCCCCCCCCCGCCCCCCTTTTTTTTTTTTTTTTTTGTTTTTTTTTTCTTTTTTTTCCTTTTTTTTTTTTTTTGTTTTTTTTTTTTTTGTTTTTTGTTTTTGTTTTTTTATTTTCTCTTTATTTTATTTGTTTTATATGTATTATTATTTGTTGTGTTTTTTTTTATGTGCTAGACTTTGCGGCAGAAAAAAAACCCCCGAACCCACAAACTCCCAAACAAAACCCCCCCCCCCCCCCCCCCCCCCCCCCCCCCCCCCCCCCCCCACCCCCCCCCCCCCCCCCCCGCCCCCGCCCCCCCCCCCCCCCCCCCCCCCCCCCCCCCCCCCCCCCACCCCATCCCCCCCCCCCCGTCCCCCCCCCTGATTTTTTTTGAGCTCAATGACCCTGAACTCTGAAAGCACTTCACATGACTCTGAAGAGTTGAAAATTGGGGCATGATATCATCATTTCCCCCACATACGTGCTTAGAAATTAGGATGGGTTACGCGCAAAAACTGAATGCAACTTCGTGTACAAAATGGACATCTCTTTCGAAGTATCAGTTTGGATACAAAAAGAACAAAACTCTGTTTTACAAGGGATTTCGTGTTTTTTTACAACTATTTGGGAAACCCAGACTTTTGGGATGCTCAAAATGAACCATTCCAAAGCCACATCATCCATATTTTCAAAACCCTTTCTGACTTCATCTGTTATTTTCATGCATTTTCCTGATTTTTTGAGCTAGATGACCCTGAAATTTGAAAAGCACTTCACTGAACTCTGAATGAGGTTGAAAATTGGCATTATATCATCATTTCAACCCCACATAGCTGTGCTAAAAAAGTTGAGAGGGTTACGGCAAAAACTGGATGCACTCGTGTACAAAATGTGTGCAATTCTTCTTTCGACGTATCATGGTTTCGACAAAACTCATCTTTCAAGGTCTTTCCATTTTTTAAACTTAATTGAACTGCATAGCCTTTTTTTGTGTGTCAAAATGAACCATTCAAAGCCACATCATCAATTTCAACCCTTTCTTCCTTCATTGTTATTTGTCATGCATTTAACTGTTTTTTTTTTTGAGGCTAACTGAACCCTGAAATTGAAAGCACTTCACATGAACTCTGATGAGTTTGAAAATTTGGCATGATATCATCATTGTGTTTTTTCACCAATAGCTTGCGTAAAAAGTGTGAGAGGGTCGGCAAAACTGGATGCACTTCGTGTACAACAATGGACAACGCTTGTCAGAGTATCAGGGTTTCGGACAAAAACTCATCTGTTACCAAAGGGAGATTTCCATTTTTTAACTTATTGAACTCCAATTTTGTGTGTGTCAAAATGGAAAAAAAAAAAAAAACGCATTCAAAGCCACCACATCATCATTTTCAAACCCTTTCTGACTTTCAAACTGTTTTTTTCATGCATTTACTATTTTTTTTTAGCTAAATGACCTGAAAATTGAAAGCACTTCACATGAACTTGAAAGAGGTTGAAAATTGAGCATGATATCATCATTTCACACCACATAGCTGTGCTAAAAATTTTGGAGGGGGTTACGGTTAAAAACTGAGATGCACTCGTGTACAAATGGACATCTCTTTCGAATGTATCAAGGGTTTCGGACAAAACTCATCTGGTCAAAGGGAGTTTTTCTTTAAATTTTTTTGACTCCAGACGTTCTTGTGTTGCTCTCAAATGAACCATCAAAGCCACAAATCCCATCAATTTTCAACCCTTTTGCTACTTCACTGTTATTTTTGCACTTCAGCATTCTCTACTGAATTTTTTTTGAGGCTAAATTACGAATGCACCGTGGAGCTCACTACGGGTAATGGAGGGGGGAGCAGGAGGGGTGGGTACACTATCACATGAACTCTGAAGAGGTTGAAATTTGGCATGATATCCACATCATTTCACCCACATAGCATTGCTAAGAAAGTATGAAGAGGTTACTCAAAAACTGTATGCACTTCGTGTACCAAATGACCAAACTCTTTCAATATATCAGGTTTCGGACAAAAACTCAATCTGTTTACAAAGGATTTCCATTTTTTTCAAATTTAGAACTCCAGACTTTTGTGTGCTCAAAATGAACCATATCAACCGCGCAGGGTCCCCCTCCATCAATTTCAACCCTTTTCTGACTTCATCTGTTTTTTTCATGCATTTAACTGATTTTTTTTTGAGATAAATGACCCGAAATTGAAAAGCACTCCAAACTCTGAAGAGTTTGAAAATTGCATGATATCAGCACATTTTCACCACATAGCAGTGCTCTAAAAGTTGAGAGGGTTTACGGCGAAAACTGGAATGCCTTCGTGAACAAATGGGCCAATCTCTTTCGAAGTATACGGGTTTCGAAACCAAA
>JAAAXO010000034.1:33018-53006 GCA_011799875.1 Thinopyrum elongatum
GCATTTCACCCACAAAGCATGTGCTAAAAAGTTGAGAGGGTTCCGGCAAAAACTGGATGCACTTCTGTACAAAATGGACAATCTCTTTCGAAGTATCAGGGTTTCGGACAAAAACTCATCTGTTACAAAGGGATTTCATTTTTTAAACTTATTTGAACTCCAGACTTTTTGTGTGCTCAAAATGAACCATTCAACCACATCATAAATTTTCAACCCTTTCTGCTCATCTGTTATTTTTCATGCATTACTGATTTTTTTGAGCTAAATGACCCTGAAATTGAAAAGCACTTCACATAACTCTGAAGAGGTTGAAAATTGGCATGATATCATCATTTCACCCACATAGCATGTGTCAAAAAGTTGAGAGGGTTACGGCAAAAACTGGATGCACTTCGTGTACAAAATGGACAATCTCTTTCGAAGTATCAGGGTTTCGGACAAAAACTCATCTTTACAAAGGTTTCATTTTTTAAACTTATTTGAACTCCAGACTTTTTGTGTGCTCAAAATGAACCATTCAAAGCCACATCATCAATTTTCAACCCTTTCTGACTTCATCTGTTATTTTTCATGCTTACTGATTTTTTGAGCTAAAACCCTGAAATTGAAAAGCACTCACTGAACTCTGAAGAGGTTGAAAATTGCATGATATCATCATTTCACCCACATGCAGTGCTAAAAAGTTGAGAGGGTTACGCAAAACTGGATGCACTTCGTGTACAAATGGACAATCTCTTTCGAAGTATCAGGGTTTCGGACAAACCTCATCTGTTACAAAGGGATTTCATTTTTTTAAACTTATTTGAACTCCAGACTTTTTGTGTGCTCAAAATGACCATTCAAAGCCACATCATCAATTTTCAACCCTTTCTGCATTCATCTTTTTTTCATGCATTATTGATTTTTTGAGCTAAATGACCGAAATTGAAAACACTTCACATGAACTCTGAAGAGGTTGAAAATTGGCATGATATCATCATTTCACCCACATAGCATGTGCTAAAAAGTTGAGAGGGTTACGGCAAAAACTGGATGCACTTCGTGTACAAAATGGACAATCTCTTTCGAAGTATCAGGGTTTCGGACAAAACTCATCTGTTTAGGGCATTCAAAATTGACTTTTGTGTGTAGCTAAATGACCCTGAAATTGAAAAGCACTTCACATGATCTCTGAAGAGGTTGAAAATTGGCATGATATCATCATTTCACCCACATAGCATGTGCTAAAAAGTTGAGAGGGTTACGGCAAAAACTGGATGCACTTCGTGTACAAAATGGACAATCTCTTTCGAAGTATCAGGGTTTCGGACAAAAACTCATGTGTTACAAAGGGATTTCATTTTTTAAAACTTATTTGAACTCCAGACTTTTTGTGTGCTCAAAATGAACCATTCAAAGCCACATCATCAATTTTCAATCCTTTCTGACTTCATCTGTTATTTTTCATGCATTTACTGATTTTTTTGAGCCAAATGACCCTGAAATTGAAAAGCACTTCACATGAACTCTGAAGAGGTTGAAAATTGGCATGATATCATCATTTCACCCACATAGCATGTGCTAAAAAGTTGAGAGGGTTACGGCAAAAACTGGATGCACTTCATGTACAAAATAGACAATCTCTTTCGAAGTATCAGGGTTTCGGACAAAAACTCATCCGTTACAAAGGGATTTCATTTTTTTGAACTTATTTGAACTCCAGACTTTTTGTGTGCTCAAAATGAACCATTCAAAGCCACATCATCAATTTTCAACCCTTTTTGACTTCATCTGTTATTTTTCATGCACTTACTGATTTTTTTGAGCTAAATGACCCTGAAATTAAAAAGCACTTCACATGAACTCTGAAGAGGTTGAAAATTGGCATGATATCATCATTTCACCCACATAGCATGTGCTAAAAAGTTGAGTGGGTTACGGCAAAAACTGGCTGCACTTCGTGTACAAAATGGACAATCTCTTTCGAAGTATCAGGGTTTCGGACAAAAACTCATGTGTTACAAAGGGATTTCATTTTTTAAAACTTATTTGAACTCCAGACTTTTTGTGTGCTCAAAATGAACCATTCAAAGCCACATCATCAATTTTCAACCCTTTCTGACTTCATCTGTTATTTTTCATGCATTTACTGATTTTTTTGAGCTAAATGACCCTGAAATTGAAAAGCACTTCACATGAACTCTGAAGAGGTTGAAAATTGGCATGATATCATCATTTCACCCACATAGCATGTGCTAAAAAGTTGAGAGGGTTACGGCAAAAACTGGATGCACTTCGTGTACAAAATGGACAATCTCTTTCGAAGTATCAGGGTTTCGGACAAAAACTCATCTGTTACAAAGGGATTTCATTTTTTTAAACTTATTTGAACTCCAGACTTTTTGTGTGTTCAAAATGAACCATTCAAAGCCACATCATCAATTTTCAACCCTTTCTGACTTCATCTGTTATTTTTCATGCATTTACTGTTTTTTTTGAGCTAAATGACCCTGAAATTGAAAAGCACTTCACATGAACTCTGAAGAGGTTGAAAATTGGCATGATATCATCATTTCACCCACATAGCATGTGCTAAAAAGTTGAGAGGGTTACGGCAAAAACTGGATGCACTTCGTGTACAAAATGGACAATCTCTTTCGAAGTATCAGGGTTTCGGACAAAAACTCATCTGTTACAAAGGGATTTGATTTTTTTAAACTTATTTGAACTCCATACTTTTTGTGTGCTCAAAATGAACCATTCAAAGCCACATCATCAATTTTCAACCCTTTCTGACTTCATCTGTTATTTTTCATGCATTTACTGATTTTTTTTAGCTAAATGACCCTGAAATTGAAAAGCACTTCACATGAACTCTGAAGAGGTTGAAAATTGGCATGATATCATCATCTCACCCACATAGCATGTGCTAAAAAGTTGAGAGGGTTACGGCAAAAACTGGATGCACTTCGTGTACAAAATGGACAATCTGTTTCGAAGTATCAGGGTTTCGGACAAAAACTCATCTGTTACAAAGGGATTTCATTTTTTTAAACTTATTTGAACTCCAGACTTTTTGTGTGCTCAAAATGAACCATTCAAAGCCACATCATCAATTTTCAACCCTTTCTGACTTCATCTGTTATTTTTCATGGATTTACTGATTTCTTTGAGCTAAATGACCCTGAAATTGAAAAGCACTTCACATGAACTCCGAAGAGGTTGAAAATTGGCATGATATCATCATTTCACCCACATAGCATGTGCTAAAAAGTTGAGAGGGTTACGGCAAAAACTGGATGCACTTCGTGTACAAAATGGACAATCTCTTTCGAAGTATCAGGGTTTCGGACAAAAACTCATCTGTTACAAAGGGATTTCATTTTTTTAAACTTATTTGAACTCTAGACTTTTTGTGTGCTCAAAATGAACCATTCAAAGCCACATCATCAATTTTCAACCCTTTCTGACTTCATCTATTATTTTTCATGCATTTACTGATTGGTTTGAGCTAAATGACCCTTAAATTGAAAAGCACTTCACATGAACTCTGAAGAGGTTGAAAATTGGCATGATATCATCATTTCACCCACATAGCATGTGCTAAAAAGTTGAGAGGGTTACGGCAAAAACTGGATGCACTTTGTGTACAAAATGGACAATCTCTTTCGAAGTATCAAGGTTTCGGACAAAAACTCATCTGTTACAAAGGGATTTCATTTTTTTAAACTTATTTGAACTCCAGACTTTTTGTGTGTTCAAAATGAACCATTCAAAGCCACAGCATCAATTTTCAACTCTTTCTGACTTCATCTGTTATTTTTCATGCATTTACTGATTTCTTTGAGCTAAATGACCCTGAAATTGAAAAGCACTTCACATGAACTCTGAAGAGGTTGAAAATTGGCATGATATCATCATTTCACCCACATAGCATGTGCTAAAAAGTTGAGAGGGTTACGGCAAAAACTGGATGCACTTCGTGTACAAAATGGACAATCTCTTTCGAAGTATCAGGGTTTCGGACAAAAACTCATCTGTTACAAAGGGATTTCATTTTTTTAAACTTATTTGAACTCCAGACTTTTTCTGTGTTCAAAATGAACCATTCGAAGCCACATCATCAATTTTCAACCCTTTCTGACTTCATCTGTTATTTTTCATGCATTTACTATTTTTTTTGAGCTAAATGACCCTGAAATTGAAAAGCACTTCACATGATCTCTGAAGAGGTTGAAAATTGGCATGATATCATCATTTCACCCACATAGCATGTGCTAAAAAGTTGAGAGGGTTACGGCAAAAATTGGATGCACTTCGTGTACAAAATGGCCAATCTCTTTCGAAGTATCAGGGTTTCGGACAAAAACTCATCTGTTACAAAGGGATTTCATTTTTTTAAACTTATTTGAACTCCAGACTTTTTGTGTGCTCAAAATGAACCATTCAAAGCCACATCATCAATTTTCAACCCTTTCTGACTTCATCTGTTATTTTTCATGCATTTACTGATTTTTTTGAGCTAAATGTCCCTGAAATTGAAAAGCACTTCACATGAACTCTGAAGAGGTTGAAAATTGGCATGATATCATCATTTCACCCACATAGCATGTGCTAAAAAGTTGAGAGGGTTACGGCAAAAACTGGATGCACTTCTTGTACAAAATGGACAATCTCTTTCGAAGTATCAGGGTTTCGGACAAAAACTCATCTGTTACAAAGGGATTTCATTTTTTTAAACTTATTTGAACTCCAGACTTTTTGTGTGCTCAAAATGAACCATTCAAAGCCACATCATCAATTTTCAACCCTTTCTGACTTCATCTGTTATTTTTCATGCATTTACTGATTTTTTGAGCTAAATGACCATGAAATTGAAAAGCACTTCACATGAACTCTGAAGAGGTTGAAAATTGGCATGATATCATCATTTCACCCACATAGCATGTGCTAAAAAGTTGAGAGGGTTACGGCAAAAACTGGATGCACTTCGTGTACAAAATGGACAATCACTTTCGAAGTATCAGGGTTTCGGACAAAAACTCATCTGTTACAAAGGGATTTCATTTTTTTAAACTTATTTGAACGCCAGACTTTTTGTGTGCTCAAAATGACCCATTCAAAGCCACATCATCAATTTTCAACACTTTCTTACTTCATTTGTTATTTTTCATGCACTTACTGATTTTTTTGAGCTAAATGACCCTGAAATTGAAAAGCACTTCACATGAACTCTGAAGAGGTTGAAAATTGGCATGATATCATCATTTCACCCACATAGCATGTGCTAAAAAGTTGAGAGGGTTACGGCAAAAACTGGATGCACTTCGTGTACAAAATGGACAATCTCTTTCGAAGTATCAGGGTTTCGGACAAAAACTCATCTGTTACAAAGGGATTTCATTTTTTTAAACTTATTTGAACTCCAGACTTTTTGTGTGCTCAAAATGAACCATTCAAAGCCACATCATCAATTTTCAACCCTTTCTGACTTCATCTGTTATTTTTCATGCATTTACTGATTTTTTTGAGCTAAATGTCCCTGGAATTGAAAAGCACTTCACATGAACTCTGAAGAGGTTGAAAATTGGCATGATATCATCATTCCACCCACATAGCATGTGCTAAAAAGTTGAGAGGGTTACGGCAAAAACTGGATGCACTTCGTGTACAAAATGGACAATCTCATTCGAAGTATCAGGGTTTCGGACAAAAACTCATCTGTTACAAAGGGATTTCATTTTTTTAAACTTATTTGAACTCCAGACTTTTTGTGTGTTCAAAATGAAGCATTCAAAGCCACATCATCAATTTTCACCCCTTTCTGACTTCATCTGTTATTTTTCATGCATTTACTGTTTTTTTTGAGCTAAATGACCCTTAAATTGAAAAGCACTTCACATGAACTCTGAAGAGGTTGAAAATTGGCATGATATCATCATTTCACCCACATAGCATGTGCTAAAAAGTTGAGAGGGTTACGGCAAAAACTGGATGCAATTCGTGTACAAAATGGACAATCTCTTTCGAAGTATCAGGGTTTCGGACAAAAACTCATCTGTTACAAAGGGATTTCATTTTTTTTACTTATTTGAACTCCAGACTTTTTGTGTGCTCAAAATGAACCATTCAAAGCCACATCATCAATTTTCAACCCTTTCTGACTTCATCTGTTATTTTTCATGAATTTACTGATTTTTTTGAGCTAAATGACCCTGAAATTGAAAAGCACTTCACATGAACTCTGAAGAGGTTGAAAATTGGCATGATATCATCATTTCACCCACATAGCATGTGCTAAAAAGTTGAGAGGGTTACGGCAAAAACTGGATGCACTTCGTGTACAAAATGGACAATCTCTTTCGAAGTATCAGGGTTTCGGACAAAAACTCATCTGTTACAAAGGGATTTCATTTTTTTAAACTTATTTGAAATCCAGACTTTTTGTGTGTTCAAAATGAACCATTCAAAGCCACATCATCAATTTTCAACCCTTTCTGACTTCATCTGTTATTTTTCATGCATTTACTGATTTTTTTGAGCTAAATGACCCTGAAATTGAAAAGCACTTCACATGAACTCTGAAGAGGTTGAAAATTGGCATGATATCATCATTTCACCCACATAGCATGTGCTAAAAAGTTGAGAGGGTTACGGCAAAAACTGGATGCACTTCGTGTACAAAATGAACAATCTCTTTCGAAGTATCAGGGTTTCGGACAAAAACTCATCTGTTACAAAGGGATTTCATTTTTTTAAACTTATTTGAACTCCAGACTTTTTGTGTGCTCAAAATGAACCATTCAAAGCCACATCATCAATTTTCAACCCTTTCTGACTTCATCTGTTATTTTTCATGCATTTACTGATTTCTTTGAGCTAAATGACCCTGAAATTGAAAAGCACTTCACATGAACTCTGAAGAGGTTGAAAATTGGCATGATATCATCATTTCACCCACATAGCATGTGCTAAAAAGTTGAGAGGGTTACGGCAAAAACTGGATGCACATCGTGTACAAAATGGACAATCTCTTTCGAAGTATCAGGGTTTCGGACAAAAACTCATCTGTTACAAAGGGATTTCATTTTTTTAAACTTATTTGAACTCCAGACTTTTTGTGTGCTCAAAATGAACCATTCAAAGCCACATCATCAATTTTCAACCCTCTCTGACTTCATCTGTTATTTTTCATGCACTTACTGATTTTTTTGAGCTAAATGACCCTGAAATTGAAAAGCACTTCACATGAACTCTGAAGAGGTTGAAAATTGGCATGATATCATCATTTCACGCACATAGCATGTGCTAAAAAGTTGAGAGGGTTACGGCAAAAACTGGATGCACTTCGTGTACAAAATGGACAATCTCTTTCGAAGTATCAGGGTTTCGGACAAAAACTCTTCTGTTACAAAGGGATTTCATTTTTTTAAACTTATTTGAAATCCAGACTTTTTGTGTGTTCAAAATGAACCATTCAAAGGCACATCATCAATTTTCAACCCTTTCTGACTTCATCTGTTATTTTTCATGCATTTACTGTTTTTTTTTGAGCTAAATGACCCTGAAATTGAAAAGCACTTCACATGATCTCCGAAGAGGTTGAAAATTGGCATGATATCATCATTTCACCCACATAGCATGTGCTAAAAAGTTGAGAGGGTTACGGCAAAAACTGGATGCACTTCGTGTACAAAATGGACAATCTCTTTCGAAGTATCAGGGTTTTGGACAAAAACTCATCTGTTACAAAGGGATTTCATTTTTTAAAACTTAATTGAACTCCAAACTTTTTGTGTGCTCAAAATGAACCATTCAAAGCCACATCATCAATTTTCAACCCTTTCTGACTTCATCCCCCCCCCCCCCCCCCCGGAAAACGCGTGACCTATGCCAATTTTCAATCTTCAGAGTTCATGTGAAGTGCTTTTCAATTTCAGGTCATTTAGCTCAAAAAAATCAGAAATGCATGAAAAATAACAGATGAAGTCAGAAAGGGTTGAAAATTTATGATGTGGCTTGAATGGTTCATTTTGAGCACACAAAAAGTCTGGAGTTCAAATAAGTTTAAAAAAATGAATCCCTTTGTAACAGATGAGTTTTTGTCCGAAACCCTGATACTTCGAAAGAGATTGTCCATTTTGTACACGAAGTGCATCCATTTTTGCCGTAACCTCAACTTTTTAGCACATGCTATGTGGGTGAAATGATGATATCATGCCAATTTTCAACCTCTTCAGAGTTCATGGGAAGTGCTTTTCAATTTAGGGTCATTTAGCTCAAAAAAATCAGTAAATGCATGAAAAATAACAGATGAAGTCAGAAAGGGTTGAAAATTGATGATGTGGCTTGAATGGTTCATTTTGAACACACAAAAAGTCTGGAGTTCAAATAAGTTTAAAAAAATGAAATCCCTGTAAAGATGAGTTTTTGTCCGAAACCTGATACTTCGAAAGAGATTGTCCATTTTGTACACGATGGCATCCAGTTTTTGCCGTAACCCTCTCAACTTTTTAGCACATGCTATGTGGGTGAAATGATGATATCATGCCAATTTTCAACCTCTTCAGAGTTCATGTGAGTGCTTTTCAATTTCAGGGTCATTAGCTCAAAAAAATCAGAAATGCATGAAAAATAACAGATGAAGTCAGAAAGGTTGAAAATTGAAATTATGATGTGGCTGAATGGTTCATTTTGAGCACACAAAAAGTGGATTCAAATAAGTTTAAAAAATGAAATCCCTTTGTAACAGATGAGTTTTTGTCCGAAACCTGATACTTCGAAAGAGATTGTCATTTTGTACACGAAGTGCATCCAGTTTTTGCCGAACCCTCAACTTTTAGCACATGCTATGTGGGTGAAATGATGATATCATGCCAATTTTCAACCTCTTCAGAGTTCATGTGAAGTGCTTTTCAATTTCAGGGTCATTTAGCTCAAAAAAATCAGTAAGCATGAAAAATAACAGATGAAGTCAGAAAGGGTTGAAAATTATGATGTGGCTTGTTGAATGGTTCATTTTGAGCACACAAAGTCTGGAGTTCAAATAAGTTTAAAAAAAAAGAAATCCCTTTGTAACAGATGAGTTTTTGTCCGAAACCTGATACTTCGAAAGAGATTGTCCATTTTGTACACGAAGTGCATCCAGTTTTTGCCGTAACCCTCAACTTTTAGCACATGCATGTGGGTGAAATGATGATATCATGCCAATTTTCAACCTCTTCAGAGTTCATGTGAAGTGCTTTTCAATTTCAGGGTCATTTATCAAAAAAATCAGTAAATGATGAAAAATAACAGATGAAGTCAGAAAGGTGTTGAAATTGATGATGTGGCTTTGAATGGTTCATTTGAACAAAAAAAGTCTGGAGTTCAAATAAGTTTAAAAAAATGAAATCCCTTTGTAAACAGATGAGTTTTTGTCCGAACACTGATACTTCGAAAGAGATTGTCCATTTTGTACACGAAGTGCATCCAGTTTTTTCGCGTAACCCTCTCAACTTTTAGCACATGCTATGTGGGTGAAATGATGATATCATGCCAATTTTCAACCTCTTCAGAGTTCATGTGAAGTGCTTTTCAATTTCAGGGTCATTTAGCTAAAAAAATCAGTAAATGCATGAAAATAAGAATGAAGTCAGAAAGGGTTGAAAATTGATGATGTGGCTTTGAATGGTTCATTTTGAGCACACCAAAAGTCTGGAGTTCAAATAAGTTTAAAAAATGAAATCCTTGTAACAGATGAGTTTTTGTCCGAAACCCTGATACTTCGAAAGAGATTGTCCATTTTGTACACGAAGTGCATCCAGTTTTTGCCGTAACCCTCTCAACTTTTTAGCACATGCTATGTGGGTGAAATGATGATATCATGCCAATTTTAACCTCTTCAGAGTTCATGTGAAGTGCTTTTCAATTTCAGGATTTAGCTCAAAAAAATCAGTAAATGCATGAAAAATAACAGATGAAGTCAGAAAGGGTTGAAAATTGATGATGTGGCTTTGAATGGTTCATTTTGAGCACCCAAAAAGTCTGGAGTTCAAATAAGTTTAAAAAAATGAAATCCCTTGTAACAATGAGTTTTTGTCCGAAACCCTGATACTTCGAAAGAGATTGTCCATTTTGTCACGAAGTGATCCAGTTTTGCCGTAACCTCTCACACTTTTTAGCACATGCTATGTGGGTGAAATGATGATATCATGCCAATTTTCAACTCTTCAGAGTTCATGTGAAGTGCTTTTCAATTTCAGGGTCATTTAGCTCAAAAAAATGAAATGCATGAAAATAAAAGATGAAGTCAGAAAGGGTGAATGAAAATGTATGAGTGGCTTTGAATGGTTCATTTTGAGCACACAAAAAGTTGGAGTTCAAATAAGTTTAAAAAAATGAAATCCCTTTGTAACAGATGAGTTTTTGTCCGAAACCCTGATACTTCGAAAGAGATTGTCCATTTTGTACACGAAGTGCATCCAGTTTTTGCCGTAACCCTCAACTTTTTAGCACATGCTATGTGGGTGAAATGATGATTCATGCCAATTTTCAACCTCTTCAGAGTTCATGTGAAGTGCTTTTCAATTTCAGGGTCATTTAGCTCAAAAAAATCAGTAAATGCATGAAAAATAACAGATGAAGTCAGAAAGGGTTGAAAATTTGATGATGTGGCTTTGAATGGTTCATTTTGAGCACACAAAAAGTCTGGAGTTCAAATAAGTTTAAAAAAATGAAATCCTTTGTAACAATGAGTTTTTGTCCGAAACCCTGATATCGAAAGATTGTCCATTTTGTACACGAAGTGCACTCAGTTTTTGCCGTAACCCTCTCAACTTTTTAGCAAATGCTATGTGGGTGAAATGATGATATCATGCCAATTTTCAACCTCTTCAGAGTTCATGTGAAGTGCTTTTCAATTTCGAGGTCATTTAGCTCAAAAAAAAACAGTAAATGCATGAAAAATAACAGATGAAGTCAGAAAGGGTTGAAAATTGATGATGTGGCTTTGAATGCATTTGAGCACACAAAAAGTCTGGAGTTCAATAAGTTTAAAAAAATGAAATCCCTTTGTAACAATGGTTTTTGTCCGAAACCCTGATACTTCGAAAGAGATTGTCCATTTTGTACACGAGTGCATCCAGTTTTGCCGTAACCCTCTCAACTTTTTAGCACATGCTATGGGGTGAAATGATGATATCATGCCAATTTTCAACCCTTCAGAGTTCATGTGAAGTGCTTTCAATTTCAGGGTCATTAGCTACAAAAAAATCAGAAATGCATGAAAAAAAACAGATGAGTCAGAAAGGGTTGAAATTTATGATGTGGCTTTGAATGGTTCATTTTGAGCACACAAAAAGTCTGGAGTTCAAATAAGTTTAAAAAAATGAAATCCCTTTGTAACAGATGAGTTTTTGTCCGAAACCCTGATACTTCGAAAGAGATTGTCCATTTTGTACACGAAGTGCATCCATTTTTGCCGTACCCTCAACTTTTTAGCACATGCTATGTGGGTGAAATGATGATATCATGCCTTTTCAACTCTTCAGAGTTCATGTGAAGTGCTTTTCAATTTCAGGGTCATTTAGCTCAAAAAAATCAGTAAAGCATGAAAAATAAAAGATGAAGTCAGAAAGGGTTGAAAATTGATGATGTGGTTTGAAGGTTCATTTTGAGCACACAAAAAGTCTGGAGTTCAAATAAGTTTAAAAAAATGAAATCCCTTTGTAACAGATGAGTTTTTGTCCGAAACCCTGATATCGAAAGAGATTGTCCATTTTGTACACGAAGTGCATCCAGTTTTTGCCGTAACCCTCTCAACTTTTTAGCACATGCTATGTGGGTAAATGATGATATCATGCCAATTTTCAACCTCTTCAGAGTTCATGTGAAGTGCTTTCAATTCAGGTCATTTAGCTCAAAAAATCAAGTAATGCATGAAAAAAAACAGATGAAGTCAGAAAGGGTTGAAAATTGATGATGTGGCTTTGAATGGTTCATTTTGAGCACACCAAAAGTCTGGAGTTCAAATAAGTTAAAAAAATGAAATCCCTTTGTAAGATGAGTTTTTGTCCGAAACCCTGATACTGAAGAGATTGTCCATTTTGTACACGAAGTGCATCCAGTTTTTGCCGTAACCCTCTCAACTTTTTAGCAAATGCTTGTGGGGTGAAATGATGATATCATGCCAATTTTCAACCTCTTCAGAGTTCATGTGAAGTGCTTTCAATTTCAGGGTCATTTAGCTCAAAAAATCAGTAAATGCATGAAAAATAACAGATGAAGTCAGAAAGGGTTGAAAATTGATGATTGGCTTGAATGGTTCATTTTGAGCACACAAAAAGTCTGGAGTTCAAATAAGTTTAAAAAATGAAATCCCTTTGTAACAGATGAGTTTGTCCGAAACCCTGTACTCGAAAGAGATTGTCCATTTTGTACACGAAGGGCATCCAGTTTTTGCCGTACCCTCTCAACTTTTTAGACATGCTATGTGGGTGAAATGATGATATCATGCCAATTTTCAACCTCTTCAGAGGTCATGTGAAGTGCTTTTCAATTTCAGGGTCATTTAGCTCAAAAAAATCAGTAAATGCATGAAAAATAAGATGAGTCAGAAAGGGTTGAAAATTGATGATTGGCTTTGAATGGTTCATTTTGAGCACACACAAAAGTCTGGAGTTCAAATAAGTTTAAAAAATGAAATCCCTTTGTAACAGATGAGTTTTTGTCCGAAACCCTGATACTTCGAAAGGATTGTCCATTTTGTACACGAAGTGCATCCCGTTTTTGCCGTAACCTCTCAACTTTTTAGCACATGCTATGTGGGTGAAATGATGATATCATGCCAATTTTCAACCTCTTCAGAGTTCATGTGAAGTGTTTTCAATTTCAGGGTATTTAGCTCAAAAAAATCAGTAAATGCATGAAAAATAACAGATGAAGTCAGAAAGGGTTGAAAATTGATGATGTGTGGCTTTGAATGGTTCATTTTGAGCACACAAAAAGTCTGGAGTTCAAATAAGTTTAAAAAAATGAAATCCCTTTGTAACAAAGTTTTTGTCCGAAACCCTGATACTTCGAAAGAGATTGTCCATTTTGTACGAAGTGCATCAGTTTTTGCCGTAAACCTCTCAACTTTTTAGCACATGCTATGTGGGTGAAATGATGATATCATGCCAATTTCACACCTCTTCAGAGTTCATGTGAAGTGCTTTTCAATTCAGGGTCATTTAGCTCAAAAAAATCAGTAAATGCATGAAAAAAACAGATGAGTCAGAAGAAGGTTGAAAATTGATGATTGGCTGAATGGTTCATTTTGAGCACACAAAAAGTCTGGAGTTCAAATAAGTTTTAAAAAATGAAATCCTTGTAACAGATGAGTTTTGTGCCGAAACCTGATACTTCGAAAGAGATTGTCCATTTTGTACACGAGTGCATCAGTTTTTGCCGTAACCCTCTCAACTTTTTAGCACATCTATGTTGTGGGTGAAATGATGATATCATGCCAATTTTCAACCTCTTCAGAGTTCATGTGAAGTGCTTTTCAATTTTAGGGTCATTTAGCTCAAAAAAAACAGTATGCATGAAAAATAACAGATGAAGTCAGAAAGGGTTGAAATTGATGATGTGGTTTGAATGGTTCATTTTGAGCACACAAAAAGTCTGGAGTTCAAATAAGTTTAAAAAATGAAATCCCTTTGTACAGATGAGTTTTTGTCCGAAACCTGATACTTCGAAAGAGTTGTCCATTTTGTACACAAGTGCATCCAGTTTTTGCCGTAACCTCTCAACTTTTAGCACATGCTATGTGGGGTGAAATGTGATATCATGCCAATTTTCAACCTCTTCAGAGTTCATGTGAAGTGCTTTTCAATTTCAGGGTCATTTAGCTCAAAAAAATCAGTAAAGCATGATGAAAAATAACAGTGAGTCAGAAAGGGTTGAAAATGATGATGGTGCTTTGAATGGTTCATTTTGAGCACACAAAAGTCTGGAGTTCAAATAAGTTTAAAAAAATGAAATCCCTGTACAGATGAGTTTTTGTCCGAAACCCTGATACTTCGAAAGAGATTGTCCATTTTGTACACGAAGTGCATCCAGTTTTTGCCGTAACCTCTCAATTTTTAGCACATGCTATGTGGGTGAAATGATGATATCATGCAATTTTCAACCCTTCAGAGTTCATGTGAAGTGCTTTTCAATTTCAGGGTCATTTAGCTCAAAATCAGTAAATGGATGAAAAATAACAGATGAAGTCAGAAAGGGTTGAAAATTGATGATTGGTTTGAATGGTTCATTTTGAGCACACAAAAAGTCTGGAGTTCAAATAAGTTTAAAAAAATGAAATCCTTTGTAACAGATGAGTTTTTGTCCGAAACCCTGATACTTCGAAAGAGATTGTCCATTTTGTACACGAAGTGCACCAGTTTTTGCCGTAACCCTCTCAACTTTTTAGCACATGTATGTGGGGAAATGTAATATCATGCCAATTTTCAACCTCTTCAGAGTTCATGTGAAGTGCTTTTCAATTTCAGGGTCATTTAGCTCAAAAAAATCAGTAAATGCATGAAAAATAACAGAATAGTCAGAAAGGTTGGAAAATTGATGATGTGGCTTTGAATGGTTCATTTTGAGCACACAAAAAGTCTGGAGTTCAAATAAGTTTAAAAAAATGAAATCCCTTGTAACAGATGAGTTTTTGTCCGAAACCCTGATACTTCGAAAGAGATTGTCCATTTTGTACACGAAGTGCATCCAGTTTTGCCGTAACCCTCTCAACTTTTTAGCACATGCTATGTGGGTGAAATGATGATATCATGCCAATTTTCAACCTCTCAGAGTTCATGTGAAGTGCTTTTCAATTTCAGGGTATTTAGTCAAAAAAAACAATAAATGCATGAAAAATAAAGATGAGTCAGAAAGGGTTGAAAATTGATGATGGCTTTGAATGGTTCATTTGAGCACACAAAAAGTCTGGAGTTCAAATAAGTTAAAAAAATGAAATCCCTTTGTAACAGATGAGTTTTTGTCCGAAACCCTGATACCTCGAAAAAGATTGTCCATTTTGTACACGAAGTGCATCCAGTTTTTGCCGTAACCCTCTCAACTTTTAGCACATGCTATGTGGGTGAAATGATGATATCATGCCAATTTTCAAACTCTTCAGAGTTCATGTGAAGTGCTTTTCAATTTCAGGGTCATTTAGCTCAAAAAAATCATAGAAATGCATGAAAATAACAGATGAAGTCAGAAAGGGTTGAAATGATGATGTGGTTTGAATGGTTCATTTTGAGCACACAAAAAGTCTGGAGTTCAAATAAGTTTAAAAAAATGAAATCCCTTTTGTACAAGATGAGTTTTTGTCCGAAACCCTGATACTTCGAAAGAGATTGTCCATTTTGTACACGAAGTGCATCAGTTTTTGCCGTAACCCTCTCAACTTTTTAGCACATGCTATGTGGGTAAATGATGATATCATGCCAATTTTCAACCTCTTCAGAGTTCATGTGAAGTGCTTTCAATTTCAGGGTCATTTAGCTCAAAAAATCAGTAAATGCATGAAAAATAACAGATGAAGTCAGAAAGGGTTGAAAATTGATGATGTGGCTTTGAATGGTCATTTGAGCACACAAAAGTCTGGAGTTCAAATAAGTTTAAAAAATGAAATCCTTTGTACAAGATGAGTTTTTGTCCGAAACCCTGATACTTCAAGAGATTGTCCATTTTGTACACGAAGTGCATCCAGTTTTTGCGTAACCCTCTCAACTTTTTAGCACACTGTATGGGTGTGGTGAAATGATGATATCATGCCAATTTTCAACCTCTTCAGAGTTCATGTGAAGTGCTTTTCAATTTCAGGGTCATTTAGTCAAAAAAATCAAGTAAATGATGAAAAATAACAGATGAAGTCAGAAAGGGTTGAAAATTGATGATTGGCTTGAATGGTTCATTTTGAGCACACAAAAAAGTCTGAGTTCAATAAGTTTAAAAAAATGAAACCCTTTGTAACAGATGAGTTTTTGTCCGAAACCCTGATACTTCGAAAGAGATTGTTCATTTTGTACACGAAGTGCATCCAGTTTTTGCCGTACCCTCTCAACTTTTTAGCACATGCTATGTGGGTGAAATGATGATATCATGCCAATTTTCAAACTCTCAGAGTTATGTGAAGTGCTTTTCAATTTCAGGGTCATTTAGCTCAAAAAAATCAGTAAATGCATGAAAAATAACAGATGAAGTCAGAAAGGTTGAAAATTGATGTGTGGCTTTGAATGGTTCATTTTGAGCACACAAAAAGTTGGAGTCACAATAAGTTTAAAAAAATGAAATCCCTTTGTAACAGATGAGTTTTTGTCCGAAACCCTGATACTTCGAAAGAGATTGTCCATTTTGTACACGAAGTGCATCCAGTTTTTGCCGTAACCTCTCAACTTTTTAGCACATGCTATGTGGGTGAAATGATGATATCATGCCAATTTTCAACCTCTTCAGAGTTCATGTGAAGTGCTTTTCAATTTTAGGGTCATTTAGCTCAAAAAAATCAGTAAATGCATGAAAAATAACAGATGAAGTCAGAAAGGGTTGAAAATTGATGATGTGGGTTTGAATGGTTCATTTTGAGCACACAAAAAGTCTGGAGTTCAAATAAGTTTAAAAAAATGAAATCCCTTTGTAACAATAGAGTTTTTGTCCGAACACCTGATACTTCGAAAGAGATGTCCATTTTGTACACGAAGTGCATCCAGTTTTTGCCGTACCCTCTCAACTTTTTAGCACATGCTATGTGGGTGAAATGATGATATCATGCCAATTTTCAACCTCTTCAGAGTTCATGTGAAGTGCTTTTCAATTTCAGGGTCATTTAGCTCAAAAAAAATCAGTAAATGCATGAAAAAAAACAGATGAAGTCAGAAAGGGTTGAAAATTGATGATGGCTTTGAATGGTTCATTTTGAGCACACAAAAAGTCTGGAGTTCAAATAAGTTTAAAAAATGAAATCCTTTGTAACAGATGAGTTTTTGTCCGAAACCCTGATCTTCGAAAGAGATTTCATTTTGTACACGAAGTGCATCCAGTTTTTGCCGTAACCCTTCAACTTTAGCACATGCTATGTGGGTGTGAAATGATGATATCATGCCAATTTTCAACCTCTTCAGAGTTCATGTGAAGTCTTTTCAATTTTAGGGTCATTTAGCTCAAAAAAATCAGTAATCATGAAAAATAACAGATGAAGTCAGAAAGGGTTGAAAATTGATGATGTGGTTGAATGGTTCATTTTGAGCACACAAAAGTCTGGAGTTCAAATAAGTTTAAAAAATGAAATCCCTTTGTAAGAGATGAGTTTTTGTCCGAAACCCTGATACTTCGAAAGAGATTGTCCATTTTGTACACGAAGTGCATCCAGTTTTTGCCGTAACCCTCTCAACTTTTTAGCACATGCTATGTGGGTGAAATGATGATATCATGCCAATTTTCAACCTCTTCAGAGGTCATGTGAAGTGCTTTTCAATTTCAGGGTCATTTAGCTCAAAAAAATCAGTAAATGCATGAAAAATAACAGATGTAGTCAGAAAGGGTTGAAAATTGATGATGTGGCTTTGAATGGTTCATTTTGAGCACACAAAAAGTCTGGAGTTCAAATAAGTTTAAAAAAATGAAATCCCTTTGTAACAGATGAGTTTTTGTCCGAAACCCTGATACTTCGAAAGAGATTTTCCATTTTGTACACGAAGTGCATCCAGTTTTTGCCGTAACCCTCTAACTTTTTAGCACATGCTATGTGGGTGAAATGATGATATCATGCCAATTTTCAAATCTTCAGAGTGTCATGTGAAGTGCTTTTCAATTTCAGGGTCATTAGCTCAAAAAATCAGAAAATGCATGAAAAAAAACAGATGAAGTCAGAAAGGGTTGAAAATTGATGTGATTGGCTTGAATGGTTCATTTGAGCACACAAAAAGTCTGGAGTTCAAATAAGTTTAAAAAATGAAATCCCTTGTAACAGATGAGTTTTTGTCCGAAACCCTGATACTTCGAAAGAGATTGTCCATTTTGTACACGAAGTGCATCCAGTTTTTGCGTACCCTCTCAACTTTTTAGCACATGCTATGTGGGTGAAATGATGATATCATGCCAATTTTCAACCTCTTCAGAGTTCATGTGAAGTGCTTTTCAATTTCGGGTCATTTAGCTCAAAAAAATCAGTAAATGCATGAAAAATAACAGATGAAGTCAGAAAGGGTTGAAAATTGATGATGTGGCTTTGAATGGTTCATTTTGAGCACACAAAAAGTCTGGAGTTCAAATAAGTTTAAAAAATGAAATCCCTTTGTAACAGATGAGTTTTTGTCCGAAACCTGATACTTCGAAAGAGATTGTCCATTTTGTACACGAAGTGCATCCAGTTTTTGCCTAACCCTCTCAACTTTTTAGCACATGCTATGTGGGTGAAATGATGATATCATGCCAATTTCAACTCTTCAGAGTTCATGTGAAGTGCTTTCAATTTTAGGGTCATTTAGCTCAAAAAAAATCAGTAATGCATGAAAAAAAACAGATGAAGTCAGAAAGGGTTGAAAATGATGATGTGGCTTTGAATGGTTCATTTTGAGCACACAAAAAGGAGTTCAAATAAGTTTAAAAAAATGAAATCCCTTTGTAACAGATGAGTTTTTGTCCGAAACCCTGATACTTCGAAAGAGATTGTCCATTTTGTACACGAAGTGCATCCAGTTTTGCCGTAAACCTCTCAACTTTTTAGCACATGCTATGTGGGTGAAATGATGATATCATGCCAATTTTCAAACTCTTCAGAGTTCATGTGAAGTGCTTTCAATTTTGGGTCATTTAGCTCAAAAAAAATCAGTAAATGCATGAAAAATAACAGATGAAGTCAGAAAGGGTTGAAAATTGATGATGTGGTTTGAATGGTTCATTTTGAGCACACAAAAAGTCTGGGAGTTCAAATAAGTTTAAAAAAATGAAATCCCTTTGTAACAGATGAGTTTTTGTCCGAAACCCTGATACTTCGAAAGAGATTGTCCATTTTGTACACGAAGTGCATCCAGTTTTTGCCGTAACCCTCTCAACTTTTTAGCACATGCTATGTGGGGTGAAATGATGATATCATGCCAATTTTCAACCTCTTCAGAGTTCATGTGAAGTGCTTTTCAATTTCAGGGTCATTTAGCTCAAAAATCAGTAAATGCATGAAAAATAACAGATGAGTCAGAGAAAGGGTTGAAAAATGATGATGCTTGAATGGTTCATTTTGAGCACACAAAAAGTTGGAGTTCAAATAGTTTTAAAAAATGAAATCCCTTTGTAACAGATGAGTTTTTGTCCGAAACCCTGATACTTCGAAAGAGATTGTCCATTTTGTACACGAAGTGCATCCAGTTTTTGCCGGAACCCTCTCAACTTTTAGCACATGCTATGGGGGTGAAATGAAATGAACACAACACTCAACCTCCCCAATCATACATCGATTCACAGTGTAGCAAACAAGGTGCATTAACATCAAAAAAATCTAATGACTAACAAATACTCACCACCCCAACACCATCAACTAACTACGCACACACGAATCAGATTTATGAAAAAATTCTAACGACGACAACTACAAACCCCCAAAGTCATAAAAATACCCAACACCCCAAAAAAACAACAACACTAAAAACCCACAGAAAAACACCATAACATCATGCAACACCAAATTCACAAGGTTACCTAAAAAAAAAAACATACCAACCACTTCCCCACCAGATTAACACTTACCAACCTTCTACACACCAAACAAACACCAACCATCAGCACAACCAAAAAATACAAAGGAACAACCAATCCTCCCCATAATTATCTTAAATAATATAAACTCATAAAACAAATAAAATCAAACAAAGAATACTACCCTTCCACCACACATAAAACTATAAACACACAAAACTAAAAAAAACCTATAAACAATCCCCAAAAAATAAACCCAGAAAAAAAAAAAAAAATAATAAAAAAAATAAAATGATGATATA
>JAAAXO010000034.1:53231-67770 GCA_011799875.1 Thinopyrum elongatum
CACCCACATAGCATGTGCTAAAAAGTTGAGAGGGTTACGGCAAAAACTGGATGCACTTTGTGTACACAATGGACAATCTCTTTCGAAGTATCAGGGTTTCGGACAAAAACTCATCTGTTACAAAGGGATTTCATTTTTTTAAACTTATTTGAAATCCAGACTTTTTGTGAGTTCAAAATGAACCATTCGAAGCCACATCATCAATTTTCAAACCTTTCTGACTTCATCTGTTATTTTTCATGCATTTACTGTTTTTTTAGCTAAATGACCCTGAAATTGAAAACCACGTCACATGATCTCTTAAGAGGTTGAAAATTGGCATGATATCATCATTTCACCCACATAGCATGTGCTAAAAAGTTGAGAGGGTTACGGCAAAAACTGGATGCACTTCGTGTACAAAATGGACAATCTCTTTCGAAGTATCAGGGTTTCGGACAAAAACTCATCTGTTACAAAGGGATTTCATTTTTTTAAACTTTTTGAACTCCAGAATTTTTGTGTGCTCAAAATGAACCATTCAAAGCCACATCATCAATTTTCAACCCTTTCTGACTTCATCTGTTATTTTCATGCATTTACTGATTTTTTGAGCTAAATGACCCTGAAATTGAAAAGCACTTCAAATGAACTCGAAGAGGTTGAAATGCATGGCATGATACATCATTCACCCACATAGCATGTGCTAAAAAGTTGAGAGGGTTACGGCAAAAACTGGATGCACTTCGTGTACAAAATGGACAATCTCTTTCGAAGTATCAGGGTTTCGGACAAAAACTATCTGTTACAAAGGGATTTCATTTTTTAAACTTATTTGAACTAGACTTTTTGTGTGCTCAAAATGAACCATTCAAAGCCACATCACAATTTTCAACCCTTTCTGACTTCATCTGTTATTTTCATGCATTACTGATTTTTTTTGAGTAAATGACCGAAATTGAAAAGCACTTCACATGAACCTGAAGAGGTTGAAAATTGGCATGATATCATCATTTCACCCACATAGCATGTGCTAAAAAGTTGAGAGGGTACGGCAAAAACTGGATGCACTTCATGACAAAATGGACAATCTCTTTCGAAGTATCAGGGTTTCGGAAAAAACTCATCTGTTCAAAGGGATTTCATTTTTTAAACTTATTTGAAATCCAGACTTTTTGTGTGTCAAAATGAACCATTCAAAGCCAACATCATTTTTCAACCCTTTCTGATTCATCTGTTTTTTCAGCATTTACTTTTTTTTTTAGCTAAATGACCCTGAAATTGAAAAGCACTTCACATGACTCTGAAGAGGTTGAAAATTGGCATGATATCATCATTTCACCCACATAGCATGTGCTAAAAAGTTGAGAGGGTACGGCAAAAACGGATGCACTTCGTGTACAAAATGGACAATCTTTCGAAGTATCAGGGTTTCGGACAAAAACTCATCTGTTACAAAGGGATTTCATTTTTTAAATTATTTGAACTCCAGACTTTTGTGTGCTCAAAATGAACCATTCAAAGCCACATCATCAATTTTCAACCCTTTCTGACTTCATCTGTTATTTTTCATGCATTTACTGTTTTTTTGAGCTAAATGCCCTGAAATTGAAAAGCACTTCACATGAACTCTGAAGAGGTTGAAAATTGCATGATATCATCATTTCAACACAAGCATGTGCTAAAAAGTTGAGAGGTTACGGCAAAATGGATGCACTTCGTGTACAAAAGGCAATCTTTTCGAAGTATCAGGGTTTCGGACAAAAACTCATCTGTTACAAAGGGATTTCATTTTTTTAAACTTATTTGAACTCCAGACTTTTTGTGTGCTCAAAATGAACCATTCAAAGCCACATCATCAATTTTCAACCCTTTCTGACTTCATCTGTTATTTTTCATGCATTTACTATTTTTTTGAGTAAATGACCCTGAAATTGAAAAGCACTTCACATGAACTCTGAAGAGTGAAAATTGGCATGATATCATCATTCACCCACATAGCATGTGCTAAAAAGTTGAGAGGGTTACGGCAAAAAACTGGATGCACTTCGTGTACAAAATGGACAATCTCTTTCGAAGTATCAGGGTTTCGGACAAAACTCATCTGTTACAAAGGGATTTCATTTTTTTAAATTATTTGAACTCCAGACTTTTGTGTGCTCAAAATGAACCATTCAAAGCCACATCATCAATTTTCAAACCTTTCTGACTTCATCTGTTATTTTTCATGCATTTACTGATTTTGAGCTAAATGACCCTGAAATTGAAAAGCACTTCACATGAACTCTGAAGAGGTGAAAATTGGCATGATATCATCATTCACCCACATAGCATGTGCTAAAAAGTTGAGAGGGTTACGGCAAAAACTGGATGCACTTCGTGTACAAAATGGACAATCTCTTTCGAAGTATCAGGGTTCGGACAAAAACTCATCTGTTACAAAGGGATTTCATTTTTTAAACTTATTTGAACTCCAGACTTTGTGTGCTCAAAATGAACCATTCAAAGCCACATCATCAATTTTCAACCTTCTGACTTCATCTGTTATTTTTCATGCATTTACTGATTTTTTTGAGCTAAATGACCCTGAAATTGAAAAGCACTTCACATGAACTCTGAAGAGGTTGAAAATTGGCATGATATCATCATTTCACACCACATAGCATGTGCTAAAAAGTTGAGAGGGTTACGGCAAAAACGGATGCACTTCGTGTACAAAATGGACAATCTCTTTCGAAGTATCAGGGTTTCGGACAAAAACTCATCTGTTACAAAGGGATTTCATTTTTTAAACTTATTGAACTCCAGACTTTTTGTGTGCTCAAAATGAACCATTCAAAGCCACTCATCAATTTTCAACCCTTTCTGACTTCATCTGTTATTTTTCATGCATTTACTGATTTTTTGAGCTAAATGACCCTGAAATTGAAAAGCACTTCACATGAACTCTGAAGAGGTTGAAAATTGCATGATATCATCATTTCACCCACATAGATGTGCTAAAAAGTTGAGAGGGTTACGGCAAAATGGATGCACTTCGTGTACAATGGACAATCTCTTTCGAGTATCGGGTTTCGGACAAAAAATCATCTGTTACAAAGGGATTTCATTTTTTAAACTTATTGAACTCCAGACTTTTTGTGCTCAAAATGAACCATCAAGCCACATCATCAATTTTCAACCCTTTCTGACTTCATCTGTTATTTTTCATGCATTTATGTTTTTTTGAGCTAAATGACCCTGAAATTGAAAACACTCACATGATCTCTAAGAGGTTGAAAATTGGCATGATATCATCATTTCACCCACATAGCATGTGCTAAAAAGTTGAGAGGGTTACGGCAAAAAATGGATGCACTTCGTGTACAAAATGGACAATCTCTTTCGAAGTATCAGGGTTTCGGACAAAAACTCATCTGTTACAAAGGGATTTCATTTTTTAAATTATTTGAAATCCAGACTTTTTGTGGTTCAAAATGAACCATCAAGCCACATCATCAATTTTCAAACCTTTCTGACTTCATCTGTTATTTTTCATGCATTTATGTTTTTTGAGCTAAATGACCTGAAATTGAAAGCACTTCACATGACTCTGAAGAGGTTGAAAATTGGCATGATATCATCATTTCACCCACATAGCATGCTAAAAAGTTGAGAGGGTTACGGCAAAAACTGGATGCACTTCGTGTACAAAATGGACAATCTCTTTCGAAGTATCAGGGTTTCGGACAAAAAACTCATCTGTTACAAAGGGATTTCATTTTTAAACTTATTTGAACTCCAGACTTTTGTGTGCTCAAAATGAACCATTCAAAGCCACATCATCAATTTTCAACCCTTTCTGACTTCATCTTTATTTTTCATGCATTTACTGATTTTTTTTTAGCTAAATGACCCTGAAATTGAAAAGCACTACATGAACTCTGAAGAGGTTGAAAATTGCATGATATCATCATTTCAACCACATAGATGTGCTAAAAAGTTGAGAGGGTTACGGCAAAAATGGATGCACTTCGTGTACAATGGACAATCCTTTTCGAAGTATCAGGGTTTCGGACAAAAACTCATCTGTTACAAGGGATTTCATTTTTTTAACTTATTTGAACTCCAGACTTTTGTGTGTGCTCAAAATGAACCATTCAAAGCCACATCATCAATTTTCAACCCTCTGACTTCATTGTTATTTTTCATGATTTACTGATTTTTTTGAGCTAAATGACCCTGAAATTGAAAAGCACTTACATGAACTCTGAAGAGGTTGAAAATGGCATGATATCATCATTTCACCCACATAGCAGTTGCTAAAAAGTGAGAGGGTTACGGCAAAAACTGGATGCACTTCGTGTACAAAATGGACAATCTCTTTCGAAGTATCAGGGTTTCGACAAAAACTCATCTGTTACAAAGGGATTTCATTTTTTTAAACTTATTTGAACTCCAGACTTTTTGTGTGCTCAAAATGAACCATTCAAAGCCACATCATCAATTTTCAACCCTTTCTGACTTCATCTGTTATTTTTCATGCATTTACTGATTTTTTGAGCTAAATGACCTGAAATTGAAAAGCACTTCACATGAACTCGAAAGGTTGAAAATTGGCATGATATCATCATTTCACCCACATAGCATGTGCTAAAAAGTTGAGAGGGTTACGGCAAAAAACTGGATGCATTCGTGTACAAAAGGACAATCTCTTTCGAAGTATCAGGGTTTCGGACAAAAACTCATCTGTTACAAAGGGATTTCATTTTTTAAACTTATTTGAACTCCAGACTTTTTGTGTGCTCAAAATGAACATTCAAAGCCACATCATCAATTTTCAACCCTTTCTGACTTCATCTTTATTTTTCATGCATTTACTGATTTTTGAGTAAATGACCCTGAAATTGAAAAGCACTTCACATGAACTCTGAAGAGGTTAAAATTGCATGATATCATCATTTCACCCACATAGCGTGCTAAAAAGTTGAGAGGGTTACGGCAAAAACTGGATGCACTTCGTGTACAAATGGACAATCTCTTTCGAAGTATAGGGTTTCGGACAAAAACTCATCTGTTACAAAGGGATTTCATTTTTTAAACTTATTTGAACTCCAGACTTTTGTGGTTCAAAATGAACCATTCAAGCCACATCATCAATTTTCAAACCTTTCTGACTTCATTGTTATTTTTCATGCATTACTGTTTTTTTGAGCTAAATGACCCTGAAATTGAAACACTCACATGATCTTGAAGAGGTTGAAAATTGGCATGATATCATCATTTCACCCACATAGCATGTGCTAAAAAGTTGAGAGGGTTACGGCAAAAACTGGATGCACTTCGTGTACAAATGGACAATCTCTTTCGAAGTATCAGGGTTTCGGACAAAAACTATCTGTTACAAAGGGATTTCATTTTTTTAAACTTATTTGAAATCCAGACTTTTTGTGGTTCAAATGAACCATTCAGCCACATCATAATTTCAAACCTTTCTGACTTCATCTGTTATTTTTCATGCATTTACTGATTTTTTTGAGCTAAGATCCTGAAATTGAAAAGCACTTCACATGACTCTGAAGAGGTTGAAAATTGGCATGATCATCATTTCACCCATACGGCAAAAACTGGATGCACTTCGTGTACAAAATGGACAATCTCTTTCGAAGTATTAGGGTTTCGGACAAAAACTCATCTGTTACAAAGGGATTTCATTTTTTTAAACTTATTTGAACTCCAGACTTTTTGTGTGCTCAAAATGAACCATTCAAAGCCACATCATCAATTTTCAACCCTTTCTGACTTCACCTATTATTTTTCATGCATTTACTATTTTTTTTAGCTAAATGACCCTGAAATTGAAAAGCACTTCACATGAACTCTGAAGAGGTTGAAAATTCGCATGATATCATCATTTCAACCACATAGCATGTGCTAAAAAGTTGAGAGGTTTACGGCAAAAAGTGGATGCACTTCGTGTACAAAATGGACAATCTCTTTCGAAGTATCAGGGTTTCGGACAAAAACTCATCTGTTACAAAGGGATTTCATTTTTTTAAACTTATTTGAACTCCAGACTTTTTGTGTGCTCAAAATGAACCATTCAAAGCCACATCATAAATTTTCAACCCTTTCTGACTTCATCTGTTATTTTTCATGCATTTACTGATTTTTTGAGGTAAATGACCTGAAATTGAAAAGCACTTCACATGAACTCTGAAGAGGTTGAAAATTGGCATGTATCATCATTCACCCACATAGCATGTGCTAAAAAGTTGAGGTTACGGCAAAAACTGGATGCACTTCGTGTACAAAATGGACAATCTCTTTCGAAGTATCAGGGTTTCGGACAAAAAATCCACTGTTACAAAGGGATTTCATTTTTTTAAACTTATTTGAACTCAGATTTTGTGGTGCTCAAAATGAACCATTCAAAGCCACATCATCAATTTTCAAACTTTCTGACTTCATCTGTTATTTTTCATGCATTTACTGTTTTTTTGAGCTAAATGACCCTGAAATTGAAAAGCACTTCACATGAACTCTGAAGAGGTTGAAAATTGGCATGATATCATCATTTCACCCACATAGCATGTGCTAAAAAGTTGAGAGGGTTACGGCAAAAACTGGATGCACTTCGTGTACAAAATGGACATCTCTTTCGAAGTATCAGGGTTTCGGACAAAACTCATCTGTTACAAAGGGATTTCATTTTTTTAAACTTATTTGAACTCCAGACTTTTTGTGTGCTCAAAATGAACCATTCAAAGCCAATCATCATTTTCAACCCTTTCTGACTTCATCTGTTATTTTCATGCATTTACTGTTTTTTTGAGCTAAATGACCTGAAATTGAAAAGCACTTCACATGAACTCTGAAGAGGTGAAAATTGGCATGATATCATCATTTCACCCACAATAGCATGTGCTAAAAAGTTGAGAGGGTTCGGCAAAAACTGGATGCACTTCGTGTACAAAATGGACAATCTCTTCGAAGTATCAGGGTTTCGGACAAAAACTCATCTGTTACAAAGGGATTTCATTTTTTAAACTTATTTGAACTCCAGACTTTTTGTTGCTCAAAATGAACATTCAAAGCCACATCATCAATTTTCAACCCTTTTGACTTCATCTGTTATTTTTCATGCATTTACTGTTTTTTGAGCTAAATGCCCTGAAATTGAAAAGCACTACATGAATCTGAAGAGGTTGAAAATTGGCATGATATCATCATTTCCCCACATAGCATGTGCTAAAAATTGAGAGGGTTACGGCAAAAACTGGATGCACTTCGTGTACAAAATGGCATCTCTTTCGAAGATTCAGGGTTTCGGACAAAAACTCATCTGTTACAAAGGGATTTCATTTTTTAAACTTATTTGAACTCCAGACTTTTTGTGTGCTCAAAATGAACCATTCAAAGCACATCATCAATTTTCAACCCTTTCTGACTTCATCTGTTATTTTCATGCATTTACTGATTTTTTTGAGCTAAATGACCCTGAAATTGAAAAGCACTTCACATGAACTCTGAAGAGGTTGAAAATTGGCATGATATTATCATTTCACCCACATAGCATGTGCTAAAAAGTTGAGAGGGTTACGGCAAAAACTGGATGCACTTCTGTACAAAATGGACAATCTTTTCGAAGTATCAGGTTTCGGACAAAAACTCATCTGTTACAAAGGGATTTCATTTTTAAACTTATTTGAACTCCCGACTTTTTGTGTGCTCAAAATGAACCATTCAAGCCAATCATCAATTTTCAACCTTTTCTGACTTCATCTGTTATTTTTCATGCATTTACTGATTTTTGCTAAATGACCCTGAAATTGAAAAGCACTTCACATGAACTCTGAAGAGGTTGAAAATTGGCATGAATCATCATTTCACACCACATAGCATGTGCTAAAAAGTTGAGAGGGTTAGGCAAAAACTGGATGCACTTCGTGTACAAAAGGACAATCTCTTCGAGTATCAGGGTTTCGGAAAAAACTCATCTGTTACAAAGGGATTTCATTTTTTAAACTTATTTGAACTCCAGACTTTTGTGTGTCAAAATGAACCATTCAAAGCCACATCATCAATTTTCAACCCTTCTGACTTCATCTGTTATTTTTCATGCATTTACTGATTTTTGAGCAAATGACCCTAAATTGAAAGCACTTACATGAAATCTGAAGAGGTTGAAAATTGGCATGATATCATCATTTCACCCACATAGCATGTGCTAAAAAGTTGAGAGGGTACGGCAAAAACTGGATGCACTTCGTGTACAAAATGGACAATCTCTTTCGAAGATCAGGGTTTCGGACAAAAACTATCTGTTACAAAGGGATTTCATTTTTTTAAACTTATTTGAACTCCAGAATTTTGTGTGCTCAAAATGAACCATTCAAAGCCACATCATCAATTTTCAACCCTTTTGACTTCATCTGTTATTTTTCATGCATTTACTGATTTTTTGTGCTAAATACCCTGAAATTGAAAAGCATCACATGAATCTGAAGAGGTTGAAAATTGGCATGATATCATCATTTCACCACATAGCATGTGCTAAAAAGTTGAGGTTAGGCAAAAACTGGATGCACTTCGTGTACAAATGGACAATCCTTTCGAAGTATCAGGGTTTCGGAAAAAACTCATCTGTTACAAAGGGATTTCATTTTTTTAAACTTTTTGAACTCCAGACTTTTGTTGTGCTAAAATGAACCATTCAAAGCCACATCATCAATTTTCAACCCTTTCTGACTTCATCTGTATTTTTCATGCATTTACTGATTTTTTGAGCAAATGACCCTGAAATTGAAAAGCACTTCACATGAACTCTGAAGAGGTTGAAAATTGGCATGATATCATCATTTACACCACATGCATGTGCTAAAAAGTTGAGAGGGTTACGGCAAAAACTGGATGCACTTCGTGTACAAAATGGACAATCTCTTTCGAAGTATCAGGGTTTCGGACAAAAACTCATCTGTTACAAAGGGATTTCATTTTTTAAACTTATTTGAACTCCAGACTTTTTGTGTGCTCAAAATGAACCATTCAAAGCCAACTCTCATTTTCAACCCTTTCTGACTCATCTGTTATTTTCATGCATTTACTGTTTTTTTGAGCTAAATGACCTGAAATTGAAAAGCACTTCACATGAACTCTGAAGAGTTGAAATTGGCATGATTCATCATTTCACCCACAAAGCATGTGCTAAAAAGTGAGAGGGTTTCGGAAAAAACTGGATGCACTTTGTAAAATGGACAATCTCTTTCGAAGTATCAGGGTTTCGGACAAAACAAATCTGTTACAAAGGGATTTCATTTTTTAAAATTATTTGAATCCAGACTTTTGTGTGCTCAAAATGAACATTCAAAGCCACATCATCAATTTTCAACCCTTTCTGACTTCATCTGTTATTTTTCATGCATTTACTGTTTTTTGAGCTAAATGACCTGAAATTGAAAAGCACTCACATGAACTTGAAGAGGTTGAAAATTGGCATATAACATTTCACCCACATAGCATGTGCTAAAAAGTTGGAGGGTACGGCAAAAACTGGATGCACTTCGTTACAAAATGGACAATCCTTTTCGAAGTATCAGGGTTTCGGACAAAAACTCATCTGTACAAAGGGATTTCATTTTTTTAAACTTATTTGAACTCCAGACTTTTTGTGTGCTCAAAATAACCATTCAAAGCCACATCACAAATTTTCAACCCTTTCTGACTTCATCTGTTATTTTTCATGCATTTACTGATTTTTTTGAGCTAAATGCCTGAAATTGAAAAGCACTTCACATGAACTCTGAAGAGGTTGAAAATTGGCATGATATCATCATTTCACCCACATAGCATGTGCAAAAGTTGAGGGTTACGGCAAAAACGGATGCACTTCGTGTACAAAAGGCAATCTCTTTCGAAGTATCAGGGTTTCGGAAAAACTCATTGTTACAAAGGGATTTCATTTTTTTAAACTTATTTGAACTCCCGACTTTTTGTGTGCTCAAAATGAACCATTCAAAGCCACATCATCAATTTTCAACCCTTTCTGACTTCATCTGTTATTTTTCATGCATTTACGATTTTTTTGAGCAAATGACCCTATGAAATTGAAAAGCACTTCACATGAACTCTGAAGAGGTTGAAAATGGCATGATATCATCATTTCACCCACATAGCATGTGCAAAAAGTTGAGAGGGTTACGGCAAAAACTGGATGCACTTCGTGTCAAAATGGACAATCTCTTTCGAAGTATCAGGGTTCGACAAAAAACTCATCTGTTACAAAGGGATTTCATTTTTTTAAACTTATTTGAACTCCAGATTTTTGTGTGCTCAAAATGAACCATTCAAAGCCCATCATCATCTTTTCAAACCTTTCTGCATTCATCTGTTATTTTTCATGCATTTACTGATTTTTTTGAGCTAAATGACCTGAAATTGAAAAGCACTTCACATGAACTCTGAAGAGGTTGAAAATTGGCATGATATCATCATTTCACCCACATAGCATGTGCTAAAAAGTTGAGAGGGTTCGGCAAAAACTGGATGCACTCGTGTACAAAATGGACAACTCTTTTCGAAGTATCAGGGTTTCGGACAAAACATCTGTTACAAAGGGATTTCATTTTTTAAACTTATTTGAAATCCCAGACTTTTTGTTGCTCAAAATGAACCATCAAAGCCCACATCAATTTTCAACCCTTTCTGACTTCATCTGTTATTTTTCATGCATTACTGTTTTTTTGAGCTAAATGACCCTGAAATGAAAAGCACTTCACATGAACTCTGAAGAGGTTGAAAATTGGCATGATATCATCATTTCCCCACATAGCATGTGCTAAAAAGTTGAGAGGGTTACGGCAAAAACTGGGCACTTCGTGTACAAAATGGACAATCTCTTTCGAAGTATCAGGGTTTCGGACAAAAAACTCATTGTTACAAAGGGATTTCATTTTTTTAAACTTATTTGAACTCCAGACTTTTGTGTGCTCAAAATGAACCATTCAAAGCCACATCATCAATTTTCAACCCTTTCTGACTCATCTGTTATTTTTCATGCATTTACTGATTTTTTTGAGCTAAATGACCAGAATTGAAAAGCACTCACATGAACTCTGAAGAGGTTGAAAATTGGCATGATATCATCATTTCACCCACATAGCATGTGCTAAAAGTTGAGAGGGTTACGGAAAAACTGGATGCACTTTGTACAAAATGGACAATCTCTTTCGAAGTATCAGGGTTTCGGACAAAAACTCATCTGTTACAAAGGGATTTCATTTTTTAAACTTATTTGAACTCCAGACTTGTGTGCTCAAAATGAACCATTCAGCCAATCATCAATTTTCAACCCTTTCTGACTTCTATGTTATTTTTCATGCATTTACTGATTTTTTTGAGCTAAATGACCCTGAAATTGAAAAGCACTTCACATGAAATCTGAAGAGGTTGAAAATTGGCATGATATCATCATTTCACCCACATAGCATGTGCTAAAAAGTTGAGAGGGTTACGGCAAAAACTGGATGCACTCGTGTACAAAATGGACAATCTCTTTCGAAGTATCAGGGTTTCGGACAAAAACTCATCTGTTACAAAGGGATTTCATTTTTTAAACTTATTTGAACTCCAGACTTTTGTGTGCTCAAAATGAACCATTCAAAGCCACATCACAATTTTCAACCCTTTTGACTTCATGTTATTCATGCATTTACTGATTTTTTGAGCAAATGACCCTGAAATTGAAAAGCACTTCACATGAACTCTGAAGAGGTTGAAAATTGGCATGAAATCATCATTTCACCACATAGCATGTGCTAAAAGTTGAGAGGGTACGGCAAAAACTGGATGCACTTCTGTACAAAATGGACAATCTCTTTCGAAGTATCAGGGTTTCGGACAAAAACTCATTGTTACAAAGGGATTTCATTTTTTTAAACTTATTGAACTCCAGATTTTTGTGTTCCAAATGAACCATTCAAAGCACATCATCAATTTTCAACCCTTCTGACTTCATTGTTATTTTCATGCTTTACTGATTTTTTGTGCTAATGAACCCTGAAATTGAAAAGCACTTCACATGAACTCTGAAGAGGTTGAAAATTGGCATGATATCATCATTTCACCCAAATAGCATGTGCTAAAAAGTGTTAGAGGGTTAGGCAAAAAATGGATGCACTTCGTGTACAAAATGGACAATCTCTTTCGAAGTATCAGGGTTTCGGAAAAAACTCATCTGTTACAAAGGGATTTCATTTTTTTAAACTTATTTGAACTCCAGACTTTTGTGTGCTCAAAATGAACCATTCAAAGCCACATCATCAATTTCAACCCTTTCGACTTCATCTGTTATTTTTCATGCATTTCTGATTTTTTTGAGGCAAATGACCCTGAAATTGAAAAGCACTTCACATGAATCTGAAGAGGTTGAAAATTGGCATGATATCATCATTCACCCACATGCATGTGCTAAAAAGTTGAGAGGGTTACGGCAAAAACTGGATGCACTTTGTGTACAAAATGGACAATCTTTCGAAGTATCAGGGTTTCGGACAAAAACTCATCTGTTACAAAGGGATTTCATTTTTTAACTTATTTGAACTCCAGAATTTTTGTGTGCTCATGAACCATTCAAAGCCAATCATCATTTTCAACCCTTTCTGACTTCATCTGTTATTTTTCATGCATTTACTGATTTTTGAGCTAAATGACCTGAAATTGAAAAGCACTTCACATGAACTCTGAAGAGGTTGAAATTGGCATGATATCATCATTTCACCCACATAGCATGTGTAAAAAGTGAGAGGGTTCGGCAAAAACTGGATGCACTTCTGTAAAATGGACAATCTCTTTCGAGTGATCAGGGTTCGGACAAAACACATCTGTTACAAAGGGATTTCATTTTTTTAAACTTATTTGAACTCCAGACTTTTTGTGTGCTCAAAATGAACATTCAAGCCACATCATCAATTTTCAACCCTTTCTGACTTCATCTGTTATTTTCATGCATTTACTTTTTTGAGCTAAATGACCCGAAATTGAAAAGCACTTCACATGAACTCTGAAGAGGTTGAAAATTGGCATGATATCATCATTTCACCCACATAGCAGTGTCTAAAAAGTTGAGAGGGTACGGCAAAAACTGGATGCACTTCGTGTACAAAATGGACAATCTTTTCGAAGTATCAGGGTTTCGGACAAAACTCATCTGTTACAAAGGGATTTCATTTTTTAAACTTATTTGACTCCAGACTTTTTGTGTGCTCAAAAAAACCATTCAAAGCCACATCATAATTTCAACCCTTTCTGACTTCATCTGTTATTTTTCATGCATTACTGATTTTTTTGAGCTAAATGACCTGAAATTGAAAAGCACTTCACATGAACTCTGAAGAGGTTGAAAATTGGCATGATATCATCATTTCACCCACATAGCATGTGCTAAAAAGTGTTAGGTTACGGCAAAAACTGGATGCACTTCGTGTACAAAATGGACAATCTCTTTCGAAGTATCAGGGTTTCGGAAAAAACTATCTGTTACAAAGGGATTTCATTTTTTTAAACTTATTTGAACTCCAGACTTTTTGTGTGCTCAAAATGAACCATCAAACACATCATCAATTTTCAACCCTTTTGACTTCATTGTTATTTTTCATGCATTTACTGATTTTTTGAGCAAATGACCCTGAATTGAAAAGCACTTCACATGAACTCTGAAGAGGTTGAAAATTGGCATGATATCATCATTTCACCCACATAGCATGTGCTAAAAGTTGAGAGGGTTACGGCAAAAACTGGATGCACTCGTGTACAAAATGGACAATCTCTTTCGAAGTATCAAGGTTTCGGACGAAAACTCATCTGTTACAAAGGGATTTCATTTTTTTGAACTTATTTGAACTCCAGACTTTTGTGTGTTCAAAATGAACCATTCAAAGCCACATCATCAATTTTCAACCCTTTCTGACTTCATCTGTTATTTTTCATGCATTTACTGATTTTTTTGAGCTAAATGACCCTGAAATTGAAAAGCACTTCACATGAACACTGAAGAGGTTGAAAATTAGCATGATATCATCATTTCACCCACATAGCATGTGCTAAAAAGTTGAGAGGGTTACGGCAAAAACTGGATGCACTTCGTGTACAAAATGGACAATCCCTTTCGAAGTATCAGGGTTTCGGACAAAAACTCATCCGTTACAAAGGGATTTCATTTTTTTAAACTTATTTGAACTCCAGACTTTTTGTGTGTTCAAAATGAACCATTCAAAGCCACATCATCAATTTTCAACCCTTTCTGACTTCATCTGTTATTTTTCATGCATTTACTGATTTTTTTGAGCTAAATGACCCTGAAATTGAAAAGCACTTCACATGAACACTGAAGAGGTTGAAAATTAGCATGATATCATCATTTCACCCACATAGCATGTGCTAAAAAGTTGAGAGGGTTACGGCAAAAACTGGATGCACTTCGTGTACAAAATGGACAATCCCTTTCGAAGTATCAGGGTTTCGGACAAAAACTCATCCGTTACAAAGGGATTTCATTTTTTTAAACTTATTTGAACTCCAGACT
>JAAAXO010000034.1:67780-100350 GCA_011799875.1 Thinopyrum elongatum
AGTCTGGAGTTCAAATAAGTTTAAAAAAATGAAATCCCTTTGTAACGGATGAGTTTTTGTCCGAAACCCTGATACTTCGAAAGGGATTGTCCATTTTGTACACGAAGTGCATCCAGTTTTTGCCGTAACCCTCTCAACTTTTTAGCACATGCTATGTGGGTGAAATGATGATATCATGCTAATTTTCAACCTCTTCAGTGTTCATGTGAAGTGCTTTTCAATTTCAGGGTCATTTAGCTCAAAAAAATCAGTAAATGCATGAAAAATAACAGATGAAGTCAGAAAGGGTTGAAAATTGATGATGTGGCTTTGAATGGTTCATTTTGAACACACAAAAAGTCTGGAGTTCAAATAAGTTTAAAAAAATGAAATCCCTTTGTAACGGATGAGTTTTTGTCCGAAACCCTGATACTTCGAAAGGGATTGTCCATTTTGTACACGAAGTGCATCCAGTTTTTGCCGTAACCCTCTCAACTTTTTAGCACATGCTATGTGGGTGAAATGATGATATCATGCCAATTTTCAACCTCTTCAGAGTTTCATGTGAAGTGCTTTTCAATTTCAGGGTCATTTAGCTCAAAAAATCAGTAAATGCATGAAAAATAACAGATGAGTCAGAAAGGGTTGAAAATTGATGATGTGGCTTTGAATGGTTCATTTTGAAGCACACAAAAAGTCTGGATGTTCAAATAAGTTTAAAAAAATGAAATCCTTTGTAACAGATGAGTTTTTTGTCCGAAACCCTGATCCTTACTTCGAAAGAGATTGTCCATTTTGTACACGAAGTGCATCCAGTTTTTTGCCGTAACCCTCTCAACTTTTTAGCACATGCTATGTGGGTGAAATGATGATATCATGCCAATTTTCAACCTCTTCAGAGTTCATGTGAAGTGCTTTTCAATTTCAGGGTCATTTAGCTCAAAAAAATCAGTAATGCATGAAAAAATATGATAGTCAGAAAGGGTTGAAATTGATGATGTGGCTTTGAATGGTTCATTTTGAGCACACAAAAGTCTGGAGTTCAAATAAGTTTTAAAAAAAATGAAATCCCTTTGTAACAGATGAGTTTTTGGTCCGAAACCCTGATACTTCTGAAAGAGATTGTCCATTTTGTACACGAAGTGCATCCCGTTTTTTGCCGTAACCCTCTCAACTTTTTAGCACATGCTATGTGGGTAAAATGATGATATCATGCCATTTTTCAACCTCTTCAGAGTTCATGTGAAGTGCTTTTCAATTTCAGGGTCATTTAGCTCAAAAAATCAGTAAATGCATGAAAAATAACAGATGAAGTCAGAAAGGGTTGAAAATTGATGATGTGGCTTTGAATGGTTCATTTTGAGCACACAAAAAGTCTGGAGTTCAATAAGTTTAAAAAATGAAATCCCTTTGTAACAGATGAGTTTTTGTCCGAAACCCTGATACTTTCGAAAGAGATTGTCCATTTTGTACACGAAGTGCATCCAGTTTTTGCCGTAACCCTCTCAACTTTTTAGCACATGCTATGTGGGTGAAATGATGATATCATGCCAATTTTCAACCTCTTCAGAGTTTCATGTGAAGTGCTTTTCAATTTCAGGGTCATTTAGCTCAAAAAATCAGTAAATGCATGAAAAATAACAGATGAAGTCAAAAGGGTTGAAATTGATGATGTGGCTTTGAATGGTTCATTTTGAGCACACAAAAAGTCTGGAGTTCAAATAAGTTTAAAAAAAATGAAATCCCTTTGTAACAGATGAGTTTTTGTCCGAAACCCTGATACTTCGAAAGAGATTGTCCATTTGTACACAGTGCATCCAGTTTTTGCCGTAACCCTCTCAACTTTTTAGCACATGCTATGTGGGTGAAATGATGATATCATGCCAATTTTCAACCTCTTCAGAGTTCATGTGAAGTGCTTTTCAATTTCAGGGTCATTTAGCTCAAAAAATCAGTAAATGCATGAAAATAACAGATGAAGTCAGAAAGGGTTGAAAATTGATGATGTGGCTTTGAATGGTTCATTTTGAGCACACAAAAAGTCTGGAGTTCAAATAAGTTTAAAAAAATGAAATCCCTTTGTAACAGATGAGTTTTTGTCCGAAACCCTGATACTTCGAAAGAGATTGTCCATTTTTACACAAGTGCCATCCAGTTTTTTGCCGTAACCCTCTCAACTTTTTAGCACATGCTAGTGGGTAAATGATGATATCATGCCAATTTTCAACCTCTTCAGAGTTCATGTGAAGTGCTTTTCAATTTCAGGGTCATTTAGCTCAAAAAATCAGTAAATGCATGAAAAATAACAGATGAAGTCAGAAAGGGTTGAAAATTGATGATGTGGCTTTGAATGGTTCATTTTGAGCACACAAAAGTCTGGAGTTCAAATAAGTTTAAAAAATAGAAATCCCTTTGTAACAGATGAGTTTTTGTCCGAAACCCTGATACTTCGAAAGAGATTGTCCATTTTGTACACGAAGTGCATCCTTTTTGCCGTAACCCTCTCAACTTTTTAGCACATGCTATGTGGGTGAAATGATGATATCATGCCAATTTTCAACCTCTTCAGAGTTCATGTGAAGTGCTTTTCAATTTCAGGGTCATTTAGCTCAAAAAAATCAGTAAATGCATGAAAAATAACAGATGAAGTCAGAAAGGGTTGAAAATTGATGATGTGGGCTTTGAATGGTTCATTTTGACACACAAAAAGTCTGGAGTTCAAATAAGTTTAAAAAAATGAAATCCCTTTGTAACAGATGAGTTTTTGTCCGAAACCCTGATACTTCGAAAGGATTGTCCATTTTGTACACGAAGTGCATCCAGTTTTTTGCCGTAACCCTCTCAACTTTTTAGCACATGCTATGGGGTGAAATGATGATATCATGCCAATTTTCAACCTCTTCAGAGTTCATGTGAAGTGCTTTTTCAATTTCAGGGTCATTTAGCTCAAAAAATCAGTAAATGCATGAAAAATAACAGATGAAGTCAGAAAGGTTGAAAATTGATGATGTGGCTTTGAATGGTTCTTTTTGAGCACACAAAAAGTCTGGAGTTCAAATAAGTTTAAAAAGAAATCCCTTTGTAACAGATGAGTTTTTGTCCGAAACCCTGATACTTCGAAAGAGATTGTCCATTTTGTACACGTAATGCATCCAGTTTTTGCCGTAACCCTCTCAACTTTTTAGCACATGCTATGTGGGTGAAATGATGATATCATGCCATTTTCAACCTCTTCAGAGTTCATGTGAAGTGCTTTTCTCATTTCAGGGTCATTTAGCTCAAAAATCAGTAAATGCATGAAAATACAGATGAAGTCAGAAAGGGTTGAAAATTGATGATGTGGCTTTGAATGGTTCATTTTGAGCACACAAAAAGTCTGGAGTTCAAATAAGTTTAAAAAAATGAAATCCCTTTGTAACAGATGAGTTTTTGTCCGAAACCCTGATACTTTCGAAGAGATTGTCCATTTTGTACACGAAGTGCATCCAGTTTTTTGCCGTAACCCTCTCAACTTTTTAGCACATGCTATGTGGGTGAAATGATGATATCATGCCAATTTTCAACCTCTTCAGAGTTCATGTGAAGTGTTTTCAATTTCAGGGTCATTTAGCTCAAAAAAAAGTAAATGCATGAAAAATAACAGATGAAGTCAGAAAGGTTTTGAAAATTGATGATGTGGCTTTGAATGGTTCATTTTGAGCACACAAAAAGTCTGGAGTTCAAATAAGTTTAAAAAATGAAATCCCTTTGTACACAGATGAGTTTTTGTCCGAAACCCTGATACTTCGAAAGAGATTGTCCATTTTGTACACGAGTGCATCCAGTTTTTGCCGTAACCCTCTCAACTTTTTAGCACATGCTATGTGGGTGAAATGATGATATCATGCCAATTTTCAACCTCTTCAGAGTTCATGTGAAGTGCTTTTCAATTTCAGGGTCATTTAGCTCAAAAATCAGTAAATGCATGAAAAATAACAGATGAAGTCAGAAAGGGTTGAAAATTGATGATGTGGCTTTGAATGGTTCATTTTGAGCACACAAAAAGTCTGGAGTTCAAATAAGTTTAAAAAAATGAAATCCCTTTGTAACAGATGAGTTTTTGTCCGAAACCCTGATCACTTCGAAAGAGATTGTCCATTTTGTACACGAAGTGCATCCAGTTTTTCCGTAACCCTCTCACTTTTTAGCACATGCTATGTGGGTGAAATGATGATATCATGCCAATTTTCAACCTCTTCAGAGTTCATGTGAAGTGCTTTTCAATTTCAGGGTCATTTAGCTCAAAAAATCAGTAAATGCATGAAAATAAAACAGATGAAGTCGAAAGGGTTGAAAATTGATGATGTGGCTTTGAATGGTTCATTTTGAGCACACAAAAAGTCTGGAGTTTCAAATAAGTTTAAAAAATGAAATCCCTTTGTAACAGATGAGTTTTTGTCCGAAACCCTGTACTATCGAAGAGATTGTCCATTTTGTACACGAAGTGCATCCAGTTTTTGCCGTACCCTCTCAACTTTTAGCACATGCTATGTGGGTGAAATGATGATATCATGCCAATTTTCAACCTCTTCAGAGTTCATGTGAAGTGCTTTTCAATTTCAGGGTCATTTAGCTCAAAAATCAGTAAATGCATGAAAATAACAGATGAAGTCAGAAAGGGTTGAAAATTGATGATGTGGCTTTGAATGGTTCATTTTGAGCACACAAAAAGTCTGGAGTTCAAATAAGTTTAAAAAAAATGAATCCCTTTGTAACAGATGAGTTTTTGTCCGAAACCCTGATACTTCGAAAGAGATTTCATTTTGTACACAAGTGCATCCAGTTTTTGCCGTAACCCTCTCAACTTTTTAGCACATGCTATGTGGGTGAAATGATGATATCATGCCAATTTTCAAACCTCTTCAGAGTTCATGTGAAGTGCTTTTCAATTTCAGGGTCATTTAGCTCAAAAAAAAATCAGTAAATGCATGAAAAATAAATGAAGTCAGAAAGGGTTGAAAATTGATGATGTGGCTTTGAATGGTTCATTTTGACACACAAAAGTCTGGATTTCAAATAAGTTTAAAAAATGAAATCCCTTTGTAACAGTGTGAGTTTTTTGTCCGAAACCCTGATACTTCGAAAGAGATTGTCCTTTTTGTACACGAAGTGCATCCAGTTTTTGCCGTAACCCTCTCACCTTTTTAGCACATGCTATGTGGGTGAAATGATGATACATGCCAATTTTCAACCTCTTCAGAGTTCATGTGAAGTGCTTTTCAATTTCAGGGTCATTTAGCTCAAAAAAATCAGTAAATGCATGAAAAATAACAGATGAAGTCAGAAAGGGTTGAAAATTGATGATGTGGCTTTGAATGGTTCATTTTGAGCACACAAAAAGTCTGGAGTTCAAATAAGTTTAAAAAAATGAAATCCCTTTGTAACGATGAGTTTTTTGTCCGAAACCCTGATACTTCGAAAGAGATTGTCCATTTTGTACACGAAGTGCATCCAGTTTTTGCGCGTAACCCTCTCAACTTTTTAGCACATGCTATGTGGGTGAAATGATGATATCATGCCAATTTTCAACCTCTTCAGAGTTCATGTGAAGTGCTTTTCAATTTCAGGGTCATTTAGCTCAAAATCAGTAATGCATGAAAAATAACAGATGAAGTCAGAAAGGGTTGAAAATTGATGAGTGGCTTTGAATGGTTCATTTTGAGCACACAAAAAGTCTGGAGTTCAAATAAGTTTAAAAAATGAAATCCCTTTGTAACAGATGAGTTTTTGTCCGAAACCCTGATACTTGAAAGAGATTGTCCATTTTGTACACAAGTGCATCCAGTTTTTGCCGTAACCCTCTCAACTTTTTAGCACATGCTATGTGGGTGAAATGAGATATCATGCCAATTTTCAACCTCTTCAGAGTTCATGTGAAGTGCTTTTCAATTTCAGGGTCATTTAGCTCAAAAAAATCAGTAAATGCATGAAAAATAACAGATGAAGTCAGAAAGGGTTGAAAATTGATGATGTGGCTTTGAATGGTTCATTTTGAGCACACAAAAAGTCTGGAGTTCAAATAAGTTTAAAAAATGAAATCCCTTTGTAACAGATGAGTTTTTTGTCCGAAACCCTGATACTTCGAAGAGATTGTCCATTTTGTACACGAAGTGCATCCAGTTTTTGCCGTAACCCTCTCAACTTTTTAGCACATGCTATGTGGGTGAAATGATGATATCATGCCAATTTTCACCTCTTCAGAGTTCATGTGAAGTGCTTTTCAATTTCAGGGTCATTTAGCTCAAAAAAATCAGTAAATGCATGAAAATAACAGATGAAGTCAAAGGTTGAAAATTGATGATGTGGCTTTGAATGGTTCTTTTGACACACAAAAGTCTGGAGTTCAAATAAGTTTAAAAAATGAAATCCCTTTGTAACAGATGAGTTTTTGTCCGAAACCCTGATACTTCGAAAGAGATTGTCCATTTTGTACACGAAGTGCATCCAGTTTTTGCCGTAACCCTCTCAACTTTTTAGCACATGCTATGTGGGTGAAATGATGATATGCCATTTTCAACCTCTTCAGAGTTCATGTAAGTGCTTTCCAATTTCAGGGTCATTTAGCTCAAAAAAATCAGTAAATGCATGAAAAATAACAGATGAAGTCAGAAAGGGTTGAAAATTGATGATGGCTTTGAATGGTTCATTTTGAGCACACAAAAGTCTGGAGTTCAAATAAGTTTAAAAAAATGAAATCCCTTTGTAACAGATGAGTTTTTGTCCGAAACCCTGATACTTCGAAAAGATTGTCCATTTTGTACACGAAGTGCATCCAGTTTTTGCCGTAACCCTCTCAACTTTTTAGCACATGCTATGTGGGTGAAATGATGATATCATGCCAATTTTCAACCTCTTCAGAGTTCATGTGAAGTGCTTTTCAATTTCATGGGTCATTTAGCTCAAAAATCAGTAAATGCATGAAAAATAACAGATGAAGTCAGAAGGGTTGAAAATTGATGATGTGGCTTTGAATGGTTTCATTTTGAGCACAAAAAAGTCTGGAGTTCAATAAGTTTAAAAAATGAAATCCCTTTGTAACAGATGAGTTTTTGTCCGAAACCCTGATACTTCGAAAGAGATTGTCCATTTTGTACACGAAGTGCATCCGTTTTTTTTGCCGTAACCCTCTCAACTTTTTAGCACATGCTATGTGGGTGAAATGATGATATCATGCCAATTTTCAACCTCTTCAGAGTTCATGTGAAGTGCTTTTCAATTTCAGGGTCATTTAGCTCAAAAAAATCAGTAAATGCATGAAAAATAACAGATGAAGTCAGAAAGGGTTGAAAATTGATGATGTGGGCTTTGAATGGTTCATTTTGAGCACACAAAAAGTCTGGATTCAAATAAGTTTAAAAAAATGAAATCCCTTTGTAACAGATGAGTTTTTTGTCCGAAACCCTGATACTTCGAAAGAGATTGTCCATTTTGTACACGAAGTGCATCCATTTTTTGCCGTAACCCTCTCAACTTTTTAGCACATGCTATGTGGGTGAAATGATGATATCATGCCAATTTTCAACCTCTTCAGAGTTCATGTGAAGTGCTTTTCAATTTCAGGGTCATTTAGCTCAAAAAATCAGTAAATGCATGAAAAATAACAGATGAATCAGAAAGGGTTGAAAATTGATGATGTGGCTTTGAATGGTTCATTTTGAGCACACAAAAGTCTGGAGTTCAAATAAGTTTAAAAAATGAAATCCCTTTGTAACAGATGAGTTTTTGTCCGAAACCCTGATACTTCGAAAGAGATTGTCCATTTTGTACACGAAGTGCATCCAGTTTTTTGCCGTAACCCTCTCAACTTTTTAGCACATGCTATGTGGGTGAAATGATGATATCATGCCAATTTTCAACGCTCATTCTTTTTCATGCATTTACTGTTTGTTTTTGAGCTAAATGACCCTGAAATTGGAAAGCACTTCACATGAACTCTGAAGAGGTTTAAAATTGGCATGATATCATCATTTCACCCACATAGCATGTGCTAAAAAGTTGAGAGGGTTACGGCAAAAACTGGATGCACTTCATGTACAAAATGGACAATCTCTTTAGAAGTATCAGGGTTTCGGACAAAAACTCATCTACTACAAAGCGATTTCATTTTATTAAACTTATTTGAACTCCACACTTTTTATGTGCTCAAAATGAACCATTCAAAGCCACATCATCAATTTTCAACCCTTTCTGACTTCATCAGTTATTTTTCATGCATTTACTGATTTTTTTGAGCTAAATAACCCTGAAATTGAAAAGCACTTCACATGAACTCTGAAGAGGTTGAAAATTGGCATGATATCATCATTTCACCCACATAGCATGTGCTAAAAAGTTGAGAGGGTTACGGCAAAAACTGGATGCACTTCGTGTACAAAATGGACAATCTCTTTCGAAGTATCAGGGTTTCGGACAAAAACTCATCTGTTACAAAGGGATTTCATTTTTTTAAACTTATTTGAACTCCAGACTTTTTCTGTGTTCAAAATGAACCATTCGAAGCCACATCATCAATTTTCAACCCTTTCTGACTTCATCTGTTATTTTTCATGCATTTACTGTTTTTTTTTTGAGCTAAATGACCCTGAAATTGAAAAGCACTTCACATGATCTCTCAAGAGGTTGAAAATTGGCATGATATCATAATTTCACCCACATAGCATGTGCTAAAAAGTTGAGAGGGTTACGGCAAAAACTGGATGCACTTCGTGTACAAAATGGACAATCTCTTTCGAAGTATCAGGGTTTCGGACAAAAACTCATCTGTTACAAAGGTATTTCATGTTTTTAAACTTATTTGAACTCCAGACTTTTTGTGTGCTCAAAATGAACCATTCAAAGCCACATCATCAATTTTCAACCCTTTCTGACTTCATCTGTTATTTTTCATGCATTTACTGATTTTTTTGAGCCAAATGACCCTGAAATTGAAAAGCACTTCACATGAACTCTGAAGAGGTTGAAAATTGGCATGATATCATCATTTCACCCACATAGCATGTGCTAAAAAGTTGAGAGGGTTACGGCAAAAACTGGATGCACTTCATGTACAAAATGGACAATCTCTTTCGAAGTATCAGGGTTTCGGACAAAAACTCATCCGTTACAAAGGGATTTCATTTTTTTAGCACATGCTATGTGGGTGAAATGATGTATCATGCCAATTTTCAACCTTCAGAGTTCATGTGAAGTGCTTCTCAATGCAGGGTCATTTATAAAAAAAAGAGTAAATGCGAAAAAAAAAAAGATGAAGTCAGAAGGGTGAACAATTGATGATGTGGCTTTGAATGTCATTTTGAACACACAAAAAGTCTGAAGTTCAAATAAGTTTAAAAAAATGACTCCCTTGGAACAGATGAGTTTTGTCCGAAACCTTGATACTCGAAAGAGATTGTCTATTTTGTACCGAAGTGCATCCAGTTTTTGCCGTAACCCTCTCAACTTTTTAGAACATGCTATGGGGGTGAAATGATGATATCATGCCAATTTTCAACCTCTTCAGAGTTCATGTGAAGTGCTTTTCAATTTCAGGGTCATAGCTCAAAAAAAAAGTAAATGCATGAAAAATAATGATGAAGTCAGAAAGGGTTGAAAATTGATGAGGTGGCTTTGAATGTTCATTTTGAGAACATAAAAAGGTGTGGAGTTCAAATAAGTTTAATAAAAGAAAATTTGGTTTGTAGCAGATGAGTTTAGTGTCCGAAACCCTGATACTTTAAAGAGATGTCCATTTTGTACCAGGAAGGGCATCCAGTTTTGCCGTAACCCTCTCAACTCTTTAACACATGCTATGTGGGTGAAATGATGATATCATTGCCAAATTTTCAACCTCTTCAGAGTTCATGTGAAGGGCTTTCCAATCAGGGTCATTTCGCTCAAAAAAAATCAGTAAATGGCATGAAAAATAAAAGATGAAGTCAGAAAAGGGTTGAAATTGATGATGTGGCTTGGAATGGTTCATTTTGAGCACACAAAAGTCTGGAGTTCAAATAAGTTTAAAAAAATGAAATCCTTTGTAACAGGATGAGTTTTTGTCCGAAACCCTGATACTTCTAAAGAGATTGTCCTTTTGGTTTTTTTTAACATGAGTGCATCAGTTTTGCGTAACCTCTCAACTTTTTAGCAACGTGAATATGTGGGATGAAATGATGATATCATGCCAATTTTAACCTCTTCAGAGTTCATTGAAAGTGCTTTTCAATTCAGGGTCATTAGCTCACAAAAATCGTAAGTGCATGAAAATAAACAGATGAAGTCAGAAAGGGTTGAAAATTGATGATGTGGACTTGAATGTTCATTTTGAGCACCACAAAAAATTCTGGCGTTCAAATAAGTTTAAAAAAATGAACATCCCTTTGTAACGGATGACTTTGTCAGAAAACCCTGATACTTCGAAAGAGATTGTCCATTTAGTACATGAAGAAAAAAAAACCCTCCCCAAAAAAAAACTTAAAAAAAATGCACAGTTTGCCGTAAACCCTCTCAAAATTTTTAGCCACAGGCTATGTCGGTGAAAATGATGATATCATGCCAATTTTCAACCTCTTCGGAGTTCATGTGAAGTGTTTTCAATTTCAGGTCAGGTAGCTAAAAAAACATTAAATGCATGAAAAAATAACTGATGAAGTCCGAAAGGGTTTGGAAAATTGATGATGTGGCTTTGAATGTTCATTCAGAAATAAAAAGTGTGGAGTTCAAATAAGTTTAATAAAATGAAAATCGCTTTGTAGCAGATGAGTTTTTGTCCGAGACCCTGAGTACTTCTAAAGAGATTGTCCATTTTGTACATGAAGTGATCCAGTTTTTGCCTAACCCTCTCAAACTTTTTAGCACATGCTATGTGGGTGAAATGATGATATCATGGCCAATTTTCACCTCTTCAGAGTTCTGTGAAGTGTTTCCAATTTCAGGGTCATTTAGCTCAAAAAACATCAGTCAAATGCATGAAAAAATAACAGATGAAGTAGACAGGGTTGAAACCATTGTGATGTGGCTTTGAATGGATTCATTTTTGAGCACACAAAAAAGTCTGAGTTGCAAATAAGTTTAAATTAATGAAATCCCTTGTAACAGATGAGTTTTTGTCTCGAACCTGTACCTTCCCCCCGAAAGAGATTGTCATTTTGTACACGAAGGCATCAGTTTTTGCCGTAACCCTCTCGACTTTTTAGCAACTGCTATGGGGTGAAATGAGGATATATGCCAATTTTCAAATATCAGAGTCATGTGAAGTGCTTTCAATTCCGGGTCATAGCTCAAAAAAATCAGAAATGCATGAAAAAACAGATGAAGTAGAAGGGTGAAAATTGATGAGTGGCTTGAATGGTCATTGAGCACACAAAAAGCTGGAGTCAAATAAGTTTAACAAAATGAAATACCTTTGTAACAGATGAGTTTTTGTCCGAAACCCGGATACTTCGATAGAGATTGTCCATTTGTACACGAAGTGCATCAGTTTTTGCCATACCCTATCAAAAACATTTAGCACATGCTATGGGGTGAAATGATGAATCAGCCAATTTTCAACCTCTTCAGAGTTCATGTGAAGTGCTTTTCCATTTCAGGGTCTTTTGTTAAAAAAACAGTAAATGCACGAAAAAAAAAAACAGAGAAGTCAGAAAGGGTTGAAAATTGATGATGTGGCTTTGAATGGTTTTTTGAACACACAAAAAGTCTGGAGTTCAAATAAGTTAAAAAATGAAATCCCTTTGTAACAGATGGAGTTTTTGTCCGAACCCTGATACTTCCGCAGATGTTGTCTATTTTGTACCCGAAGTGCATCCAGTTTTGCCGTAACCCTCTCAACTTTTTAGCACATGCTATGTGGGTGAAATGATGACATCTGCCCATTTTCAAACCTCTCAGAGTTCCTGTGGAAGTGATTTTCAATTTCAGCGTATTTAGCCAAAAAAACTCAGTAAATGCAATGAAAAAATTACAGATGAAGTCAGAAGGGTTGAAATGATGATGTGGCTTTGAATGGTTCATTTTGAGCACACAAAAGTCTGGAGCTCAAATAAGTTTAAAAAAATGAAATACCTTTGTAACAGATGAGTTTTGTCCGAAACCCGATACTTCGAAAGCGGATTGTCAATTTGTACACGGAAGGCATCCAGTTTTTGCCGTAACCCTCTCAAATTTTTAGCACATGCTATGTGGCGTGAACGGATGAATCCTTTCCAATTTTCAACCTCTTCAGAGGTCATGTGAAGGGCTTTCCAATTTCAGGGTCATTAGCTCAAAAAAATCAGTAAATGCATGAAATAACAGATGAAGTCAAAAGGTTGAAAAATTGATGATGTGGCTTTGAATGGTCATTTGAGCACACAAAAAGTCTGGAGTTCAATACGTTAAAAAAATAAATCCCTTGTAACAGTGAGTTTGTCCGAAAACCCTTGAACTTCGAAAAGAGATTGTCCATTTGTACACGACGTGCCATCAGGTTTGTGCCGTAACCCTATCAACTTTTAGCACATGCTATGTGGGTGAAAAGATGATATCATGCCAATTTAACATCTATCAGAGTTATGTGAAGTGCTTTTCACATTCAGGGTCATTTAGCTCAAAAATCAGTAAATGCATGAAAAATACTGATGAAGTCAGAAAAAGGGTTGAAAATTGTGATGTGGCTTTGCATGGTTCATTTTGAGCACATAAAAAGTTCGAGTTAAAAAAGTTTTAAATAAAAATGAATCGCTTTGTAGCAGAGGAGTTTTGTCCGAGACCCTGATATCTTAAGGATTGTCCATTTTTGTACATGAAGTGCATCCAGTTTTTTGCCGTCAAACCTCTCAACTTTTTAAGCACATCATGTGGGAGAAAAGATGATATCATGCCCAATTTCAAACATCTTCAGAGTCAGTGAAAGTGCTTTTCATTTCAGGGTCATTTAGCTCAAAAAAAATCAGTAAATGCATGAAAAATAACCTAGATGAAGTCAGAAAGGGTTGAAAATTGATGATGTGGCTTTGAATGGTTCATTTTGAGCACCACAACGTTGGCGGTTCAAAATAAGTTTAAAAAAATGAAATCCCGTTGTTAACACATGAGTTTGTCCGGAACGATAATTCGATAGAGATTGTACATTTTGTACACGAAGTGCATCCAGTTTTTGCGGTAACCCTCTCAAACATTTTACACTATGCTATGTGGGTGAAATGATGCTATCAGGCCAATTTCAACCTCTTCAGAGTTCACATGAAGTGCTTTCAATTTCAGGGCATGTAGTTAAAAAAACAGTAAATGCAACGAAAAAAAAAACAGATGAAGTCAGAAAGGCGTTGAAAATGATGCAGTGGCTTTGAATGGTTCATTTTGAACACCACAAAAAGTTGGAGTTCAAATAAGTTTAAAAAATGCAATCCTTTGTAACAGATTGAGTTTGGTCGAAAATTGATACTTCGAAAGAGATTGTCTTTTTTGTACACGAAGGGCATCCAGTTTTTGCCGTACCTCTCAAATTTTAGACATGCTATGTGGGGAAAGGATGATTAATGCCAATTTCAAACCTTTCGGCGTGCATGTGAGTGCTTTGTCAATTTCAGGTCATTTAGTCAAAAAAAAACAGTAAATGCATGAAAAATAACAGATGAATCAGAAAAGGGGTGAAAATTGATGATGTGGCTTGGCATGGTTCATTTTGAGCACATAAAAAGGGTGGAGTTCAAATAAGTTTAATAATGAAATCGCTTTGAGCAGATGAGTTTTTGTCGAAACCCGATACGTCTAAAGAGATTGTCCATTTTGTACATTGAAGTGCATCCAGTTTTTGCGTAACCCTCTCAACTTTTAGCACATGCTATGTGGGTGAAATGATGATATCATGCCAATTTTCAACTCTCAGGAGTTAATGTGAAGTGCTTTCCAATTTCAAGGCATTTAGCTCAAAAAAATCAGTAAATGCATGAAAAGAACAGATGAAGCAGAAAGGGTTGAAAATGATTGATGTGCCTTTGAATGGGTGCATTTGGAGCACCCAAAAAGTCTGGAGTTCAAATTAAGTTTAAAAATGAATTCCCTTTGTAACAGAGAGTTTTTGTCCGGAAACGCTGATACTTCTAAAGAGATGCCCTTTGTACACGAAGTGCATCCAGTTTTTGCCGTAACCCTTCAACTTTTTAGCACATGCTAGGTGGGTGAAATGATGATATCATGCCAATTGCAACCTCTTCAGAGTTATGTGAAGTGCTTTTCAATTTCAGGGTCATTTAGCTCAAAAAAATACGTAAAGTGCATGAAAAATAACAGATGAAGCAGAAAGGGTTGAAATTGATGATGTGGCTTTTGAATGGTTCATTTTGAGCACACAAAAAGTTGTGTTCAAATAAGTTTAAAAAAAATGAATCCCTTTGTTAATGGATGAGTTGTTGTCCGAAAACCCTGGATACTTCGAAGAGATTGTCCATTTGTACATTGAATGCATCCAGTTTTCCGTCACCCTCTCAACTTTTAGCACATGCTATGTGGGTGAAATGATGATATCATGCCAATTTCAACCTCTTCAGAGTTCAGGGAAGTTGCTTGTCAATTTCGGGTCATTAGCTACAAAAAAAACAGTAAATGCATGAAAAATAACTCGAGGAAGTCAGAAAAGGGTTGAAAAATTGATGACGTGGTTTGAATGGTTCATTTTGCAGCACATCAAAAGTGTGGAGTTTAAATAAGTTAAGAAAATGGGAAAATCGCTTTGTAGCAGATGAGTTTTGTCCGAGACCCTGAGACTTCTAAAGAGATTGTCCATTTGATACTTGAAGTGCATCCAGGTTTTGGCTGTTAACCCTCTCAAACTTTTTAGACATGCTATGGGGTGAAATGATGATATCATTGCCAATTTTCAAACTCTTCAGAGTTCATGTGAGTGCTTCCAATTTCAGGGGCTTGTAGCTCAAAAAATCAGTAAATGCATGAAAATAACAGAGAAGTCAGAAAGGGTGAAAATTGATGATGTGGCTTGAATGGTTCATTTGAAGCACACCAAAAAGTCTGGAGTTCAATAAGTGTTTAAAAAAATGAATCCCTTGTAACAGATGAGTTTTGTCGAAAACCCTGATACTTCGAAAAGATGATTGTCCATTTTGTACACGAAGTGGCATCCAGTTTTTGCCGTAACCCTCTCAAAACTTTTTAGCACATGCTATGTGGGTGAAATGATGATATCATGCCAAGTTTCAACATCTTCAGAGTTCATGTGAAGTGCTTCAATTCAGGGTAATTTAGCTCAAAAAAATCAGTAAATGCATGAAAAATAACAGATGAAGTCAGAAAGGGTTGAAATTGATGATGTGCTTTGAATGTCATTTTTGAGCACACAAAAAGTCTGGAGTTCAATAAGTTTAAAAAATGAAATCCCTTGTACAGATGCGTTTTGTCCGAAAAAACCCTGTACTTCGATAGAGATGTCCATTTTGTACACGAAGTGCATCCAGGTTTTGCCGTAAACCCTATCACATTTTAGCACATGCAATGTGGGTGAAATGATGGAATCTGCCATTTTCAAACTCTCAGGCGTTTTCATGTGAAGTGCTTTTCAATTTCAGGGTCAGTTAGTTAAAAAAACAGTAAATGCACGAAAAAAAAAAAAAGATGAGTCAGACAGGGTTGAAAAGTGATGATGGGGCTTGAATGGTTCATTTTGACCACCACAAAAAGTCTGGAGTTCAAAATAAGTTTAAAAAATGAAATCCCCTTTTGTAAAAAGATGTTTTTGCCGAAACCCTGAAACTTCGAAAGGAGATTGTCTATTTTGTACACGAAGTGCATCAGTTTTTGCCGTTAACCCTCTCAACTTTTTAGCACCGCTATGTGGGTGAAATGATGATAACTGCCAATTTTCAACTCTCAGCGTTCATGTGAAGTGCTTTTCAATTTCAGGGTCAGTTAGCTCAAACAAATCAGTAAATGCATGAAAATAACAGATGCAGTCAGAACGGCGTTGGAAAATTGATGATGGTGGCGTTGAATGGTCATTTTGAGCACACAAAAAAGTTCTGGAGTTCAAATAAGTTTAAAAAAAGAAATCCCTTTGTAACAGATGAGTTTTTGTCCGAAACCCTGATACTTAGCAAAGAGATGGTGTCGCATTTTGTACACGCAGGCATCCAGTTTTTGCCGTAAAACTCTCAACTTTTAGCACACATGCTATGTGTAGGTGCAACTGGAATGCACAGTATTCTCACGCGCCAATTTTCAACCTCTTCAGAGTTAATGGGGAAGTGCGTTTTCATTTCAGGGTCATGTCAGCTCAAAAAAATGGCAGTAAAGCAATGAAAAATAACTGATGAAGTCAGAAGGTGCAAATTGATGATGCATGGGGCCGATTGAATGGGTCAGGTTTTGGACCATAAAAAGTGTCGAGTTAAAGGTTAAGTTTAGAAAAAATAAATCGCTCGTAGCAGATGAGTTTTTGTCCGAAGCCATGATTCACTTCTAAAGAGATTGTTCCATTTTGTACATGAATGCAATCCAGTGTTTTGCCGTGAACCCTCTCAACTTTTTAAAAACATGATATGTGGGAGAAATGATAGATCTCATGCCACGGAATTTTCAACATCTTCAGAAGGTGTCATGTGAAGAGTAGCTTTTCAATTTCAGGGTTCATTTAGCTCAAAAAAATCAGTGAAATGCCATGAAAAAATAACCGATGAAGCAAGAAAGGTGTGAAAAAGTTGATGTGTTTTTTTTTTTTTTTTTTTTTTTTTTTTTTTTTTTTCTGCTTTGAATGGTTCATTTTGAGCACAACAAAAAGTCTGGAGTTCAAATAGTTTAATAAACTGAATCCCTTTGTAACCAGCGAAGATGAGTTTTTGTCCGAAACCCTGATACTTCGATAGAGATTTGCAATTTTGTACACGAAGGCACCAGTTTTTGCCGTAACCTATCCAACTTTTTAGCACATGTATGTGGGTGAAATGATAGAATATGCCAATTTTCAACCTATTCAGAGTCATGTGAAGTGCTTTTCAACTCAGGTTCATTAGTTAAAAAAAAACAGTAAATGCACGAAAAACAAAACAGATGAAGTCAGAAAGGGTTGAAAATTGATGATGTGGCTTTGAATGGTTCCTTTTGAACACACAAAAAGTCTGGAGTTCAAATAAGTTTGGTAAACAATGAAATCCCTTTGTAACAGGATGAGTTTTGTCCGAAACCCTGATACTTCGAAAGAGATTGTCTATTTTGTCACGAAGTGATATCCAGTTTTTGCCCGTAAACCCTCTCAACTTTTGAGCACATGCTATGTGGGTGAAATGATGATGATCATGCCAATTTCAACATCTTCAGGAGTTCATGGAAGTGCTTTTGCAATTCAGTGTCTTTGCTCAAAAAAACAGAAATGCATGAAAAAAACTGATGAAGTCAGAAAGGGTTGAAACATTGATGATGTGGCTTTGAATGGTTCATTGGTAGCACATAAAAGGTTGTGGAGTTCAAATAAGTTTAATAAATGAAATGGCTTTGTAGCAGATGAGTTTTTTCCGAAACCCTGATACTTCTAAAGAGATTGCCAGTTTGGAAAGAAGTGCATCCAGTTTTTGCCGTAACCCTCTCAAACGTTTAGCACATGCTATGGGGGTTGTTGGCGGGGTGAAATGATGATATCATGCCAATTTTCAACATCTTCAGAGTTCATGGGAAGTGCCTTTCAATTTCAGGGTATTTAGCTAAAAAAAATAGTAAATGCATGAAAAATAAACAGATGAAGTAAAAAGGGTTGAAACGTAACGATTAGTGCTTTGAATGGTTAATTTGAGCACACAAAAGTCTGGAGTTCAAATAAGTTTAAAAAATGAAATCCCTTTGTACAGATGAGTTTTGTCCGAAACGTGATACTTCTAAAGAGATTGGTCCCCTTTTGTACACCGGAAGTTGCATCCAGTTTTTGCCGTAACCCTCTCAATTTTAGCACAGGCTAGTGGGTGAATGATGATATCATGCCAATTTCAACCTCTCAGAGTTCATGGTGAAGTGACTTTCAATTTCAGGGTCATTTAGCTCAAAAAAATTAGTAAGTGCATGAAAAATAACAGATGAAGTCAGAAAGGGTGAAAATTGATGATGTGGCTTTGAATGGTTCATTTTGAGACACAAAAAGTGCTGTAGTTCAAAACTGAAGTTTAAAAAAATGAATCCCCTTTGAGAAGCTCACGCGTATGAGCGGTGTGAGAGTAGAGACAGGTAAAGGTCCGACGAGCGAAATAATGGTAATACTTCGAAAGCGTTGTCCATTTTGTACATGAGTGCTTTGGATGAGTACCAGGGGTGGTGGTTGAACATCCGAGTACGGAACACCCTCTCAGAAAGCCATCGACTGTGCTATGACTGTGGTCATTGTGTTCCTATGTGGACCACTCCTGCAGCGGGTAGTTGTGGTGTGAAGAGGGAGATGAGCAATGGAGGGAGAAGGGTTACGGACACGCTGGAAAAGACTGATTGCACTTCCTGTAACCAAGCCCCAGGAATGGGACAATCCGTCCTTCATCGACAGTTATCAGGGAGTTGTGCAAATTATTCGGACCAAAACTCATACGTTACAATGAAAAGGTGTTCACATGGTTCATTTTTTGGCTAAACCCGGCATCTCCAGAAGGTTTAACCACAGACTTTTTGCTGAGGTGTGACTCGATTAAATGAAGGCACCGAATGGGGTTGTGAAGCCCACAACTAGCAGATGGGCAGAGGCGGCCCGGTGAGTAGACAAACACTCGCTATCTGAGCCTACAAGGCAGTATCTTTTCATGCACTACTGGAGCAGGTTATTTTTCATGTAGCTGATCTATGACCTGAAATGTGAATGAAAAGCACTCACTATGAACGCTAAGAGGGTTGAAAATTGGCATGATATCATCATTTCACCCACATAGCATGTGCTATAACAGTTGGAGGGTAAGGCCAAAAAACGGGATGCACCTTCGTTACAAAAGGACAATCTCGTTTCAGAAGTATCAGGTTTCGGACAAAAACTAGTCTGTTACAAAAGGGGATTAGATTTTTTAAAACGTCATTTGAACTCCAAGATTTTTGTCTGTGCTCAAAAATGAACCATTCAAAGGCATATCATAAATTTTCAACCTTCTGACTCATCTGTTATTTTTTCATGCATTTATATTTTTTTGTTAGCTAAAATGAACCCTGAAATTGAAAAGCACTCACATGAACTCTGAGAGGTTGAAATTGCATGATATCATCATTTCACCCACATAGTAATGTGACTAAAAAGTTGAGAGGGTTACGGCAAAAACTGGATGCACTTGATGTACAAAATGGACAATCTCTTTCGAAGTATCAGGGTTTAGGACCAAAAATCGATTGCTTACAAAGGATTCATTTTATGTAAACTTATTTGACTCCACATCTTTTGTGTGCTCAAAATGAACCATTCAAAGCCACATCATCAATTTTCAACCCTTTATGACTTCATCTAGTTATTTTTCATGGCATTACCTGATTTCTTTGAGCCAATGACCCTTGAAAGTTGAAAAGCACTTCCACAGAACTCTGAAGAGGTTGAATTGAGTCATGATATCATCATTCACCCACACTAGCATGTGCTAAAAAGTTGAGAGGGGGTACGCAAAAACTGATGCACTTCGTGGTACCAATGACAATCTCTTTCGAAGTATCAGGTTTCGGACAAAAACTCATCTGTTACAAAGGGATTTCATTTTGTTAAACTTATTGACACTCCAGACTTTTTGTGAGGTCAAAATGAACCATCGAAGCCACATCATCATATTTCAAACCTTTCTAACTTCATCTGTTAGTTTTCAGTGCATTTTACTGTTTTTTTTAAGCTAATGACCCTGAAAATTGAAAACCACTTCACATGCACTCTGAAGAGGTTGAAAATTGCAGTGATATCATACATTTCACAACAGCATGTGCTAAAACATGTTGAGAGGGTTACGGCAAAAACTGGATGCACTTTTGTACAAAGAGGACAATTCTATCGAGTATCACGGGTTTCGGGACCCAAAACTCATCTCGTATACAAGGGATTCAATTTATTAAATTATTTGAACTCCAGACTTTTTGTGGCTCAAAATGATTAACCATTCAAAGCCACATCATCAATTTCAACTCTTCTATGACGTCATCTGTTATTTTCATGGCATTTACTGATTTTTTTGAGCTAAAGACCCGAAATTGACAAAGCACTACATGAAACTCTGAAGAGGTTGAAAATTGGCATGAATTCATCATTTTTCACCCAGCATAGCAGTGTTAAAAAGTTGAGAGGGTTACTGGCCAAAAAACTGGCGCCTATCATGTACAATGGACAATCTATTTGAAGTATCAGGGTTCGGAACAAAAATCATCTGTACCACGAAGGGATTTCATTTTTTAAAAATTATTTATAATCAGACAATTTTTGTGCTCAAAAATGAACAATTCAAAAGCCACATCATCAATTTTCAACCCTTTCTGACGTCATCTAGTTATGTTTCATGCATTTTTACTGATTTTTTTTTTGAGCTAAATGACCCTGGTGAAATTGAAAAGCACTTCACTGAACTCAGAAGAGTTGAAAATTGGACATTGAATATCCATTTCACCCACATAGCATGTGCTAAAATAGTTGAGAGGGTTAGGTTACGGCAAAAAAACTGGCATGCACCTTCAGTGTACAAAATGGACAAGATCCTTTCGAAAGTATCAGGTTTTCGGACCCAAAAAACTCATTGTTACAACGAGGATTTCATTTTTTAAAATTAGTTGAACATCAGACTTTTGGTCTGCTTCAAATGAAACATTCAAAGCACATCATCCAATTTTCAACCCTTTCTGACTTCATTATGTTATTTTCATGCAGCCTCTTACTGATTTTTGAGCTAATTGACCCCGCTGAAATTGGAAAAGCACTTCACATGAACTCTTGAAGAGGTTGAAAAATTGGGCTGTATCATCATTTCACCCACATAGCATGTGCTAAAAAGTTTGAGAGGGTACGCAAAAACTGGATGCACTTCTTGTACAAAATGACAATCTCTTCGAAGTATCAAGGGTTGGACAAAAACTCATCTGTTAAAAGGGATTCATTTTTAAAACTTATTTGAACTCCAGACTTTTGTGGGTTCAAAATGAAACCATTCAAAGCCACATCATCAATTTTCAACCCTTTTGACTTCAATTGTATTTTATTTTCAGTGCATTTACTAGTTTTTTTTAGCTAAATGACCCTGAAATTGAAAAGCATTCACATTGATATCTGAAGAGGTTGAAAATTGGCATGATATCATATTTCACCCACATAGCATGTGCTAGAAATGTTGAGAGGGTTACGGCAAAAACTGGATGCACTCGTGTACAAAATGGACAATCTCTTCGAAATATCCGGGTTTCGGACAAAAACTCATCTGTTACAAAGGGATTTCATTTTTTAAACTTATTGAACTCCAGACTTTTTGTGTGCTCAAAATGAAACCATTCAAAGCCACATCATCAATTTTCAACCCTTTTGACTTCATCTGTTTTTTTCATGCATTTGATTTTTTTAGCTAAATGCACCCTGAAATTGAAAAGCACTTCACATGAACTCTGGAAGAGGTGAAAATTCGCATGTGATATCATCATTTCACCACATAGCATGTGCTAAAAATTTGCAGAGGTTTACGGCAAAAAGTGGATGCACTTCGTTGTACAAAAGAAATCTTTCGGAAGTATCAGGGTTTCGGACAAAAACTCATCTGTACAAAGGGATTTCATTTTTTAAACTTATTTGAACTCCAGACTTTTTGTGTGCTCAAAATGAACCATTCAAAGCCACATCATCAATTTCAACCCTTCTGACTTCATCTAGTTATTTTCATGTCATTTACTGATTCTTTGAGCTAAATGACCCCTGAAATTGTTAAAGCACTTCAATGAATCTGAAGAGGTTGAAAATTAGGCATGATATCATCATTTCACCCACATGCATGTGCTAAAAAGTTGAGAGGAGTTACGCAAAAACTGGATGCACTTCGTGTACACAAATGGACAATCTTCTTCGAAGTATCAGGGTTCGGACAAAAAACTCAATCTGTTACAAGGATTTCATTTTTTGAAACTTATTGAAACTCCGACTTTTTGAGTTCAAAATGAAACCATTCAAGCCCACATCATCAATTTTCAACCCTTTCTGACTTCATCTGTTATTTTTTCATGCATTTACTGTTTTTTTTAGCTTAAAGACCATGAATTGAAAAGCACTTCACATGACTTGAAGAGTGAAAATTGGCATGATATCATCATTTCACCCACATAGCATGTGCTAAAAAAGTTGAGAGGGTTACGGCAAAAACTGGATGACTTCGTGCTACAAATGGCACAATCTTTTCGAAGTATCAGGGTTTCGGACAAAAACTCATCGATTACAAAGGGAGTTTCATTTTTTTAAATTATTGAACTCAGACTTTTTGTGTCTCAAAATGAACCATTCAAAGCCACATCAATCAATTCAACCCTTTCTGACTTTCATATGTTATTTTTCATGCATTACTGATTTTTTTGAGCTTAAATGACCCTGAAATGAAAAGCACTTCACATGAACTCGAAGAGGTTGAAAATTGGCATGATATCATCATTTCACCCACATAGCATGTGCTAAAAAGTTGGAGGGTTACGGCAAAAACTGGATGCACTTCGTGTACAAAAGGACAATCTCTTTCGAGAGATCAGGTTTCGGACAAAAACCATCTGTTACAAAGGATTTCATTTTTTTAAACTTATTTGAAACTCCAGACTTTTTGTGTGCTCAAAATGAACCATTCAAGGCCACATCATCAATTTCAACCCTTTCTGACTTTCCTTGTTATTTTTCATGCATTTACTGATTTTTTTGAGCTAAATAGACCCTGAATGGAAAGCACTTCACATGAACTCTGATGAAGAGGTTGAAATTGGATGATATCATCATTCACCACATTAGCATGTGCTAAAAGTTGAGAGGGTTACGGCCAAAAACTGGATGCACTCTGTACAAAATGGACAATCTCTTTGGAAGTATCAGGGTTTCGGACCAAAAACTCATCTGCTAACAAAGGATTTCATTTTTATTAAACTATTTGAACTCCAGACTTTTGTGTGCTAAAATGAACCATTCAAAGCCACATCATCAATTTTCAACCCTTTCTGACTTCATTGTTATTTTATTTGCATTTACTGTTTTTTTTGAGTAAATGACCCTGAAAATTGAAAAGCACTTCACATGAACTGAGAGGTTGAAAATTGCATGATATCATCATTTCACCACATAGCATGTGGCTAAAAATGAGAGGGTACGGCAAAAAAACTGGATGACTTGTGATACAAAATGGACAATCTCTTCGAAGTAGATCAGGGTTTCGGACAAAAACTCATCGTTACAAAGGGGGATTTCATTTTTTTTAAATTATTTTGAAATCCAGACTTTGTGTGTTCAAAATGAACCATTCAAAGCCACATCATCAATTTTCAAACCTTTCTGACTTCAATCTGTTATTTTTTCTGCATTTACTGTTTTTTTAACTAAATGACCTGAATTAAAACGCACTTCATTAACTCTAAGAGTGATTGAAAATTGCATGATATCATCATTTCACCCACATAGCATGTGCTAAAAATGTTTGAGAGGGTTACGGCAAAACTGGATGCACTTCGTGTACAAAATGGACAATCTCTTCGAAGTATCAGGGTTTCGGACCAAAAACTCATGTTACAAAGGGATTTCATTTTTTAAACTTATTTGACTCCAGACTATTTGTGTTCAAAATGAACCATTCAAAGCCCATCATCAATTTTCAAACCCTTTATGACTTCATCTGTTATTTTCATGCATTTATGGATTTTTTTAGCTAAATGACCTGTGAATTGAAATGCACTTCACATGATACTCTGAAGAGTGTTGAAAATTGGCTGATATCATCATTTCACCCACATAGCATGGAGCTAAAAGTTGAGAGGGTTACGGCAAAAAACTGGATGCCACTTCGGTGTACAAAATGGACAATCTCTTTGAAGTATTCAGGGTTTCGGACAAAAAACTCATCTGCTACAAGGATTTCATTTTTTAAACTTATTTAACTCCAGACTTTTGTTGTGCTCAAATGAACCATTCAAAAGGCCACATCATCAATTTTCAACCCTTTCTGACTTCACTAGTTTTTTCATGCTTTACTGATTTTTTTGAGCTAAATGACCATGAAATTGAAAAGCACTTCACATGAACTCTGAAGGTTGAAAATTCGCATGATATCATCAATTTCAACCCACATAGCATGTGACTAAAAAGTTGAGAGGTTTACGGCAAAAAACTGGATGCACTTCAGTGTACAAAATGGACAATCTCTTTCGAAAGTATCAGGGTTTCGGACAAAAATCATTGTTACAAGGGATTCGATTTTTTTAAACTTATTTGAAACTCCAGACTTTTGTGTGCCTCAAAATGAACCATTCAAAGCCACATCATCAATTTTCAACCCTTTCTGACTTCATCTGTTATTTTTCATGCATTTACTGATTTTTTGAGCTAAATGACCCTGAAATTGAAAAGCACTTCACATGAACTCTGAAGAGGTTGAAAATTAGTGAATGATATCATCATTTCACCCACATAGCATGTGCTAAAAAGTTGAGAGGGTTACGCAAAAAAACTGGATGCACTTCGTGTACAAAGGGACAATCTCTTTGCGAAGTATCAGGGTTTCGGACAAAAACTCACGTTACAAGGGATTTCATTTTTTTAAATTATTTGAACCCAGACTTTTTGTGGTGCTCAAATGAAACCATTGCAAAGCCCACATCATCATTTTCAACCCTTTCTGACTTCATCTGTTATTTTTCATGCATTACTGTTTTTTGAGCTAAATGACCCTGAATGAAAAGCACTTCCACATGACTCGAAGAGGTGAAAATTGGCATGATATCATCATTTCACCCACATAGCATGTGCTAAAAAGTTGAGAGGGTTACGGCAAAAACTGGATGCACTTCGTGTACAAATAGACAATCTCTTTCGAAGGTATCAGGGTTTCGGACAAAAACTCATCTGTTACAAAGGATTTCATTTTTTAAACTTATTTGAACTCCAGACTTTTTGTGTGCTCAAAATGAACCATTCAAAGCCACATCATAAATTTCAACCCTTTCTGACTTCATCTGTTTTTTTTCTGCATTTACTGATTTTTTTTACAATGACTGAAATTGAAAGCACATTCACATGAACTCTGAAGAGGTTGAAAATTAGCATGATATCATCATTCACCCACATAGCATGTGCTAAAAATGTGAGAGGGTTACGGCAAAAACTGGTGCACTTGTTAACAAAGGACAATCTCTTCGAAGTATCGGGGTTCGGACAAAAACTCATCTGTTACAAAGGGATTTCATTTTTTTTAAACTTTTGAAATCCAGACTTTTTGTGAGTCTCAAAATGAACCATTCAAAGCCACTCATCAATTTTCAACCCTTTCTGACTTATTGTTTTTTCATGCATTTATTTTTTTTAGCTAAATGACCGAAATTGAAAAGCAGTTCACTGAACTCGAAGAGTGTTGAAAATTGGCATGATATCATCATTTCACCCAATAGCATGTGCTAAAAGTGAGAGGGTTACGGCAAAAAACTGGATGCACTTCGTGTACAAAATGGACAATCTCTTTCGAAGTATCAGGGTTTCGGACAAAAAACTCATCTGTTACAAAGGGATTTCATTTTTAAAATTATGTGAAATCCAGACTTTTTGTGTGTCAAAATGAAACATTCGAAAGCCACATCATCAATTTCAAACCTTTCTGACTTCAATCTGTTTTTTCATGCATTTTACTGTTTTTTTTGAGCATAAATGACCCTGAAATTGAAAGCACTTACATGAACTCTGAAGAGGTTGAAAATTGGCATGATATCATCATTTCCCCACATAGCATGTGCTAAAAAGTTGAGAGGGTTCGGCAAAAACTGGATGCACTTCGATGTACAAAATGGACAATCTCTTCAGAAGTATCAGGGTTTCGGACAAAAAACTCATCTGTACAAGGGATTTCATTTTTTAAACTTATTTGAAACTCCAGACTTTTTTGTTGTGCAACAATGAACCATTCAAAGCCACATCATCAATTTTCACCCTTTCGACTCTATCGTTATTTTTCATGCATTTACTGTTTTTTTTAGCTAAATGACCTGAAATTGAAAGCACTTCACATGAACTCTGAAGAGGTGAAAATTCGGCATGATATATCATTTCAACCACATAGCATGTGCTAAAAAGTTGAGAGGGGTTACGGCAAAAAGCTGGATGCACGTTCGTGTACAAATGGACAATCTTTTCGAAGTATCAGGGTTTTCGGACAAAAACTCATCTGTTACAAAGGGATTTCATTTTTTTAAACTTATTTTGAACTCCAGACTTTTGTTGTGCTCAAAATGAACCATTCAAAGCCATATCATCAATTTTCAACCCTTTCTGACTTCATCTGTTATTTTTCATGCATTACTTATTTTTTGAGCTAAATGACCCTGAAATTGAAAAGCACTTCACATGAACTTGAAGAGGTTGGAAAATTGGCATGATATCATCATTTCACCCACATAGCATGTGCTAAAAAGTGAGAGGGTTACGGCAAAAACTGGATGCACTTCGTGTACAAATGGACAATCTCTTTCGAAGTATCAGGGTTTCGGCACAAAAACTCATCTGTTACAAAGGGATTTCATTTTTTTAAACTGTATTTGAACTCCAGACTTTTGGTGCTCAAAATGAACCATTCAAAGCCAATCATCAATTTTCAACCACTTTTCTGACTTCATCTGTTATTTTTCATGCATTTACTGATTTTTTTGGAGCTAAATGACCCTGAAATTGGAAAGCACTTCACATGAACTCTGAAGAGGTTGAAAAAATTGCCATGATATCATCATTTCACCCACATAGCTTGTGATAAAAAGTTGAGAGGGTTTACGGCAAAAATGGATGCACTTCGTGTACAAAATGGACACATCTCTTTCAGAAGTATCAGGTGGGACAAAAAAAACTCATATGTTACAAAGATTTCAGTTTTTTAAACTTATTTGAACTCCAATCTTTTTTGTGCTCAAAATGAACCATTCAAAGCCACATCATCAATTTTCAACCCTTTCTGACTTCATATTATTTTTCATGCATTTACTGATTCTTTGAGCTAAATGACCTGAAATTGAAAGCCACTTCACATGAACTCTGAAGAGGTTGAAAATTGCATATATCATCATTTCACCCACATAGCATGTGCTAAAAAGTTGAGAGGGGTTACGGCAAACAAAACTGGATGCACTTGTGTACACAATGACGACAATCTCTTTCGAAGTATCAGAGGTTTCGGACAAAAACTCATCTGTTACAAAGGGATTCATTTTTTTAACAACTTATTTGAACCTCAGGACTTTTTGTGATGTTCCAAAATGAAACCCTTCGAAAGCCACATCATCAATTTTCAACCCTTTCTAACTTCATCTGTTTTTTTTTTTCGTGCATTACTGTTTTTTTTTAGCTAAATGGACCCTGAAATTGAAAACCACTTCACATGATCTCTGAAGAGGTTGAAATTGGCATGACATTCATTTCACCCACATAGCATGTGCTAAAAAGTTGAGAGGTTACGGGCAAAAAACATGGATGCACTTTCATGTACAAAGGGCAAATCTCTCTCGAAGTATCAGGTTTCGGAACAAAAACTCATCTTTACAAAGGGATTTCATTTTTTTAAACTTATTTGAACTCCAGACTGTTTGGGTGCTCAAAATGAACCATTCAAGCCACATCATCAATTTCAACTCCTTTCGACTTCATCTTGTTATTTTTCATGCATTTACTGATTTTTTTAGCTAAATGACCCTTGAAATTGAAAAGCACTTCACATGAACTCTGAAGAGGTTGAAAATTAGCATGATTTCATCATTTCACCCACATAGATGTGCTAAAAAGTGAGAGGGTTACGGCAAAAACTGGACGCACTTCGTGTACCAAAGGACAATCTCTTTCGAAGTATCAGGGGTGCGACCAAAAACTCATATGTTACAAAGGGATTCATTTTTTTAAACTTATTTGAAATCCAGACTTTTTGTGTGCTCAAAATGAACCATTCAAAGCCACATCATCAATTTTCAACCCTTTCTGACTTCATCTGTTTATTTTCATGCATTTACTGATTTTTTGAGCTAAATGACCCTGAATGAAAAGCACTTCACATGAACTCCAAAGAGGTTGAAAATTGGCATGATATCATCATTTCACCCACATAGCATGTGTGCTATAAAGTGAGAGGTTACGGCAAAAACTGGATGCACTTCATGTACAAAAGGACAATCTCTTTCAGAAGTATCAGGGTATCGGACAAAAACTCATTGTTTACCCAAAGGATTTCATTTTTTAAACTGTATTTGAACTCTCACATTTTTGGTGTCAAAATGAACCATTCAAAGCCACATCATCAATTTTCAACCCTTTTGACTTCATCATATTATTTTTCATGCATTTACTGATTGTTTGAGCTAAATGACCGCTGAAATTGAAAAGCACTTCACTTAGACCTCTGAAGAGGTTGAAAATTGGCATGATATCATCATTTCACCCACATAGCATGTGCTAAAAAGTTGAGAGGTTACGGCAAAAACTGGATGCACTTCATGTACAAAATGGACAATTCTTTCGAAGTCATCAAGGTTTCGGACAAAAACATCATCTCGTTACAAAGGGATTTCATTTTTTAAAACTTATTTGAAATCCGACTTTTTGTGTGTTCAAAATGAAACCATCAAAAGACAGCATCATCAATTTTCAACCCTTTCTGACTTCATCTGTATTTTTCATGCATTTACTATTTTGTTGAGTCTAATGACCCTGAAATTGAAAAGCACTTCACAGTGACTCTGAGAGGTTGAAAATTGGCATGATATCATCATTTCACCCACATAGCATGTGCTAAAAGTTGAGAGGGTTACGGCAAAAACTGGATGCATCGTCGTGTACAAAATGGACAATCTCTTTAGAAGTATAAGGTTTCGGACAAAAACTCATCTGTTACAAAGGGATTTCATTTTTTTAAACGTATTTGAACTCCAGACTTTTGTGTGCTCAAAATGAACCATTCAAAGCCACATCATCAATTTTCAACCCTTTCTGACTTCATCTGTTATTTTTCATGCATTTACTGATTTTTTTTGAGCTAAATGACCCTGAAATGAAAAGCACTTCACATGAACTCTGAAGAGGTTGAAAATTGGCATGATATCATCATTCACCCACATAGCATGTGCTAAAAAATGTTGAGAGGGTTACGGGAAAAAAACTGATGCACTTCGTGTACAAAATGGACAACTCTTTCGAAGGATCAGGGTTTCGGACAAAAACTCATCTGGTTACAAAAGGGATTTCATTTTTTTAAACTTATTTGAACTCCGACTTTTTGTGTGCTCAAAATGAACATTCAAAAGCCATATCATCAATTTTCAACCCTTTCTGACTTCATCTGTTATTTTATGCATTTACTGATTTTTGAAGCTAAATGACCCCTGAAATTGAAAAGCACTTCACATGAACTCTGAAGAGTGTTGAAAATTGGCATGATATCATCATTTCACCCACATAGCATGTGTAAAAAGTTTGAGAGGGTTACGGCAAAAAACTGGATGCACTTCGTGTACAAAATGGACAATCTCTTCGAAAGTATCAGGGTTTGGACAAAAACTCATTGTTACAAAGGATTTCATTTTTTTAACTTATTTGAATCCAACTTTTTGTGGCTCAAAATGAACCATTCAAAGCCACATCATCAATTTTCAACCCTTTCTGACTTCATCTATTATTTTTCATGCATTTACTGATTTTTTGAGCTAAAGACCCTGAAATTGAAAAGCACTTCACATGAACTCTGAAGAGTTGAAAATTAGCATGATATCATCATTTTCACCCACATAGCATGTGCTAAAAAGTTGAGAGGGTTACGGCAAAACTGGATGCACTTCTGTACACAATGGGACAATCTCTTTAGAAGTATCAGGGTTTCGGACAAAAACTCATCTGTTACAAACGCGATTCATTTTTTTAAACTTATTTGAAATCCAGACTTTTTTATGTGTCAAAATGAACATTCAAGCCACATCATCAATTTTCAAACCTTTCTAACTTTCATCTGTTATTTTCATGCATTTACTGGTTTTTGAGCTAAATGACCCTGAAATTGAAAACACTCACATGATACTCTGAAGAGGTTGAAAATTGGCATGAATCATCATTTCACCCACATAGCATGTGTAAAAGTTGAGACCGGTTACGGCAAAACTGGATGCACTTCATGTACAAAATGGACAATTCTTTCGAAGTATCAGGGTTCGGACCAAAAACTCATCTCTTACAAAGGGATTTCATTTTTTAAACTTATTTGAACTCCAGACTTTTGTGTGTCAAAATGAAACCATTCAAAGCCACATCATCAATTTCAACCTCTTTTGACTTCATCTTGTTATTTTTCATGATTTACTGATTTTTTTTAGGCTAAGACCCTGAAATTGAAAAGCACTCACAGAAATCTGAAGAGGTTGAAAATTAGCATGATTCATAATTTCACCCACATAGCATGTGCTAAAAAGTTGAGAGGGTTTAAGGCAAAAACTGGACGCACTTCGTGTACCAAAATGACAATCTCTTTGAGAAGTATCAGGGTTTAGGACAAAAACTCACTTGTATCTACAAGGGATTTCATTTTTTAAAATTATTTGAAATCCAGACTTTTTGTGTGCTCAAAATGAACCATTCAAAGCCACATCATCAATTTCAACCCTTTCTGACTTCATCTGTTATTTTTCATGATATTTACTGTTTCTTTTGAGCTAAATGACCGACTTGAAATTGAAAAGCACTTCAATGAACTCCGAAGAGGTTGAAAATTGGCATGATATCATCATTTCACCCACATAGCATTGTGCCTATAAAGTTGAGAGGGTTACGGCAAAAAACTGGATCACTTCAGTGTACAAAATGACAATCTCTTTCGAAGTATCAAGGTTTCGGACAAAAACTCATCTGTTACAAAGGGATTTCATTTCTGTTTTAAATTATTGAACTCTAGACTTTTTGTGTGCTCAAAATGAACCATTCAAAGCCACCATCATCAATTTTCAACCCTTTCTGACTTAATCTATTTTTTTCTGCATTTACTCTTTTTTTTAGCTAAATGACCCTGAAATTGAAAAGCACTTCACGTAAGAACTCTGAAGAGGTTGAAAATTGGCATGATATCATCATTTCACCCACATAGCATGTGCTAAAAAGTTGAGAGGGTTACGGGCAAAAACTGGATGCACTCGTACAAAATGGACAATCTCTTTCGAAGTATCAGGTTTCGGACAAAACTCATAATGTACAAAGGGATTTCATTTTTAAAAACTTATTTGAAACTCCAGACTTTTGTGTGTCAAAATGAACCATTCAAAGCCACAGCATCAATTTTCAACCCTTTCTGACTCATCTGCTTTATTTTTTCATGCATTTACTATTTTTTTGAGCTAAATGACCCTGAAATTGAAAAAGCACTTCACATGAACTCTGAGAGGTTGAAAAAATTGGCATGATATCCATCATTTCACCCACATAGCATGTGCTAGAAAGTGAGAGGGTTACGGGCAAAAAAATGGATGCAATTCGTGTACAAAATGGACAATCATCTTTCGAAGTATCAGGGTTTCGGACAAAAAACTCATCTGTACAAAGGGATTTCATTTTTTAAACTTATTTGAACTCCAGACTTTTTGGTGCTCAAAGATGCAACATTCAAAGCCACATCATAAATTTCAACCTTTCTGACTTCATCTGTTATTTTTCATGCATTTACTGTTTTTTTTAGAGCTAAATGACCTGAAATTGAAAGCACTTACATGAACTCTGAAGAGGTTGAAAATTCGATGAATCATCATTTCAACCACATAGCATGTAGTAAAATTGAGAGGTTTACGGCAAAAAGTGGATGCACTTCGTGCTACAAAAATGGACAATCTCTTTGAAGTATCAGGGTTCTCGGACACAAAACTCATCTGTACAAAGGATTTCATTTTTTATTAAACTTATTTGAACTCCAGACTTTTGTGTTGCTCAAAAGAACCATTCAAAGCCACATCATCAATTTTCAACCTTTCTGATCTTATCATTTTTTTCATGTATATGTTTTTGTTTAGCTACAATGACCCTGAAATTGAAAAGCACTTCACATGAACATCTGAAGAGGTTGAAAATTAGCATGATATCATCATTTCACCCCACATGCAATGGGCTAAAATTGAGAGGTATAAGGCCAAAAATGGATGCCACTTCGATGTACACAATGGACAATCTCTTTCGAAGTATCAGGGCTTCGGACAAAAAACTCACTAGTTACAAAGGGATTTCATTTTTTTAAATTATTTGAACTCCAGACTTTTTGAGTGTCAAAAAACCATTCAAAGCCACATCATCAATTTCAAACCTTTCGACTTCATCTGTATTTTTCATGGCATTACTGTTTTTTTTAGCTAAATGACCCTGAAATTGAAAAAAACCACTTCACATGAGACTCTGAAGAGGGTTGAAAATTGGC
>JAAAXO010000034.1:108422-123430 GCA_011799875.1 Thinopyrum elongatum
CACTTTTCACCCACATAGCATGTGCTATAAAGTTGAGAGGGTTACGGTAAAAACTGGATGCACTTCATGTACAAAAGGGACAATCTCTTTCGAAAGATCAGGGGTGCGGACAAAAACTCATCGTTAAAAAGGGATTCATTTTTTAAAACTTATTGAACTCTAGACTTTTTGTTGTGTCAAGAACATTCAAAAGCCACATATCAATTTTACACTTTCTGACTTCACTATATTTTTTTCATGGATGTAGTTTACTGATGGTTGCGCTAAATGACCTGAATGAAAAAGCACTTCACTGAATCTGAAGAGGTTGAAAATGGGGCCTGGCTATCATCATTTCACCACATAGCATGTGCTAAAAAAGTTGCAGAGGTTACGGCAAAAATGGATGCATCATGTGACAAAAGGGAAAATCTCTTTAAGTATCAAGGTGTTTCGGACAAAAAACTCAATCTGTACCAAAGGGATTCATTTTTTTATAAAAGTATTTGAAATCCAGACTTGTGTGTCAAAATGAACCATTACAAAGCACAGCATCATTTCACACCTTTCTGACTTCATATGGTTATTGTCATGCATTACATTTTTTTTTTGAGCTAGAATGACCCTGAAATTGAAAAAGCACTTCACATGATCTCTGTGAAAGAGGTTTGAAACTTGGCATGATGATCATCTATTCACCACATGAGCGCAGGTTGCTAGAAAGTTGATGAGAGGGTTACGGACGCAAAAAATGGATGCACTTCGTGTTACAAAATGGACATCTCTTTCGAAAGTATCAGGGTTTTTCGGAACAAAAAACTCTCTGTTACAAAGGGTTTCATTTTTTTAATATCTGAAACTCAGACCTTTTTGTGTGCTCAAAAAAAACAACATGACCTTCAAAGCCACATCATCAATTTCAACCTTTCTGACTTCCATATGTATTTTTCAGATGCATTACGGTTTTTTTGAGTAAATGACCCTGAAATTGAAAAGCCACTTCACATGAACTCTGAAGAGGATTGACAAATAAAAGTTGGCATGATATTCATAATTTGCACTCCACAGCATGTGCTAAAAGTGAGAGGGTTACTGGCAAAAAAAAATGGTGCACTGTCGTGTTAAAAAATGGACAATACTCTTTCGAAGTAGTATCAGGGTTTCGGACACAAAAACTCATCGGTTAAAAGGGATTCATTTTTTTAACTTATTTGAAATACAGACTTTTTGTGTGCTAAAAATGGAACCATTCAAAGCCAGATCATCAATTTTCAACCCTTTCTGATTCATCTGTTATTTCATGCATTAATGATTTTTTGATGAAATGACCTGGTTGAAATTGAAACAGGCATTCAATGAACTCTGAAGAGGTTGGAAAAATGCCATGATATCATCATTTACCCACATAGTTGTGATAAAAAGTGGAGGGGTTACGGCAAACAAAAAATGGATGCACTTCGTTGTACAAAGAGGACAATCTCGTTTAGAAGTATCAGGGTTTAGGACAATAAACTCAGCCTGTTACAAAGGCGATTCAGTTTTTTAAAGTATTTGAACCCAATCTTTTTGTGTGCTCCAAAATGAACCATTCAAAGCCACATATTCCAATGTTACAACCCTGTCGGACTTCATCTAATTTTTCAGCATTTATGATTTCTTTTGAGCTAAATGACCCTCGAAATATGAAATTGCAAAAGCACTTTCACATTGACACTCTGAAGAGGTTGAAAATAGGCTGATATCATCAATTTCACCCACATTAGGCATTGTGCTAAAAAGTGAGAGGGGTACGGCAAATAAAGGGATGGCACTTTGCGGACACAATGGACCAATCTCTTCGAAGTATCATGGTTTCGACAAAAAACTCATCTGTTACAAAGGGATTTCATTTTTTTCAAACTATTTGAACTCCAGACTTTTGTGAGTCAAAATGACCATTTCGAAGCCAATCATCAATTTTCAAACCTTTCTAATCATTCTTTATTTTTTCATGCATTTACGTTTTTTAGCAAATGACTTGGAAATGAAAACACTCACAGGATCTCTGAAGAGGTTGAAATTGGCATGATTTTCAGCATGTCACCACATAGCATGTGCTAAAACGTTGAGAGGGTTACGCAAAAACTGGATGCACTTCAGGACAAAATGGACGGAAGATCTTTCGAAAGTATCACGGTTTCGGACAAAAAATCATCTCGTACAAAGGGATTTCCATTTTTTAAAACTTATTGAACTCCAGATTTTGTTGTGATCAAAAATGACATTCAAAGCCACATCATCCATTTTCAAACCTTTATGAACTTCATCTGTTATTTTTCATGCATTTACTGATTTTTTTAGATAAATAGACCCTGCAAATTGAAAAGCACTTTCACAGGAAACTCTGACGAGGTTGAAAATTAGCATTGATTTCATCATTTCACCCACATAGATGTGCTAAAAGTTTGAGAGGGTTACGGGCAAAAAACTGGACGCACTTCGGACACAATGACAATCTCTTTCGGAAGTAGTATCAGGGTTGCGGACAAAAATCATTGTTACAAAGTGGATTATTTTTTAACTTATTTGAAATCCAGACTTTGGTTGCTCAAAATGAACATTCAAAGCACACATCAAGTTTCAACCTTGACTTCATCTGTTATTTTTCATGCAGTACTGATTTCTGGAGCTAAATGACCATGAAAATGAAAAAGCACTCACATGAACTCCGAAAAGAGGGGGGTTTGAAAATGGCAGAATCATCATTTCTACCCACATAGCATGTGCTATAAAGTTGAGAGGTACGGCAAAAAAAACGGATGCACTCAGTACAAAAGGACAATCTCTGTGAAGTATCAGGTGTTCGGACAACAACTCATCTGTACAAAGGGATTTTCATTTCTTTTAAACTTATTTGAACTCATAGACTTTTGTGGCTCCAAATGAACCATCAAAGCCACTCATCAATTTGGTTCAACCCTTCTGATTCAATACTTATTTTTCAGACATTTTCTGTTGGTTTGAGCTAAATGACCCCGAAATTTGAAAAGCACTTCACTTACTCTGAAGAGGTTTGAAAATTGGCATGATATTCATTTCACTTCAACCCACATAGCATGTGCTTTAAAAGTTGAGTGAGAGGGTTACGGCAAAAAACTGGATGCCACTTCATGTACAAAAGGGACAATCTCTTCGAAGTATGCAAGGTTTTCGGACAAAAACTCATCTTTACAAAGGGATTCATTTTTTAAAAAATTCTGTTTGAAATCGACTTTGTGTGTGTTCAAAATGAACCATCAAAGGCACAGCATCAATTTTCAACCCTTCTGACTTCCAGCTGTATTTTCATGAGTTACTATTTTCTTTGAGCGTAAAGGACCTGAAGAAATGAAAGCACTTCACGTGATCTCTGAAGCAGGTGCAAATTGAAAATGCATGATATAATCATTTCACCACACATAGCAGGTTGGGGCTAGAAGTTGAGAGGTGTTGTTGATCGGCACAAAACTGGCTGCACATCGTGTACATAAAAGACAATCTCTTCGAAGTACTCAGGGTTCAGGACACCCAAAAAAAACTCACTGTTACAAAGGGATTTCATTTTTTAAAACTTATTTGAACTCCAGGACTTTTGTGGCTCAAAATGAAACCATTCAAAGCCAACATCATTCACTTTTCCACCCTTTCTGACTTCATCTGTTATTTTCATGCATTTACTGTTTTTTTTTAGCTTCAATGACCCTGAAATTGAAAAGCACTACATGAACTCTGAAGAGGTTGAAAAAAATGGCATGATATCATCATTTCAACCAAATAGCATGTGCTAAAAATGAGGAGGTTACGGCAAAAGTGGGGAGGCACCTTCGTGTCAAAATGGACAAATCTCTTTCGAAGTAGTATCAGGGTTCGGAAAAAAATCATCTGCTTACCAAAGGGATTCATTTTTTAAGACTATTTGAACTCCAGGACTTTTTGTGTGCTCAAAATGAACCATTCAAGCCACATCCTTCATTGTTCAAGGCTCCTTTGGACTCATTCTATTATTTTTAAGTAGTGATGATTTCTTTGAGCTAAAGGACCCTGAAATGAAAAGCACTCACTGAACTTGAAGTGGGTTGAAAAATTAGGATGCTATCATATTTCACCCACAGGCATGTGCTAAAAGATTGAGAGGGTTCGGCAAAAACTGGATGAATTCGGGTACACAATGGACAAGCTCTTTCGAAGTATGCAGGGTTTCGGACAAAACAAAAAATCATCTGTTCAACAGGGATTCATTTTTTTTTGAACATTATTGAAATCCAGACTTTTGTGAGTGTTCAAATGAACCTTCGAAGCCACCTCATCAATTTTCAAACCTTTCTGACTCATCGTTATTTTTCATTGCCATTACTGTTTTTTTAGCGAAACTGACCCTGAAATGAACACCCCTTCACATGATCTCTGAAGAGGTTGAAAATGGCATGATATCCTTCATTTCACCCACATAGCAGTGCTAAAAAGTGAGAGGGTTTGTTGTGACGCCCCCGGCCCGATGTGCACTACTCATACACGCAATGCACACGATCAAGCATAAGGACTCACGGGAAAGATATCACAACACAACTCTAAAACAAAATCAAGTCTAACAGCTTATATTACAAGCCAGAGGCCATCGAGGGCTCGAATGACTAAGCTTGCGAAAAAAAAACAAGCGTGCAGCGGACAGCATCGATATCTTGAGTAACAGATATAAAAGAAAGTACAGAAGGCCTTAGAAAGGAGGGGGCAAAATAAAACACTACGATCGAAAAGGCGAAGGCTCTGCCGGGGACCCTACGATCCTACTACTGGTCGTCAGTCAATATAGCAGAATCCTCCGTATGGGTGGTAGTAGTAGTATACGTCGTCGGCAGGGCAGCTGTCTCAGGGGCTCCGTCTCTTGGCACGACAATACGATACGGGGGAGAAAGGTAAAAAAAGCAAACGTGAGTACTTGAGGTACTCAGCAAGCAAGGATCTACACTAATTATGCACATTTCAAGGGGAGGATGTATATGTGGGATGGGCTGCAAAATGCCAGAAAGAGAGAAGGCTAGTCTATCGAAGACTAGCTCTTCAGCGATCTTTGCTAGCAGTAGAAGAGAGTAGAACAAATACAAATAATGTAGCTAGAATTGGATATCACGCACCAAGAGATCTCTTCCTCGACCTCCCTCGTCGAGGAAGCAATCCTAGAGCCAATAACTTCATCAACATCGTACTGAGAATCCCTTATCGACTCCCTGCGAGCGCAATCCAGGCCATATATACAGGTCTCATCACAGGTATCCAGTTCAAATTGTACAATCAGGATAACAACTCCGAGGTCCTTCTACCGTCGGACAGGCGATCGATAGAGTGTTCTTCCCTGCAGGGGTGCATCAACTTACCCAACACGCCTCGATTAACACGGCCGGACACACTTTCCAGGGGCCTGCACGGCCTCGTCCAAACGACACATCGGCAAACCACTTACCTACAACTCCGCAGAGAGGTCCCCGCCGGTTCTACATCTAAGCCAAGGGGGTCGTTGGCCATCGCCCCTCGCCCTCCGGGTCGTTGCGGTGCCGGGCAAAACCAGGCTCCATCCCCTCAGGATGGTGCCGCCCCGCCCGGCGCCGAGTGCTGAACTGGACGGTGACAGATTTTCGGCTGATTGCATCGAGGCAGACTGCCCCATATATGCCCACGGATGGTTAGTGCTTATCAGACCAGAGGCCTACTCGGATCAAAGATCCCAATCGCTAGGAATAGGGGATTTTGCGGGGTCTAACGCGCAGAGACTCACGAAAGTGGGACCCCGTCGCCCCGTTCGCGGACTTGCGGCAAGGGTTTTAAGAAATGCACGGCCGCGCCTCGTATTCACCACCTGGCACCACACTGGCAACCCGCCTCCACATCACAAGCGGGTAACCCTACAGGGTCGACACCGCCTTTCCAAGTAATGTAAGTCCAAAAGTATCCGTGTTGTCCGAAACATTAGGGAATCCGAGGTATGCACCATCATGCATTCCCACTCGAGGTACTCTCAAGGGAACTAGGAGGAATCACCTCACGGGGTCAACTTGAGGTGTTTGTTTACGACAGACGTGTTATCGGAGAGCGGGAGGAAGGAGGAATCACCCTCGATGACACGACCGACTAACTCATCTCTAAAGAGTTAACATCAGAAGTGCTACATGAGGGTTTCACCCTCGAACAATCGATAGTAACGCTGCAGGTCGTTAAACTAAGGGGGGGGGGGGTGTGTGTGTGAGGGGTCGGGGCGCTGTTCAAGCAGTTGATCGCGGTCTTGACGACCAGCGCGGGCAGGCGGGGGATTAAGTGGGTCACTATAGGTCTCTAGCCAGCTAGACTAAACAGTTTAAGGATTGAGGTAATTATGCAACAGCAGGTTACAATGAACAGGCTAGGCACTCAGAAAGGTAAGCAGAGCAGCAGCATAATCTAATGCATAGCATGAGAAATTTAGATATGGGCGATATCGGCATGCTCAAGGGAGGGGTGCCTGGTTGCTCGGGGGAAGGGCAAGGTAGTCTATGGTGTCTTCGGGATCCGGACGCTGCGTCGGTATCTCGGGGACGACGTCGGGTCGGGGCGTATCGAGAGAGAAGAGGGGGAGGGCAACAGTTTAAAATAATAGCAAACATGAGCATGACAAATACGATACCACGGTGATAGTGGTAGGGTGGTATAGTCTAACGCCGCATCACACGTAAACAGCCGGAGGCGGTGCGAATACTGACGATATTTCGGGCTTTGGCAATTATCGGACAGAGGATAGAGGGGAACGGGCGTTGCAAGTTCGGATAGTTAGGCACGGCGTTGACGGCGAACGGGACCGCCGTATTCAGAGTCGTTCGTCGTGTTGAGCAACTTTCATGTACAATATTTTTCATATGAGCTACGGGATTATTTTTATGATTTTTTCTAAAGCTTTTATTAATTTCTGGAATTAATTAATGATTTTACAATTAACATTAATCGAAACATGTCTTGCTGACGGCAGCATGACGTCAGCATGGGGGACGTTAGGACCAGGGGTCCCACCTTCATAGGATGTTAGGTTAATAGTGATTAACTAATTAAATTACCGTTTAGATCTAAACTAGTAACTACTTAATTAAATTTGTTTTTTTTTTTTTTAAACCTAATCTAGGATTTAATTACTTAAATTAATAACTAATTAAGTATTTATTTAATTAATTATTTTTATTTATTTTAAAGTATTATTTAGTATATATTTCTTTTAATTCGTTTTTCGGGAGCTTGGGCCACATCTGTCATGGCCTAAGGGGGTGCAGGGACCCACCGGTCAGTGGCACAGCAGGACATGCTCCGGGGTGTGCCGTTTGGACCGGACTATGGCCGGTGCGCAAACGGCGACGGTGCGGACGGGGTTCGGGAGGGAGAAGGGCGCAAGGAGTGGAGGGGACGCGAGCGGGAGGGAGGAGAGAGGCGGAGAGGGCAGGGGCGGCACGGGAGCGGTTGGGCCGTCGGGACGGCATGAGAGGCGGAGAGGTGGATGCAGGGGGACACAAGAACGAGCATGCCCGAGCGACGGAGGCAGCAGCGGGCGTGGCCCCGTGGGCAGGAGGCGACGAGCGGGCCGGACTAGGCGGTCGCGCGGCGAGCACGGGGAGAGCGGTAGGGGCGCGCGGGCGCGGCGGTGACCAGGAGCAAGGGGAGGCGAGCACGAGAGGGCAACTATCGAGATCATGGCTAACGGAGCCAGGAGGAAGGAGATGGGACCCGACACAGGGCCACCACACCACAGAACGTAGGCAGCGGCGTGGCGGAGCTGGATTAGAGCGAGCAGGCGACGGCGACAGAGAGAGAAAGAGAGGTGAGGAAGGGAAGAGGGAGGAGAAGAAGAGGGCGATGACGGGAGCGGCCAGGGAGCGGGGTGAGGAGGTGAGAGCACACACGGGAGGGAGGCGAGGAAGAGGCATCACCGGCGTTTGTAGGTGCACGGGCGCGGGGCTCGGGCGACGGACGGCGTTCGGGCAGCGCGGCGACGGTGTGACGAGCGCTCTGAGGGCGATTCGGCGAGGAGACGGGGGAGGAATGGTCCCGGCGGACGGAGTCCAAGCGCGGGGGCGATGGCGGAGCGGCGGCGAGCAGCGGCGGGGGAAGCGCGTTGGCGACGGGCGACGGGATCGGGGCGCCTCTGCCCCCAGTCCGATCCAGGGGAGGCTGGGTCGAGTGAGTGGAGGCGTTCGGAGGAGAGGGGTGGTAGGAGAGGACGACAGGCGAGGCAGATCGGCGCGGGGCGGCTGGCGGGGGACGGCCGGCCGGCGACGGGAGACGGGGGTCGATCCCGATCCAGATTTATGGATCGGGGGGGGGTGGAATGAGAGAGGGGGTTGGGGGGGTAGGGTTGGGGTGGGGGTCCCGCCGATGAATGGGGGCGGGGTAGAGGGTAGCGGCTAGGGTTCGGGTGGGGGGGGGGAGATAGGGGTGGAGGGGATGTGGGAGCCGGCTGGGCCGGCACTGGTAGCATGTGTCCAGCGGCGAGGCCAAGGAGGGGGGGGGGCTTTATTGTTTGTGTCTTTCTCTGTTTTTTTTATTCCTTTTTCTGTTTGTTTTTATTTTGTCCAAAAGACTTTTGTAAAAAATATGAGACTTGCTCCATTATTTTACAGTGTATTATTGTCACTGCTAGAAATTGGTTTGGGGGTCCATATCTTTTTGTTTGGATTGATTTAAATGAAAAAGGATTGAATAGGACTATGTTGCTGTGTTTCTAGTTGTTCGAGTCCTTTCCAATTCACTAATGTGAATCATTTTGTACAATGCTATGGGGAATATTGCAAAGAGGCCACATTTAGTGTTCCAGTCTTGAACAATTTATTTTTCCACTTTCATTTAATTTGGATTTTGATGTTAGAAGTGAAAGCATTATGATGCAAATGATGATAATGCACTGTTAATCATGCTGACGTGGCATTAATCAAAATGGATTCTGTAGTTAACCACCGGGTGGGTGTTAAAATCTCCTATACTAACAAGAATTCTCGTCCGTGGAGATTAAGAAAGTAAGAAGAAGGAAAAAGTTCGGGGTACTGTCCGCACGAAGATTATCCCGCGTTCCCAAGTGGCTTCCTGTTCAGTATATTTGACCACTGCATTTTGAGGACTTGGGAACCTTGACGGTTCGACGTTCAGATCAAGAGAATGCGGATCGGATGCTCCGTATAAGTATAGATCATCTTGAAATTAAAGCATCTCTCTGATCCCACAGATCGGTGCGGAGATTTCCTGAAGCATTGAGAAGTTGCGACACATGGAAGACGCGTGGATATGAGTAGGAATTGCGGCGGCAATTCCAATTTAGATGAAACTGACCGTATTGCAACAATGCGGACAAGGAACAAATGGTAGCGGGGAGCATAACTTGACCTTGATTCAAACGGTGGGAGTGCCCTTCTATAGGAGTGACACGAAGCTAAAAAAAAAGCCTGATCACCGTTGATAAGTCAAACCCCATCGTTGCGATCAAGTTGCTCTTCTGGCGGTCCTGAGCCGCCTGAGATTTTCCCCGGGACACAATTCAGGCAAGGGTTCTTCGGAGCCTTTACCGGGTTTGAAGAATAGTGGACCCACGAGGCGGTCGTTCCCCAGTTTCTGACCAATCAGAGGGGTTCGACAACTACGTCCATCAGAGAAACTTCAAAAGGGGGCCATTTTCAAGCTGGCTGATAGGGTTGTTATAGGAGGAAGAGAACTCGGCATATGGAAGAGATTCTTCCCACTTCTTGCCGAAAGAAACAACACAAGCTCGTAGCATGTCTTCAAGCACTTGATTAACTCGTTCAACTTGGCCTTGGGATTGAGGATGATAAGCTGAACTCCAGGTAATATGAGTTCCCATAGCCTTTTGGAAACTTTCCCAGAAATGACCAGTGAATATGCTGCCACGGTCTGAACTGATCTCTTTCGGAATACCGTGGAGTGAAACAATTCTGGAGATATATAACTCTGCTAACTGACTAGCAGTGATCGTCTCCTTGACAGGCAGAAAGTGTGCAACTTTGGAGAGTTGGTCGACAACGACAAGAATAGCATCGTGACCCTTCTGTGACCTGGGAAGTCCTGTAACGAAATCCATCTGAACCTTATCCCATTTCCATAAAGGAATAGGAAGTGGTTGCAGAATTCCAGCTGGTTTCTGATGTTCTGCTTTAACGCGGCGACACACATCACATTCAGCAACATAGCGAGTAATGTCCTGCTTCATTTTAGACCACCAGTACCTTTGACGGAGATCACGATACATCTTGGTGCTACCCGGATGAATAGACAACGGGGTATCATGTGCCTCCTTCATGACCTTGTCAGTCATGAGTTCGAAGCGAGGTACCGCAATGCGGTTTCTGAAATACAAGGTTCCATCTTCAGAGAGCGAGAAATCCCTGTACTTTACAAGGTGAAGACCTTTCTTCATCAGATCAATTTCAGCATCTTTAGCTTGCGCATTCTTAACAGCTTTCTCAAGATCTGGTTGTACCACAAGGTTATTAAGAGAACCCTGTGGAACAATACGCAAATTCAGCTTGCACAGTTCTTCAAAAAGACGAGGTTGAGCTCGCTTAACCATGAGGTTGTCGCAATATGATTTGCGGCTTAAGGCATCAGCCATCACGTTAGCCTTGCCAGGGGTATAGGAAATACCCAAATCATAGTCCGAAATGGTCTCCATCCATCTTTGCTGACGGAGGTTCAGAGATGGCTGAGTGAACAAGTACTTCAGACTTTTATGATCCGTGTATATCTCGCAACGATTACCGAGGAGATAATGTCGCCACAACTGCAGTGCATAGATGACAGCAGCTAGTTCTAGATCATGTACCGGATAATTCTCTTCATGCGGTCGCAACTGACGAGAGCCATAGGCAATCACTTTACGCTCTTGCATTAGGATACAGCCTAATCCTTCACGGGATGCGTCACAATAGATCACAAAGTCTTTGCGAGAATCTGGAGGAGATAGTACTGGGGTATTGTAACGGATTGACATCTGCCCCAGTGGATAAAGAATGTACTCTGGATGTATCCCTGCTCGAACAGCTGGTAGCTGCGTCGCAGGGTGTGGTGGAAACAAACGATCCATCTGAAACAGAGGGAACTCATGATTGTCAAAAGACGAGGAGAAGTATAACCGATCTCGGAGAGAAAGGTTAGACAAAACAATGGAAAGGAAAATGATTATCAGACTAATCAGATCAATGTCAGGGAAATCGCACAGATATCCAGCTCTCCGGGTGGACGAGAATTACGAGATCCTAAGTGTCGGCGTTAGTAAACTTTAGTTAACCCGAAAGGAAGAGAGGTCAGAGTCCCAGAGTAAAGATGAGGAATAAAAGATACTACTACCTCCCAATTGGCGACGTGGGCCCGTAAGCCACACAGCCAAGTTAGTAAAACAGTTTTCCGGTTTCTAGACTCAACTTCGGCCAAGGAGTTGGAAAGGGGGTTCCTACAGGCAGTCGGCTCTGATACCAACTTGTGACGCCCCCGGCCCGATCGTGCACTAATCATACACGCAAATGCACACGATCAAGCCTAAGGACTCACGGGAAGATATCACAACACAACTCTAAAACATAAATAAAGTCATACAAGCTTTATATTACAAGCCAGGGCCTCGAGGGCTCGAATACATAAGCTTGCAAACAAGCGTCAGCGGAAGCATCAGATATCTGAGTACAGATATAAAAGAAAGTACAGAAAGGCCTTTAGAAAGGCGGGGCAAAATAAAACACTACGATCGAAAGGCGAAGGCCTCCTGCCTGGGACCCTCCGATCCTACTCCTGGTCGTCAGTCAACTCGTAGTAGTATCCATCCTCTGGGTAGTAGTAGTAGCGATCGTCGGGGCATCTGTCTCAGGGGGCTCCGTCCTCTGGTCTCGACGAACTGATATGGGGGAAAAAGGAAAGAAAAGCAACCGTGAGTACTCTGAAGTACTCAGCAAGCAAGGATCTACACTACATATGCAACATTATCAAGGGGAGGCTGTATATGTGGACTGGGCTGCAGAAATGCCAGAATAGAGAGAAGGCCTAGTCCTATCGAAGACTAGCATCTTCAGCGGTCTTGCAGCAGTAGAAGAGAGTAGAACAATACCATATAATGTAGTAGTAATAATATCAACCTCATCCTGAGATCCTTTCTCGACTCCCTGCGAGAAAGCAATCCCAGAGCCATACATTCATCAACCTCGTCCTGAGATCCCTTCTCGACTCCCTGCGAGAAGCAATCCCAGAGCCATATATACAGGTCTCATCACAGGTATCCAGTTCTAAATTGTATCAATCAGGATACAACTCCGAGTGTCCTTTACCGTAGGACCGGCTATCGATAGAAGTGTTCTTCCCTGCAGGGGTGCACCAACTTACCCAACACGCTCGATTAACTCCGGCCGGACACACTTTCCAGGGTCATGCCCGGCCTCGGCCAAACGACACATCGCAACCCTACCTACAACTCCGCAGAGAGGTCCCCGCCGGTCTACATCCTAAGCGCAAGGGGGTCTTGGCCATCGCCCCTCGCCCTCCGGGTCGTTGCGTGCCGGACGAACCAGGCTCCACCCCTCAGGATGGTGCCGGCCCAGCCCGGCCGCAGTGCTGAACTGGACGTCTGACAGAGTTTTCGGCTGATGCATACGATGCAGAACGCCCATACTATGCCCACGTGATGGTTAGTGCTATCAGACCAGAGGCCTGCTCGGATCAAATATCCAAATCGCTAGGACTAGGGGCTTGCGGTAACGAGCAGAGACTCACGAAAGATGTGACCCCGTCGCCCCGTCTCGAGGACTTGCGGCAAGGGTTAAGAATGCCCGGCCGCGCCTCGTATTCACCACTCGGGCACCACACTGGCAACCCGCCTCCACATCACACGCGGGTACCCCTCAGGGTCGACCCGCCTTTCCAAGTAACATTGTAAAGTCCAAGTATCCGTGTGTCCATAACATCAAGGAATCCGAGGTATCACCCTCATTGAATTCCCACTCGATGTATCCGTCAAGGTGAACTAGGAGGAATCACCCTCACTGGGTCCACACTTGAGGTGTTGTACGACAGCGTCGTTATCGGAAGCGGTGAAGGAGGAATCACCCTCGATGACCATGACCGAATAGCTACTCTACAGAGTTAACATCAGAAGTGCTACAAGAGGTTTCACCCTCGGCACTCGATAGTAACGCTGCAGTGTCGTTACAACTAAGGGGGGGTGATGTGCGGTGTCGGGTCCTGGTCTTCAATCCCATTGATCGGGTCTTCTGACGATCCAGCGCGGCAGTCGGGATAAGTGGGGTCACTGATAGGTCTCTACCCAGCCTAGACTAAACAGTTTAGGATATGCAGGTAATTATCAACAGCAGGTTACAATGAACAGGCTATGCATCAGAATAGGTAAAGCAGCAGCAGCAGTAATTCTAATGCAAGCATGAGAAATTTAGAATGGGCGATATCGGTATGCTCAAGGGAGGGGCTTGCCTGGTTGCTCGGCGGCAAGGGCAAGGTCGTCTATGGTGTCTTCGGGATCCGGAGCTGCGTCGGTCTCGGGGACGACGTCGGGGTCGGGGGCTATCGAGAGAGAAGAGGGGGAGGAAACAGTATAAATATATAGCAAACATGAGCATGACAAATACGATACACGGTGCTAGGGGTAGTCTAACGCAGCATCACACGTAACAGACGGAGCGGGAGAATATCTGACGATATTCCCCGGGTCTTTGGAATTATCGGACAGAGGATAAGAGGGGAACGGTTGCAAGTTCGGATAGTTAGGGACGCGTGACGGACGAACGGACCGCGTATTCAGATTCGTCTCGTCGTTCTGAGCAACTTTCATGTACAAAGTATTTTCATCTGAGCTACGGATTATTTTATATGATTTTCTAAAGCTTTTATTAATTTCTGGAATTTAATTAATTATTTAAATTAACATTATCCGAAACAGTGTCTTGTTGATGTCAGCATGACGTCAGCATGACGTTAGGACCAGTGGGTCCCACCTGTCATAGGCTGTTAGGTTAATTAGTGATTAACTAATTAAATTACTGTTTAATTAACACTAACTACTTAATTAAATTAACCTAATCAGGATTAATTAACTTAATTAATTAACTAATTAATTATTTAATTAATTAATTTTTTTTTTATATCATTTTCTTTTAATTCGTTTTTAGGGGCTGGGCCCCATCTGTCATTGCCTCAGGGGGGGCAGGGCCCACCGGTCAGTGGCACAGCCGGACATGTCCGGGTTGTGCCCGTTTGGGCACCGGACATGTCCGGTGCGCATACGGGCGCACGGGTGCGGCCAGCGGGTGAGGCGGAGACGCGCGCCGGCGTGAGCGGGGCCGCGCGCGGGCGGGAGGCGAGCGCGGGCGGGGCAGGGGCGGCCGGGCGCGGTGGCCCGTCGGACGGCGAGCGGCGGCGCGGTGGAGCCGGGGCAGCAGAGCTGCGCGCGCGGCTGCAGCAGCGGGCGTGGGCAGAGGCGACGAGCGGGGCCGGCCTGGACGTGGTCGCGCGCGAGCCCGGGCGCGCGGTGGGCGCGGGCGGCGGCCGGTGACCAAGGCGCAAGGGGAGGCGAGCAGAGGCGGCGGCAGGAGCGCGGCGACGGCGATGGGAGCGGCAGCGCGGGCGCCTGTGCATGCGCGAGCAGGCGCGGCGAGCGCGCACGCGCGGTGAGACAGGGACGCGGGCGGAGCGCGACGAGGGCGATGCGGGCGCGGCCGGGGCGCGGGGTGGGGTGCGCGCACAAGGGAGGGAGGCCGAGGCCGAGGCCTCACCGGCGTTGTAGGGCACGGGCAGCGGGGCTCGGGGACGACGGCGTCGGGCAGCGGCGACGGGTGCGAGCGCTCGCTGAGGCGATTCGGGGAGGAGACGGGGAGGCGAGGTCCCGGCGACGGCGTCCGAGCGCGGGCGGCGAGGCGGAAGCGAGCGCGAGCAGCGGCGGGGAGCGCGGCGACGGGCGACGGGATCGGGGCGCCTCTGCCCCGGTCCGATCCAGGGGAGGGGGG
>JAAAXO010000034.1:123455-170714 GCA_011799875.1 Thinopyrum elongatum
TCTTAAGTGGCCTCGGCTTGTGTCGTCGGGGCGAAGAAATTCGACGTGAGGGGGTCTACCCACACTCAGGACCAGCTTCCGGTCCTGTGGCATGTGGCCCACAGATATACTGTTACTCGCAGGGTGGACGTGGTCGGCGCGAGCCCGTGCGTCTCGGTGGGGGGCGGCGGAGCGGCGGCCGTTGACCAATGCTGCAAGGGGAGCGAGCAATGAGGCTGGGCATGTATGTCGCTTGTCTACGGCGATTGGATGCTGCAGCTCGGGGGCGCCTGTGCATCGCGATCAGCGCGGCGAGCCGCCGCACATCGCTTTGATACATGGACCGGCGGTCTGAGCTTCTACTATTGCCTATTACGTTCTCTTCCTTTTCGCTTTGGTTTTATTCTCTCACAAGTTTATTTAGTTTCCTATTCCTCTTTCCTCACCTTCTTTTTATTTCACTTTCATCTTTCTCTTTTACCTACGTTCAGTTCTTTCCATCTTCTACTTTTTTCTATCTCTTCTTATGTCTCTTCTTTTATTATAGCATTTTATTCCGTATTTATCCCTTCTATTTCTGGGTCCTAATCTCTTTCTTCTATTCTTAATCTAGTCTCTATCGATCTTCTTGTTATCTCTTCTACCGTTTCTATACTTTATCTTTCTCCTCTGTCCCTCTTTCCTATCCAGTTTATTTTTTTTTTATTGGATATTCGGTAGTATTTCGACCTTCTATGTCATATCTGCTGCGGTTATTCTTTCTGGGACGGCGCCTGCGACGGGCTATCGTGGTCGATCCCGATCCAGAATTTCTGGATCGGGGGGGGGGATGAGCAGTTTGTGGGGTAGCGGCTGGGTTTTCTGGGTGGGGGTGGGGAGATATGGGGAAGTGGTTGGGCGCCGCTTTGGCCGGCCTAGCTAGCCCAGTGGCCATCTGGGGCCGATGCCCAGCGAGGGGGGGGGGACTTTAATTTTCTTTTGTTCTTTCCCCTCTGTTTTTTTCTTTATTCCTTTTTCTGTTTTTCTTTTATTCTTTAGAGTTCCAAAAGACTTTTGTAAAATATGAGACTTGCTCCATTATTTACAGTGTATTATTTGTCACTGCTAGAAATTGGTTTGGGGTCCATATCTTTTTGTTTGGATTTTATTTAAATTGAAAAAGGATTGAATAGTGCTATGTTGCTGCTGTTTCTAGTTGTTCGAGTCCTTTTACAATTTCAACTAATGTTGCAATCATTTTTACAAATGCTATGGGAATATTTGCAACATGAGGCACATTTTAGTTTTCTAGTTTGAACAACTTTTATTTTCCACTTTCATTTAAATTTGGATTTTGAGTTAGAAGCTGAAATGCATTATGATGCAAATGATGATCATGCACTGTTAATCATGCTGACGTGGCATAATCAAAATGGGATTACTGTAGTTAACCACCGAGGGTGTTACAGAGGGTTACGGCAAAAACTGGATGCACTTCGTGTACAAAATGGACAATCTCTTTCGAAGTATCAGGGTTTCGGACAAAAACTCATCTGTTACAAAGGGATTTCATTTTTTTAAACTTATTTGAACTCCAGACTTTTTGTGTGCTCGAAATGAACCATTCAAAGCCACATCATCAATTTTCAACTCTTTCTGACTTCATCTGTTATTTTTCATGCATTTACTGATTTCTTTGAGCTAAATGACCCTGAAATTGAAAAGCACTTCACATGAACTCTGAAGAGGTTGAAAATTGGCATGATATCATCATTTCACCCACATAGCATGTGCTAAAAAGTTGAGAGGGTTACGGCAAAAACTGGATGCACTTCGTGTACAAAATGGACAATCTCTTTCGAAGTATCAGGGTTTCGGACAAAAACTCATCTGTTACAAAGGGATTTCATTTTTTAAAACTTATTTGAACTCCAGACTTTTTGTGTGCTCAAAATGAACCATTCAAAGCCACATCATCAATTTTCAACCCTTTCTGACTTCATCTGTTATTTTTCATGCATTTACTGATTTTTTTGAGCTAAATGACCCTGAAATTGAAAAGCACTTCACATGAACTCTGAAGAGGTTGAAAATTGGCATGATATCATCATTTCACCCACATAGCATGTGCTAAAAAGTTGAGAGGGTTACGGCAAAAACTGGATGCACTTCGTGTACAAAATGGACAATCTCTTTCGAAGTATCAGGGTTTCGGACAAAAACTCATCTGTTACAAAGGGATTTCATTTATTTGAACTTATTTGAACTCCAGACTTTTTGTGTGCTCAAAATGAACCATTCAAAGCCATATCATCAATTTTCAACCCTTTCTGACTTCATCTGTCTTCACTTTTTCTTCGCTTGTGTCCTTTGCTTATTGCGCCGTAACCATGGATATTCTTCATCGCTTAACACGGTGCTTGGGTCAGCCGTGACTTTGAAGGGAGGAATTTCATGAAACTTTTCATAATCTTCAGACATGTCTGTCTTACCCTCCACTCCCACGATGTCTCTTTTCCCTGAAAGAACTATGTGGCGCTTTGGCTCATCGTATGATGTATTCGCTTCCTTATCTTTTCTTTTTCTCGGTTTGGTAGACATGTCCTTCACATAGAAAATCTGCGCCACATCATTGGCTAGGACGAATGGTTCGTCTGTGTACCCAAGATTGTTCAGATCCACTGTTGTCATTCCGTAATGTGGCTCTACCTGTACCCCGCCTCCTGACATATTGACCCATTTGCACTTAAACAAAGGGACGTTAAAATCATGTCCGTAGTCAAGTTCCCATATGTCCACTATGTAACCATAATATGTGTCCTTTCCCCTCTTGGTTGCTGCATCAAAGCGGACACCACTGTTTTGGTTGGTGCTCTTTTGATCTTGGGCGATCGTATAAAATGTATTCCCATTTATCTCGTATCCTTTGTAAGTCAATACAGTCGAAGATGGTCCCCTGGACAACGAGTACAGCTCATCAGAAACAGTGTTGTCACCTCTGAGACGTGTTTCCATCCAACTGCCGAAAGTCCTGATGTGTTCACATGTAATCCAGTCGTCACACTGCTCCGGGTGTTTGGAGCGCAGAATGTTCTTGTGTTCATCGACATACGGGGTCACCAAGGTAGAGTTCTGTAGAACTGTGTAGTGTGCTTGAGACCAAGAATGCCCGTCCCTGCATATTATTGAGTCCCCTCCTAGCGTGCCTTTTCCAGTCAGTCTCCCCTCATACCGCGATTGAGGGAGACCAATCTTCTTAAGGTCAGGAATGAAGTCAACACAAAACCCAATGACATCCTCTGTTTGATGGCCCATGGAGATGCTTCCTTCTGGCCTAGCGCGGTTACGGACATATTTCTTTAGGAATCCCATGAACCTCTCAAAGGGGAACATATTGTGTAGAAATACGGGGCGCAGAACGACAATCTCGTCGACTAGATGAACTAGGACGTGCGTCATGATATTGAAGAAGGATGGTGGGAACACCAGCTCGAAACTGACAAGACATTGCGCCACATCACTCCTTAGCCTTGGTATGATTTCTGGATCGATCACCTTCTGAGAGATTGCATTGAGGAATGCACATAGCTTCACAATGGCTAATCGAACGTTTTCCGGTAGAAGCCCCCTCAATACAACCGGAAGCAGTTGCGTCATAATCACGTGGTAGTCATGAGACTTTAGGTTCTGGAACTTTTTCTCTGCCATATTTATTATTCCATTTATATTCGACGAGAAGACAGACGGGACCTTCATACTGAGCAGGCATTCAAAGAAGATTTCCTTCTCTTCTTTGGTAAGAGCGTAGCTGGCAAGACCTTCATACTGCTTTGGAGGCATGCCGTCTTTTTCGTGCCAACGTTGCAGGTCCTCCCTTGCCTCCGGTGTATCTTTTGTCTTTCCATACACGCCCAAGAAGCCTAGCAGGTTCACGCAAAGGTTCTTTGTCACGTGCATCACGTCGATTGAAGAGCGGACCTCTAGGTCTTTCCAGTAGGGTAGGTCCCAAAATATAGATTTCTTCTTCCACATGGGAGCGCGTCCCTCAGCGTCATTCGGAACAGATAGTCCGCCGGGACCCTTTCCAAAGATTACGTGTAAATCATTGACCATAGCAAGTACGTGATCACCGGTACGCATGGAGGGCTTCTTCCGGTGATCTGCCTCGCCTTTGAAATGCTTGCCTTTCTTTCGACATTGATGGTTGGTCGGAAGAAATCGACGATGCCCCAGGTACACATTCTTCCTGCATTTGTCCAGGTATATACTTTCGGTGTCAGCTAAACAGTGCATGCATGCGTGGTATCCCTTGTTTGTCTGTCCTGAAAGGTTACTGAGAGCAGGCCAATCATTGATGGTTATAAACAGCAACGCATGCAGGTCAAATTCCTCCTGTCTGTGCTCATCCCACACACGTACGCCGTTTCCATTCCACAGCTGTAAAAGTTCTTCAACTAATGGCCTTAGGTACACATCAATGTCGTTGCCGGGTTTCTTAGGGCCTTGGATGAGTACTGGCATCATAATGAACTTCCGCTTCATGCACAGCCAAGGAGGAAGGTTATAGATACATAGAGTCACGGGCCAGGTGCTGTGATTGCTGCTCTGCTCCCCGAAAGGATTAATGCCATCCGCGCTTAAACCAAACCATACGTTCCTTGGGTCACCTGCAAACTCAGCCCAGTACTTTCTCTCGATTTTTCTCCACTGCGACCCGTCAGCGGGTGCTCTCAACTTCCCGTCTGTAGGAGACATGCCCTAGAGGCAACAATAAATGTTATTGATTATCTCCCTGTTCATAATTAGGTTTATGTTCCAAGCTATAACTGCTATTGTTCTCGAGTCTACAATAACCACGAGGCTCGGAGGAAGACTCATATGCACGTGTGGAATAATAAACGGTAAAATGTATTCCTAGTCTGGCCTCTGAGACTAGCTCAAGTGTTGCATGATGGTTCTGTTTTCCTGATCATGGGCATGACTATGCCGGCAACTTTGAGGGCACAATGTTAGAAGAACATTTGTGTTGAATCGACCCGAATTGATGTTATGCTATGGGATACTTTCGTCACAAGTTAATGGTTAATAACACAGAGATGGTTAATGTTTGCATGATTCCTTAGACCATGAGAGTATCGAGTTTCTTCATGCTTGATTCATGAACTTTGGGGTTTGTTAAACGTCATCCGTAAATGGGTGGCTATTACGGCGGCTTACGGGTTCATGGAAAAGTGTGTCAAGTAACTTGATAGCTCGAGATTGGGATTTGCTCCTCCGACGATGGAGAGATATCTCTGGGCCCTCTTGGTGTTACGGTATCCATCATCGTCTGGCCAGACACTTTGTGATTTGATCACGGGGATGCCGGAACACGGTAACGAGAAAAGAGAACAATACCGGTAACGAGGTAACTAGCATAGTGGACAAGTTGTTGATCCACGGGAATGCCAACATGTCTCGCCTCGGGTATTTGTAACATATCGCGAAGCAACAGGAATAGCACACGGCAACTGGAGGTTCACTCGAATATTCATTCGTGTGGGTATAGGGGTCAATATGGGTGTCCACGGCTCCGATGTTGATCATTGATCGGAAGGGGTTCCAGGTCATGTCTATACTTCACCGAACCTATAGGGTCACACGCTTAAGGGTCATCTATCTGCTGAATACTAGACAGGGAGTCTGAGAGAAAATCACCGAAAAAGTTTCGGACAGCGAAAAAGTTCCGCAGAGAGAGGTCACCGGATGAGTTCCGGTGAAACTGAAAAGTTGTTTCAGGGGATACCATTAAGTCAAAATGGTTTCGGCACATGCCTGATAATTCTTGGAGGATGCCAGAATCATTCTGGAAACTTCTGGGAATTTTCTGGAAGAAAAACCGGAAATGTTCCGGGGCTGCCGGAACCGCTTCAGATGCTTTTCGCAGATGAAATCACTAAACTGGAATTGTTCCAGAACGCGTTGAAAATTATTTTAGTGGGTACTGGAAATGTTCTAAGCCCACATAAATATTTTCAGTTTGAACGGACGCTGAAAAATGTCGTCGTGAATAGTGAAAGTGCTTTTTGGGTGGCTTCTTGGAGAAGCCACCTTGAGGGTCCTTTGGTATTTTTCCCCTTGGCTTCTTGGAGAAGCCACCCTTGGGCTTGGCCTATAAATAGGGGTGGAGGGGGCTGCCTAAAGACACACTCCTTCTCACATACAAGTGCCATGCAATAATCTGGCTTCTCTCTCCCTCCCACGAAAAGAGTTTCGTAGAGCCGAAAGGCTGTCTGGGTTCCGGTGGGAACTAGTTCTGGACGGCGAAGCCCTGCCGGATAGTTGACACCGTATGTGTGCAACTCTGTAGAGAGGTCGTAGTTTCGATCTTAGTGCCCGAGGGGCTGTTCGTGAGTGCCTCCCGAAGGGCTGTCCAAGTGACGGTCCGAGTTCTGTGAGTCCTCCCGAAGGGCTGTCCGAGTGACCGTTCGAGTTTCGAAGGTCCTCCCGAAGGGCTGTCCGCGACACCGTCCGGGGGACTGTTCGACCGCCTCCCGGAGGGCTGTCCGAAGGGAAGACGAGGGTATACATCCTCGCGGTTGGGAGGTTGTAAATCCTAGCTGCGGGGATCTGCACCACCGATCGTCATCGACTCTACTTTCGCTGCGCTACGAGTCGGTAACGAAAATGATCAAACCTTGTATGCAGTCTCCATAGTGGTCCTGGGCTGGTGCGTAGGTCGGAAAATTTTCGTTTTCTGCTGCGTTACCCTACACCTAAGTGTCGGCGTTAGTAAAATTTTATTTAACCCGAATAGAAGAGATATTAGAGTCCCAGAGTATAGATGAGGAATAAAAGATCCTAATACCACCCAGTTGGCGACGTGGGCCCGTAAGCCACACAGCCAAGTTAGTAAATTAGTTTCTCGGTTTCTAGACTCAACTTCGGCCAAGGAATTTGGAGGGGGGCTTCCTACAGGCAGTCGGCTCTGATACCAACTTGTGACGCCCCCGGTTCAATCGTACACTAATCATACACGCAAACGTGTACGATCAAGCCCAGGGACTCACGGGAAGATATCACAACACAACTCTAAACACAAATAAACGGAGGTCCACAATATTACAGACCAGGGATCCGAAGATCCGAATACATAAGTCAGTCATACAAATAATATCTGGGTACAGACATAGTTAGACAAGTTTTGCCTTAAGAAGGCTAGCACAAACAGCGACACTAGATCGAAAGGCGTTGGCCTCCTGCCTGGGAGCCTCCGATCCTACTCCTGGTCAGCTGGCTCGATCCAGTAGTACGTGCCCTCTAGACCCGCCTGGTAGTAGGCTCCGGTGGTGGCGTCTGGCTCCTGGACTCCATCGTCTGGTGTATCATCAAGGTGGGGTATATGGGGGAAAGGAGAAAATAAAGCAACCGTGAGTACTCATCCGAAGTACTCAGCAAGCGAGGATCTATACTACATATGCAACATTATCAATGGAGAAAAGGCTGTATATGTGGACTGGGCTGCAGAAATGCCAGAATAGAGAGAAGGCCTAGTCCTATCGAAGACTAGCATCTTCAAACATCTTCTCAAAGCCATCATCTTGCAGCAGTAGAAGAGAGTAGAATAGCATTTTATTTAGCAAACATGTTGAAGTACAGCTCAAAGATCCTTCCTCGACTCCCAGCGAGAAAGTAATCCCGAAGCTTCAATTAAGTAACAAGTATCCAATTTAAGTAGTAGATCGGGGTACACAAACTGAGCGTCCTTTACCGTAGGACCGGCTATCGATAGAAGATTCATCCCTGCAGGGGTGCACTACTGTTACCCAACACGCTCGATCAACTCTGGCCGGACATACTTGCTGGGTAATGCCCGTCCTCGGAAGATCAACACGAAGCAGCGCTCTACCTAGGCTCAGCAGAGAGGTCAGCACGCCGGACTAACCTATGCACCCAGGGGTCTCGGGCCATCGCCCTGGGCACCCTGCGCGTTGCGTGGCTGGCCGGGGTGCAGGCGCGACACTGAACTCGCCAGTGAAGTATCCAGCCCAATCCCGACGATCAGCCCGCACGGTGAATCGTGACGTCTGATAAGCTTTCGGAGAAACGTACATCGCAGAGGGCCCCATAACCATAATCCCGCGTGGTGGTAGTGCGTATAGGGCACGTCAACCCACTTAGATCACACACCCAAATCCGATCAGCTCATTTAGTAACAAGCGGAAACATTCAGAGTTTCTGAAGCTCCGCCACAGTACCACACTCGAGTGCCCTTCCGGCACACTCGACAACATAGATCCCCAGCGGGTACCCACCAGGGTGGACCCGCCTGTGACAAAGGTCAAGTAACCGTGTGGTCATAATCATCAGGGTGAACGTATGAGGTATCACCCTCGAGGTTCACACTGAGGGGTTGCACGACAGAGTCGTATCGGACATGGAGAAGGAGGAATCACCCTCGATGACCACGACCGAACAGCTATGCTGCAGAGTATTCATCAGGAGTGCGTTACGAGGTATCACCCTCGGCACTCGATAGTAACTAAGCAGAGTCGTACAACTAAGGGGGATGTGAAGTGAGGCGTCTGTCTCTGATCGACGATCACGTTGATCGAGTCGTCGATGAACAAGCAGGGGCGACAAAGTAAGGTGGTGGGGTCACAGATGGTTCATACCAACCTATACTAAACAGTTTATCATAGGCAGGTAAGGTAGCAATGAACAGGTTACAACAGCAGGCTATGCATCCGAATAGGAGCATACATTAACAGTAGCGAAATCTAATGCAAGCAGGAGAATAGAATGGGCGATATCTGGAATGCTCAAGGGGGGGGGGGCTTGCCTGGTTGCTCTGGCAAGAGAGGGAGGTCGTCAACGGGCTGCTCGTCGGTAGAGTAGTCGTAACCTGGTGCAGCGTCGTCGGTCTCGGCGTCTATCGAGAGAGAAGGAGGGGGAGAGAAACAATAAATTTCACGGCAATAATGCAAACAATATGTATGACATGCCTAAATGATATGCCGGGGTGTTCTACTGCCTAACTAAACGATTTAGATAATTTAGGAATTTATTCGGATTTATTTAATTAGGGTTGGACACTATTCATTTATCGAAATCGGTCTAATTGTTCAACGTGTTGGAAATATGCCCTAGAGGCAATAATAAAATGGTTATTATTATATTTCCTTGTTCATGATAATTGTCTGTTATTCATGCTATAATTGTGTTATCCGGAAATCGTAATACATGTGTGAATACATAGACCACAACATGTCCCTAGTAAGCCTCTAGTTGACTAGCTCGTTGATCAATAGATGGTTACGGTTTCCTGACCATGGACATTGGATGTCATTGATAACGGGATCACATCATTAGGAGAATGATGTGATGGACAAGACCCAATCCTAAGCCTAGCACTAGATCGTGTAGTTCGTTTGCTAAAGCTTTTCCAATGTCAAGTAACTTTTCCTTAGACCATGAGATTGTGCAACTCCCGGATACCGTAGGAGTGCTTTGGGTGCACCAAACGTCACAACGTAACTGGGTGGCTATAAAGGTGCACTACGGGTATCTCTGAAAGTATCTGTTGGGTTGGCACGAATCGAGACTGGGATTTGTCACTCCATGTAACGGAGAGGTACCTCTGGGCCCACTCGGTAGGACATCATCATAATGAGCTCAATGTGATCAAGGAGTTGTTCACGGGATGATGTGTTACGGAAACGAGTAAAGAGACTTGCCAGTAACGAGATTGAACAAGGTATCGAGATACCGACGATCGAATCTCGGGCAAGTATCGTACCGATAGACAAAGGGAATTGCGTACGGGATTGATTGAATCCTCGACATCGTGGTTCATCCGATAAGATCATCGAGGAGCATGTGGGAGCCAACATGGGTATCCAGATCCCGCTGTTGGTTATTGACCGGAGAGTCGTCTCGGTCATGTCTGCGTGTCTCCCGAACCCGTAGGGTCTACACACTTAAGGTTCGGTGACGCTAGGGTTATAGAGATATTAGTATGCGGTAACCCGAAGGTTGTTCGGAGTCTCGGATGAGATCCTGGACGTCACGAGGAGTTCCGGAATGGTCCGGAGGTAAAGATTTATATATGGGAAGTCCTATTTTGGCCACCGGAAAATGTTCGGGATTTTTCGGTATTGTACCGAGAAGGTTCTAGAAGGTTTCGGAGTGGGGCCCACCTGCATGGGGGGACCCACATGAACGTGGGTAGTGGGGGCAAGGCCCCACACCCCTAGTCAAGGCGCACCAAGATTCCCCCTTAGAAGGAATAAGATCATATCCCAAAGGGATAAGATCAAGATCCCTAAAAAAGGGGGATAACAATCGGTGGGGAAGGGAAAGGATGGGATTTCTTTCCTTCCACCTTTGCCAACGCCCCAATGGACTTGGAGGGCAAGAAACCAGCCCCCTCCACCCCTATATATAGTGGGGAGGTGCATGGGAGAAACAGCACAGCCCCTGGCGCCTCCTCTCCCTCCCGTGACACCTCTTCCTCCTCCAGTAGCGCTTGGCGAAGCCCTGCTGAAATCCCGCTGCTTCCACCACCACACCGTCGTGCTGCTGGATCTCCATCAACCTCTCCTCCCCCCTTGCTGGATCAAGAAGGAGGAGACGTCTCTGCTCCGTACGTGTGTTGAACGCGGAGGTGCCGTCCGTTCGGCGCTCGGTCATCGGTGATTTGGATCACGACGAGTACGACTCCATCAACCCCGTTCTCTTGAACGCTTCCGCTCGCGATCTACAAGGGTATGTAGATACACTCCCATCTCACTCGTTGCTAGATGACTCCATAGATTGATCTTGGTGATGCGTAGAAAATTTTAAAATTCTGCTACGTTCCCCAACAGTGGTATCAGAGCCAGGTTTATGCGTAGTATCTTGCACGAGTAGAACACAAAGTAGTTGTGGGCGTCGATTTGTCAATCTTCTTGCCGTTACTAGTCTTATCTTGATTCGGCGGCACTGTGGGATGAAGCGGCCCGGACCGACCTTACACGTACGCTTACGTGAGACAGGTTCCACTGACTGACATGCACTAGTTGCATAAGGTGGCTAGCGGGTGTCTGTCTCTCCCACTTTAGTCGGATCGGATTCGATGAACAGGGTCCTTATGAAGGGTAAATAGAAATTGGCATATCACGTTGTGGTTTTGGCGTAGGTAAGAAACGTTCTTGCTAGAAACCTATAGCAGCCACGTAAAAAAACTTGCAACAACAATTAGAGGACGTCTAACTTGTTTTTGCAGCAAGTGCTTTGTGATGTGATATGGCCAAAGGATGTGATGAATGATATATGTGATGTATGAGATGATCATGTTCTTGTAATAGGAATCACGACTTGCATGTCGATGAGTATGACAACCGGCAGGAGCCATAGGAGTTGTCTTAATTTATTATATGACCTGCGTGTCATTGAAATTCGCCATGTAATTACTTTACTTTATTGCTAACCGTTAGCCGTAGTAGTAGAAGTAATAGTTGACGAGACAACTTCATGAAGACACGATGATGGAGATCATGATGATGGAGATCATGGTGTCATGCCGGTGACGATGATGATCATGGAGCCCCGAAGATGGAGATCAAAAGGAGCAAAGTGATAATGGCCATATCATGTCACTATTTTGATTGCATGAGATGTTTATCATGTTTTTGCATCTTATTTGCTTAGAACGACGGTAGCATATATAAGATGATCCCTTACTAAAATTTCAAGAAAGTGTTCCCCCTAACTGTGCACCGTTGCGAAGGTTTGTTGTTTCGAAGCACTACGTGTTGATCGGGTGTGATAGATTCTAACGTTCGAATACAACGGGTGTAAGCCAGATTTACACAGCAATACACTTAGGTTGACTTGACGAGCCTAGCATGTACAGACATGGCCTCGGAACACAAGAGACCGAAAGGTCGAGCATGAGTCGTATAGAAGATACGATCAACATGGGGATGTTCACCGTTGATGACTAGTCCGTCTCACGTGATGATCGGACACGGCCTAGTCGATTCGGATCATGTAATCACTTAGATGACGAGAGGGATGTCTATCTGAGTGGGAGTTCATTACATAATTTGATTAGATGAACTTAATTGTCATGAACTTAGTCTAAATGTTACATATCTATCTTGTAGATCAAATGGCCAACGCTAATGTTACCCTCAACTTCAACGCGTTCCTAGAGAAAAACAAGCTGAAGGACGATGGTAGCAACTATGCGGACTGGGTCCGTAACCTGAGGATTATCCTCATAGCTGCCAAGAAATCATATGTCCTTGAAGCACCGTTAGGTGACCCACCTGCTCTCCCAGCACTGCCAGACGATTTGAACTTTTGGCAGACACGCACCGATGATCACTCCTTCGTTCAGTGCGGCATGCTCTTCAGCTTAGAACCGGGGCTCCAAAAGCGTTTTGAGCATCACGGAGCATATGAGATGTTCGAAGAGCTGAAAATGGTTTTCCAAGCTCATGCCCGGATCGAGAGATATGAAGTCTCCGATAAGTTCTACAGCTGTAAGATGGAGGAAAATAGTTCTGTCAGCGAGCACATACTCAAAATGTCTGGGTTGCACAGCCGCTTGTCTCAGCTGGGAGTTAATCTCCCGGATGACGCGGTCGTTGACAGAATCCTTCAGTCGCTTCCACCTAGCTACAAGAGCTTCGTGATGAACTTCAACATGCAGGGGATGGAAAAGACCATTCCTGAGGTATATGCGATGCTGAAGTCAGCGGAGACAGAGATCAGAAAGGAACATCAAGTGTTGATGGTGAATAAAACCACTAAGTTCAAGAAGGGCAAGGGTAAGAAGAACTTCAAGAAGGACGGCAAGGGAGTTGCCACGCCCGGTAAGCCAGCTGCCGGGAAGAAGTCGAAGAATGGACCCAAGCCTGAGACTGAGTGCTTTTATTGCAAGGGAAACGGTCACTGGAAGCGAAACTGCCCCAAGTACTTGGCGGACAAGAAGGCCGGCAATACCAAAGGTATATATGATATACATGTAATTGATGTGTACCTTACCAGCACTCGTAGTAGTTCCTGGGTATTTGATACCGGTGCGGTTGCTCATATTTGTAACTCAAAGCAGGAACTGCGGAATCAGCGTAGACTGGCAAAGGACGAGGTGACGATGCGCGTCGGGAATGGTTCCAAGGTCGATGTGATCGCCGTCGGCACGCTACCTCTGCATCTACCTACGGGATTAGTTTTAAACCTCAATAATTGTTATTTAGTACCAGCTTTGAGCATGAACATTGTATCTGGATCTCGCTTAATGCGAGATGGCTACTCATTTAAATCTGAGGATAATGGTTGTTCTATTTATATGAGAGATATGTTTTATGGTCATGCCCCGCTGGTGAATGGTTTATTTTTATTGAATCTCGAACGTGATGTTACACATGTTTATAATGTGAATGCCAAGAAATGCAAGGTTGATAACGATAGTCCCACATACTTGTGGCACTGCCGCCTTGGTCATATCGGTGTTAAACGCATGAAGAAACTCCATGCAGATGGACTTTTGGAGTCTCTTGATTATGAATCATTTGACAGATGCGAACCATGCCTCTTGGGCAAGATGACCAAGACTCTGTTCTTCGGAACAATGGAGCGAGCAACCAACTTATTGGAGATCATACATACTGATGTGTGTGGTCCAATGAGTGTTGAGGCTCGCGGTGGTTATCGTTATGTTCTCACCCTCACCGATGATTTGAGTAGATATGGGTATGTCTACTTGATGAAGCACAAGTCTGAGACCTTTGAAAAGTTCAAGGAATTTCAGAGTGAGGTTGAGAATCAACGTGACAAGAAAATAAAGTTCTTACGATCAGATCGTGGAGGAGAATATTTGAGTCATGAATTTGGCACGCACTTAAGGAAATGTGGAATTGTTTCACAACTCACGCCGCCTGGAACACCTCAGCGTAATGGTGTGTCCGAACGTCGTAATCGCACTCTATTGGATATGGTGCGATCTATGATGTCTCTTACCGATTTACCGCTATCCTTTTGGGGTTATGCTTTAGAGACTGCCGCGTTCACTTTAAATAGGGCACCGTCAAAATCCGTTGAGACGACACCGTATGAATTATGGTTTGGGAAGAAACCTAAGCTGTCGTTTCTGAAAGTTTGGGGATGCGATGCTTATGTGAAGAAACTTCAACCAGAGAAGCTCGAACCCAAGTCGGAAAAATGCGTATTCATAGGATACCCTAAGGAAACTATTGGGTATACCTTCTACCTAAGATCCGAGGGCAAGATCTTTGTTGCCAGGAATGGATCCTTTCTAGAGAAAGAGTTTCTCTCGAAAGAAGTAAGTGGGAGGAAAGTGGAGCTTGATGAGATGACCCTCGAACCGGAGAGTAGCGCAGCACAGGAAAATGTTTCTGTGGAGCCTACACCGGCTAGAGAGGAAGTTATTGATAATGATCATGATCAAGCTACCACTGAACTTCGAAGGTCCACGAGGACACGTTCCGCACCAGAGTGGTATGGCAATCTTGTCCTGGAAAACATGTTGTTAGACAACAGTGAACCTTCGAACTATGAAGAAGCGATGGCGGGCCCGGATTCCGACAAATGGCTTGAAGCCATGAAATCCGAGATAGGATCCATGTATGAAAACGAAGTATGGACTTTGACTGACTTGCCCGATGATCGGCAAGCCATAGAAAATAAATGGATCTTTAAGAAGAAGACTGACGCGGATGGTAATGTGACCATCTATAAGGCTCGGCTTGTCGCTAAGGGTTATCGACAAGTTCAAGGGGTTGACTACGATGAGACTTTCTCACCCGTAGCGAAGCTGAAATCCGTCAGAATCATGTTAGCAATTGCCGCATACTATGATTATGAGATATGGCAAATGGACGTCAAAACGGCATTCCTTAATGGTTTTCTTAAGGAAGAGTTGTATATGATACAACCGGAAGGTTTTGTCGACCCTGAGAATGCTGACAAGGTATGCAAGCTCCAGCGCTCAATCTATGGGCTGGTGCAAGCATCTCGGAGTTGGAACATTCGCTTTGACGAGATGATCAAAGCGTTTGGGTTCACACAGACTTATGGAGAAGCCTGTGTTTACAAGAAAGTGAGTGGGATCTCTGTAGCATTTCTCATATTATATGTGGATGACATACTGCTGATGGGAAATGATATAGAATTCTTGGAAAGTATAAAGGCCTACTTGAATAAGTGTTTTTCAATGAAGGACCTTGGAGAAGCTGCTTATATATTAGGCATCAAGATCTATAGAGATAGATCGAGACGCCTCATAGGTCTTTCGCAAAGCACATACCTTGATAAGATATTGAAGAAGTTCAATATGGATCAGTCCAAGAAGGGGTTCTTGCCTGTATTGCAAGGTGTGAAATTGAGCTCGGCTCAATGCCCGACCACGGCAAAAGATATAGAAGAGATGAGTGTCATCCCCTATGCCTCAGCCATAGGGTCTATTATGTATGCCATGCTGTGTACCAGACCTGATGTAAACCTTGCTGTAAGTTTTGTAGGTAGGTACCAAAGTAATCCCGGCAAGGAACACTGGACAGCGGTCAAGAACATCCTGAAGTACCTGAAAAGGACTAAGGATATGTTTCTCGTATATGGAGGTGACGAAGAGCTCGTCGTAAAGGGTTACGTCGACGCTAGCTTCGACACAGATCCGGATGACTCCAAGTCACAAACCGGATACGTGTATATTTTGAATGGTGGAGCGGTAAGCTGGTGCAGTTGCAAGCAAAGCGTCGTGGCGGGTTCTACATGCGAAGCGGAGTACATAGCAGCCTCGGAGGCAGCACACGAAGCAGTATGGATGAAGGAGTTCATCACCGACCTAGGAGTCATTCCAAATGCGTCGGGTCCAATGGCTCTCTTCTGTGACAACACTGGAGCTATTGCCCTTGCCAAGGAGCCCAGGTTTCACAAAAGGACCAGGCATATCAAGCGTCGCTTCAACTCCATACGTGAACATGTTCAAGATGGAGACATAGACATTTGTAAAGTGCACACGGATTTGAATGTAGCAGATCCGTTGACTAAACCTCTTTCACGAGCAAAACATGATCAACACCAGTACTCTATGGGTGTTCGATTCATCACAATGTAACTAGATTATTGACTCTAGTGCAAGTGGGAGACTGTTGGAAATATGCCCTAGAGGCAATAATAAAATGGTTATTATTATATTTCCTTGTTCATGATAATTGTCTGTTATTCATGCTATAATTGTGTTATCCGGAAATCGTAATACATGTGTGAATACATAGACCACAACATGTCCCTAGTAAGCCTCTAGTTGACTAGCTCATTGATCAATAGATGGTTGCGGTTTCCTGACCATGGACATTGGATGTCATTGATAACGGGATCACATCATTAGGAGAATGATGTGATGGACAAGACCCAATCCTAAGCCTAGCACTAGATCGTGTAGTTCGTTTGCTAAAGCTTTTCCAATGTCAAGTAACTTTTCCTTAGACCATGAGATTGTGCAACTCCCGGATACCGTAGGAGTGCTTTGGGTGCACCAAACGTCACAACGTAACTGGGTGGCTATAAAGGTGCACTACGGGTATCTCCGAAAGTATCTGTTGGGTTTGCACGAATCGAGACTGGGATTTGTCACTCCATGTAACGGAGAGGTACCTCTGGGCCCACTCGGTAGGACATCATCATAATGAGCTCAATGTGATCAAGGAGTTGTTCACGGGATGATGTGTTACGGAAACGAGTAAAGAGACTTGCCGGTAACGAGATTGAACAAGGTATCGAGATACCGACGATCGAATCTCGGGCAAGTATCGTACCGATAGACAAAGGGAATTGCGTACGGGATTGATTGAATCCTCGACATCGTGGTTCATCCGATGAGATCATCGAGGAGCATGTGGGAGCCAACATGGGTATCCAGATCCCGCTGTTGGTTATTGACCGGAGAGTCGTCTCGGTCATGTCTGCGTGTCTCCCGAACCCGTAGGGTCTACACACTTAAGGTTCGGTGACGCTAGGGTTATAGAGATATTAGTATGCGGTAACCCGAAGGTTGTTCGGAGTCTCGGATGAGATCCTGGACGTCACGAGGAGTTACGAAATGGTCCGGAGGTAAAGATTTATATATGGGAAGTCCTATTTTGGCCACCGGAAAATGTTCGGGATTTTTCGGTATTGTACCGAGAAGGTTCTAGAAGGTTCCGGAGTGGGGCCCACCTGCATGGGGGGACCCACATGAACGTGGGTAGTGGGGGCAAGGCCCCACACCCCTAGTCAAGGCGCACCAAGATTCCCCCTTAGAAGGAATAAGATCATATCCCGAAGGGATAAGATCAAGATCCCTAAAAAAGGGGGATAACAATCGGTGGGGAAGGGAAAGGATGGGATTTCTTTCCTTCCACCTTTGCCAACGCCCCAATGGACTTGGAGGGCAAGAAACCAGCCCCCTCCACCCCTATATATAGTGGGGAGGTGCATGGGAGAAACAGCTCAGCCCCTGGCGCCTCCCTCTCCCTCCCGTGACACCTCTCCCTCCTCCAGTAGCGCTTGGCGAAGCCCTGCTGAAATCCCGCTGCTTCCACCACCACACCGTCGTGCTGCTGGATCTCCATCAACCTCTCCTCCCCCCTTGCTGGATCAAGAAGGAGGAGACGTCTCTGCTCCGTACGTGTGTTGAACGCGGAGGTGCCGTCCGTTCGGCGCTCGGTCATCGGTGATTTGGATCACGACGAGTACGACTCCATCAACCCCGTTCTCTTGAACGCTTCCGCTCGCGATCTACAAGGGTATGTAGATACACTCCCCTCTCACTCGTTGCTAGATGACTCCATAGATTGATCTTGGTGATGCGTAGAAAATTTTAAAATTCTGCTACGTTCCCCAACAGTGGCATCATGAGCTAGGTCTATGCGTAGTATCTTGCACGAGTAGAACACAAAGTAGTTGTGGGCGTCGATTTGTCAATCTTCTTGCCGTTACTAGTCTTATCTTGATTCGGCGGCACTGTGGGATGAAGCGGCCCGGACCGACCTTACACGTACGCTTACGTGAGACAGGTTCCACCGACTGACATGCACTAGTTGCATAAGGTGGCTAGCGGGTGTCTGTCTCTCCCACTTTAGTCGGATCGGATTCGATGAACAGGGTCCTTATGAAGGGTAAATAGAAATTGGCATATCACGTTGTGGTTTTGGCGTATGTAAGAAACGTTCTTGCTAGAAACCTATAGCAGCCACGTAAAAACTTGCAACAACAATTAGAGGACGTCTAACTTGTTTTTGCAGCAAGTGCTTTGTGATGTGATATGGCCAAAGGATGTGATGAATGATATATGTGATGTATGAGATGATCATGTTCTTGTAATAGGAATCACGACTTGCATGTCGATGAGTATGACAACCGGCAGGAGCCATAGGAGTTGTCTTAATTTATTATATGACCTGCGTGTCATTGAAATTCGCCATGTAATTACTTTACTTTATTGCTAACCGTTAGCCGTAGTAGTAGAAGTAATAGTTGGCGAGACAACTTCATGAAGACACGATGATGGAGATCATGATGATGGAGGTCATGGTGTCATGCCGGTGACGATGATGATCATGGAGCCCCGAAGATGGAGATCAAAAGGAGCAAAGTGATAATGGCCATATCATGTCACTATTTTGATTGCATGAGATGTTTATCATGTTTTTGCATCTTATTTGCTTAGAACGACGGTAGCATATATAAGATGATCCCTTACTAAAATTTCAAGAAAGTGTTCCCCCTAACTGTGCACCGTTGCGAAGGTTCGTTGTTTCGAAGCACTACGTGTTGATCGGGTGAGATAGATTCTAACGTTCGAATACAACGGGTGTAAGCCAGATTTACACAGCAATACACTTAGGTTGACTTGACGAGCCTAGCATGTACAGACATGGCCTCGGAACACAAGAGACCGAAAGGTCGAGCATGAGTCGTATAGAAGATACGATCAACATGGGGATGTTCACCGTTGATGACTAGTCCGTCTCACGTGATGATCGGACACGGCCTAGTCGATTCGGATCATGTAATCACTTAGATGACGAGAGGGATGTCTATCTGAGTGGGAGGTCATTACATAATTTGATTAGATGAACTTAATTGTCATGAACTTAGTCTAAATGTTACATATCTATCTTGTAGATCAAATGGCCAACGCTAATGTTACCCTCAACTTCAACGCGTTCCTAGAGAAAAACAAGCTGAAAGACGATGGTAGCAACTATGCGGACTGGGTCCGTAACCTGAGGATTATCCTCATAGCTGCCAAGAAATCATATGTCCTTGAAGCACCGTTAGGTGACCCACCTGCTCTCCCAGCACTGCCAGACGATTTGAACGTTTGGCAGACACGCACCGATGATTACTCCTTCGTTCAGTGCGGCATGCTCTTCAGCTTAGAACCGGGGCTCCAAAAGCGTTTTGAGCATCACGGAGCATATGAGATGTTCGAAGAGCTGAAAATGGTTTTCCAAGCTCATGCCCGGATCGAGAGATATGAAGTCTCCGATAAGTTCTACAGCTGTAAGATGGAGGAAAATAGTTCTGTCAGCGAGCACATACTCAAAATGTCTGGGTTGCACAGCCGATTGTCTCAGCTGGGAGTTAATCTCCCGGATGACGCGGTCGTTGACAGAATCCTTCAGTCGCTTCCACCTAGCTACAAGAGCTTCGTGATGAACTTCAACATGCAGGGGATGGAAAAGACCATTCCTGAGGTATATGCGATGCTGAAGTCAGCGGAGGCAGAGATCAGAAAGGAACATCAAGTGTTGATGGTGAATAAAACCACTAAGTTCAAGAAGGGCAAGGGTAAGAAGAACTTCAAGAAGGACGGCAAGGGAGTTGCCGCGCCCGGTAAGCCAGCTGCCGGGAAGAAGTCGAAGAATGGACCCAAGCCTGAGACTGAGTGCTTTTATTGCAAGGGAAACGGTCACTGGAAGCGAAACTGCCCCAAGTACTTGGCGGACAAGAAGGCCGGCAATACCAAAGGTATATATGATATACATGTAATTGATGTGTACCTTACCAGCACTCGTAGTAGTTCCTGGGTATTTGATACCGGTGCGGTTGCTCATATTTGTAACTCAAAGCAGGAACTGCGAAATCAGCGTAGACTGGCAAAGGACGAGGTGACGATGCGCGTCGGGAATGGTTCCAAGGTCGATGTGATCGCCGTCGGCACGCTACCTCTGCATCTACCTACGGGATTAGTTTTAAACCTCAATAATTGTTATTTAGTACCAGCTTTGAGCATGAACATTGTATCTGGATCTCGCTTAATGCGAGATGGCTACTCATTTAAATCTGAGAATAATGGTTGTTCTATTTATATGAGAGATATGTTTTATGGTCATGCCCCGCTGGTGAATGGTTTATTTTTATTGAATCTCGAACGTGATGTTACACATGTTTATAATGTGAATGCCAAGAAATGCAAGGTTGATAACGATAGTCCCACATACTTGTGGCACTGCCGCCTTGGTCATATCGGTGTTAAACGCATGAAGAAACTCCATGCAGATGGACTTTTGGAGTCTCTGGATTATGAATCATTTGACAGATGCGAACCATGCCTCTTGGGCAAGATGACCAAGACTCCGTTCTCCGGAACAATGGAGCGAGCAACCAACTTATTGGAGATCATACATACTGATGTGTGTGGTCCAATGAGTGTTGAGGCTCGCGGTGGTTATCGTTATGTTCTCACCCTCACCGATGATTTGAGTAGATATGGGTATGTCTACTTGATGAAGCACAAGTCTGAGACCTTTGAAAAGTTCAAGGAATTTCAGAGTGAGGTTGAGAATCAACGTGACAAGAAAATAAAGTTCTTACGATCAGATCGTGGAGGAGAATATTTGAGTCATGAATTTGGCACACACTTAAGGAAATGTGGAATTGTTTCACAACTCACGCCGCCTGGAACACCTCAGCGTAATGGTGTGTCCGAACGTCGTAATCGCACTCTATTGGATATGGTGCGATCTATGATGTCTCTTACCGATTTACCGCTACCCGGCCCGATCGTGCACTAATCATACACGCAAATACACACGATCAAGCCTAAGGACTCACGGGAAGATATCACAACACAACTCTAAAACATAAATAAAGTCATACAAGCTTTATATTACAAGCCAGGGGCCTCGAGGGCTCGAATACATAAGCTTGCGAACAAGCATCAGCGGAAGCATCAGATATCTGAGTACAGATATGAAATAGAAACAGAAAGGCCTTTAGAAAGGCGGGGCAAAATAAAACACTACGATCGAAAGGCGAAGGCCTCCTGCCTGGGACCCTCCGATCCTACTCCTGGTCGTCAGTCAACTCGTAGTAGTATCCATCCTCTGGGTAGTAGTAGTAGCGATCGTCGGGGCATCTGTCTCAGGGGGCTCCGTCCTCTGGTCACGTCAAACTGATATGGCGAGAAAAAGGAAAACAAAGCAACCGTGAGTACTCAGAAGTACTCAGCAAGCAAGGATCTACACTACATATGCAACATTATCAAGGGGAGGCTGTATATGTGGACTGGGCTGCAGAAATGCCAGAATAGAGAGAAGGCCTAGTCCTATCGAAGACTAGCATCTTCAGCGGTCTTGCAGCAGTAGAAGAGAGTAGAACAATACCATATAATGTAGCAGTAATAATATCAACCTCACCCAGAGATCCTTTCTCGACTCCCTGCGAGAAAGCAATCCCAGAGCCATAAAGTCATCAAACCTCGTCCTGAGATCCTTTCTCGACTCCCTGTGAGAAAGCGATCCCAGAGCCAATACAGTCATCAACCTGTTAACGTCTCAAGGGTCCAGTTCTAGTTGTATCGATCGGGATACAACTCCGAGTGTCCTTTACCGTAGGACCGGCTATCGATAGAAATGTTCTTCCCTGCAGGGGTGCACCAACTTACCCAACACGCTCGATTAACTCCGGCCGGACACACTTTCCTGGGTCATGCCCGGCCTCGGCCAAACGACACATCGCAACCCTACCTACAGCTCAGCAGAGAGGTCCCCGTCGGTCTACATCCTAAGCGCTCAGAGGTCTTGGGCCATCGCCCTGTGCACTCCGAGTCGTTGCGTGCAGGGGGAAGCCAGGCACCAGGGGGGCGCCGGTCCGTCCCGGCCGCAAGGCTGAACTAGACGTCTGACAGAGCTTTCGGCTGATGCTACGATGCAGAACGCCCATACTATGCCCACGTGATGGTTAGTGCTATCAGACCAGAGGCCTGCTCGGATCAAATATCCAAATCGTTAATGGACTAGGGCTTGCGGAAACGAGCAGAGACTCACGAAAGATGTGACCCCGTTGCCCCGTCTCGAGGACTTGCGGCAAGGGTTAAGAATGCCCGGCCGCGCCTCGTATTCACCACTCGGGCACCACACAGGCACCCGTCTTCACAACACTCGCCTCTCAGGCGCACGCGGGTACCCCTCAGGGCCGACCCGCCTATCCAATGAACAGTGTAAAGTCCAAGTATCCGTGTGTCCATAACATCAGGGAATCCGAGGTATCACCCTCATTGAATTCCCACTCGATGTATCCGTCAAGGTGAACTAGGAGGAATCACCCTCACTGGGTCCACACTTGAGGTGTTGTACGACAGCGTCGTTATCGGAAGCGGTGAAGGAGGAATCACCCTCGATGACCACGACCGAATAGCTACTCTACAGAGTTAACATCAGAAGTGCTACAAGAGGTTTCACCCTCGGCACTCGATAGTAACGCTGCAGTGTCGTTACAACTAAGGGGGGGTGATGTGCGGTGTCGGGTCCTGGTCTTCAATCCCATTGATCGGGTCTTCTGACGATCCAGCGCGGCAGTCGGGATAAGTGGGGTCACTGATAGGTCTCTACCCAGCCTAGACTAAACAGTTTAGGATATGTAGGTAATTATCAACAGTAGGTTACAATGAACAGGCTATGCATCAGAATAGGTAAAGCAGTAGTAGCAGAAATTCTAATGCAAGCATGGGAAATAGTGTTGGGGAACGTAGCAGAATTTTAAAATTTTCTACGCATCACCAAGATCAATCTATGGAGTCATCTAGCAACGAGTGAGAGGGGAGTGTATCTACATACCCTTGTAGATCGCGAGCGGAAGCGTTCAAGAGAACGGGGTTGATGGAGTCGTACTCGTCGTGATCCAAATCACCGATGACCGAGCGCCGAACGGACGGCACCTCCGCGTTCAACACACGTACGGAGCAGAGACGTCTCCTCCTTCTTGATCCAGCAAGGGGGAAGGAGAGGTTGATGGAGATCCAGCAGCACGACGGTGTGGTGGTGGAAGCAGCGGGATTTCAGCAGGGCTTCGCCAAGCGCTACTGGAGGAGGAAGAGGTGTCACGGGAGGGAGAGGGAGGCGCCAGGGGCTGAGCTGTTTCTCCCATGCACCTCCCCACTATATATAGGGGTGGAGGGGGCTGGTTTCTTGCCCTCCAAGTCCATTGGGGCGTTGGCAAAGGTGGAAGGAAAGAAATCCCATCCTTTCCCTTCCCCACCGATTGTTATCCCCCCTTTTTAGGGATCTTGATCTTATCCCTTCGGGATATGATCTTATTCCTTCTAAGGGGGAATCTTGGTGCGCCTTGACTAGGGGTGTGGGGCCTTGCCCCCACTACCCACGTTCATGTGGGCCCCCCCATGCAGGTGGGCCCCACTCCGGAACCTTCTAGAACCTTCTCGGTACAATACCGAAAAATCCCGAACATTTTCCGGTGGCCAAAATAGGACTTCCCATATATAAATCTTTACCTCCGGACCATTCCGGAACTCCTCGTGACGTCCAGGATCTCATCCGAGACTCCGAACAACCTTCGGGTTACCGCATACTAATATCTCTATAACCCTAGCGTCACCGAACCTTAAGTGTGTAGACCCTACGGGTTCGGGAGACACGCAGAGATGACCGAGACGACTCTCCGGTCAATAACCAACAGCGGGATCTGGATACCCATGTTGGCTCCCACATGCTCCTCGATGATCTCATCGGATGAACCACGATGTCGAGGATTCAATCAATCCCGTACGCAATTCCCTTTGTCTATCGGTACGATACTTGCCCGAGATTCGATCGTCGGTATCTCGATACCTTGTTCAATCTCGTTACCGGCAAGTCTCTTTACTCGTTTCCGTAACACATCATCCCGTGAACAACTCCTTGATCACATTGAGCTCATTATGATGATGTCCTACCGAGTGGGCCCAGAGGTACCTCTCCGTTACATGGAGTGACAAATCCCAGTATCGATTCGTGCCAACCCAACAGATACTTTCGGAGATACCCGTAGTGCACCTTTATAGCCACCCAGTTACGTTGTGACGTTTGGTGCACCCAAAGCACTCCTACGGTATCCGGGAGTTGCACAATCTCATGGTCTAAGGAAAAGTTACTTGACATTGGAAAAGCTTTAGCAAACGAACTACACGATCTAGTGCTAGGCTTAGGATTGGGTCTTGTCCATCACATCATTCTCCTAATGATGTGATCCCGTTATCAATGACATCCAATGTCCATGGTCAGGAAACCGTAACCATCTATTGATCAACGAGCTAGTCAACTAGAGGCTTACTAGGGACATGTTGTGGTCTATGTATTCACACATGTATTACGATTTCCGGATAACACAATTATAGCATGAATAACAGACAATTATCATGAACAAGGAAATATAATAATAACCATTTTATTATTGCCTCTAGGGCATATTTCCAACAGTCTCCCACTTGCACTAGAGTCAATAATCTAGTTACATTGTGATGAATCGAACACCCATAGAGTTCTGGTGTTGATCATGTTTTGCTTGTGGAAGAGGTTTAGTCAACGGATCTGCTACATTCAAATCCGTGTGCACTTTACAAATATCTATGTCTCCATCTTGAACATGTTCACGTATGGAGTTGAAGCGACGCTTGATATGCCTGGTCTTCTTGTGAAACCTGGGCTCCTTGGCAAGGGCAATAGCTCTAGTGTTGTCACAGAAGAGAGCCATTGGACCCGACGCATTTGGAATGACTCATAGGTCGGTGATGAACTCCTTCATCCATACTGCTTCGTGTGCTGCCTCCGAGGCTGCTATGTACTCCGCTTCGCATGTAGAACCCGCCACGACGCTTTGCTTGCAACTGCACCAGCTTACCGCTCCACCATTCAAAATATACACGTATCCGGTTTGTGACTTGGAGTCATCCGGATCTGTGTCGAAGCTAGCGTCGACGTAACCCTTTACGACGAGCTCTTCGTCACCTCCATATACGAGAAACATATCCTTAGTCCTTTTCAGGTACTTCAGGATGTTCTTGACCGCTGTCCAGTGTTCCTTGCCAGGATTACTTTGGTACCTACCTACCAAACTTACTGCAAGGTTTACATCAGGTCTGGTACACAGCATGGCATACATAATAGACCCTATGGCTGAGGCATAGGGGATGACACTCATCTCTTCTACATCTTCTGCCGTGGTCGGGCATTGAGCCGTGCTCAATCTCACACCTTGCAATACAGGCAAGAACCCCTTCTTGGACTGATCCATATTGAACTTCTTCAATATCTTATCAAGGTATGTGCTTTGTGAAAGACCTATGAGGCGTCTCGATCTATCCCTATAGATCTTGATGCCTAATATATAAGCAGCTTCTCCAAGGTCCTTCATTGAAAAACACTTATTCAAGTAGGCCTTTATACTTTCCAAGAATTCTATATTATTTCCCATCAGCAGTATGTCATCCACATATAATATGAGAAATGCTACAGAGCTCCCACTCACTTTCTTGTAAACACAGGCTTCTCCATAAGTCTATGTGAACCCAAACGCTTTGATCATCTCATCAAAGCGAATGTTCCAACTCCGAGATGCTTGCACCAGCCCATAGATTGAGCGCTGGAGCTTGCATACCTTGTCAGCATTCTCAGGGTCGACAAAACCTTCCGGTTGCATCATATACAACTCTTCCTTAAGAAAACCATTAAGGAATGCCGTTTTGACGTCCATTTGCCATATCTCATAATCATAGTATGCGGCAATTGCTAACATGATTCTGACGGATTTCAGCTTCGCTACAGGTGAGAAAGTGTCATCGTAGTCAACCCCTTGAACTTGTCGATAACCCTTAGCGACAAGCCGAGCCTTATAGATGGTCACATTACCATCCGCGTCAGTCTTCTTCTTAAAGATCCATTTATTTTCTATGGCTTGCCGATCATCGGGCAAGTCAGTCAAAGTCCATACTTCGTTTTCATACATGGATCCTATCTCGGATTTCATGGCTTCAAGCCATTTGTCGGAATCCGGGCCCGCCATCGCTTCTTCATAGTTCGAAGGTTCACTGTTGTCTAACAACATGATTTCCAGGACAGGATTGCCGTACCACTCTGGTGCGGAACGTGTCCTTGTGGACCTTCGAAGTTCAGTGGTAGCTTGATCATGATCATTATCATTAACTTCCTCTCTAGCCAGTGCAGGCTCCACAGAAACATTTTCCTGTGCTGCGCTACTCTCCGGTTCGAGGGTCATCTCATCAAGCTCCACTTTCCTCCCACTTACTTCTTTCGAGAGAAACTCTTTCTCTAGAAAGGATCCATTCCTGGCAACAAAGATCTTGCCCTCGGATCTTAGGTAGAAGGTATACCCAATAGTTTCCTTAGGGTATCCTATGAATACGCATTTTTCCGACTTGGGTTCGAGCTTCTCTGGTTGAAGTTTCTTCACATAAGTATCGCATCCCCAAACTTTCAGAAACGACAGCTTAGGTTTCTTCCCAAACCATAATTCATACGGTGTCGTCTCAACGGATTTTGACGGTGCCCTATTTAAAGTGAATGCGGCAGTCTCTAAAGCATAACCCCAAAAGGATAGCGGTAAATCGGTAAGAGACATCATAGATCGCACCATATCCAATAGAGTGCGATTACGACGTTCGGACACACCATTACGCTGAGGTGTTCCAGGCGGCGTGAGTTGTGAAACAATTCCACATTTCCTTAAGTGCGTGCCAAATTCATGACTCAAATATTCTCCTCCACGATCTGATCGTAAGAACTTTATTTTCTTGACACGTTGATTCTCAACCTCACTCTGAAATTCCTTGAACTTTTCAAAGGTCTCAGACTTGTGCTTCATCAAGTAGACATACCCATATCTACTCAAATCATCGGTGAGGGTGAGAACATAACGATAACCACCGCGAGCCTCAACACTCATTGGACCACACACATCAGTATGTATGATCTCCAATAAGTTGGTTGCTCGCTCCATTGTTCCGGAGAACGGAGTCTTGGTCATCTTGCCCAAGAGGCATGGTTCGCATCTGTCAAATGATTCATAATCAAGAGACTCCAAAAGTCCATCTGCATGGAGTTTCTTCATGCGTTTAACACCGATACGACCAAGGCGGCAGTGCCACAAGTATGTGGGACTATCGTTATCAACCTTGCATTTCTTGGCATTCACATTATAAACATGTGTAACATCACGTTCGAGATTCAATAAAAATAAACCATTCACCAGCGGGGCATGACCATAAAACATATCTCTCATATAAATAGAACAACCATTATTCTCAGATTTAAATGAGTAGCCATCTCGCATTAAGCGAGATCCAGATACAATGTTCATGCTCAAAGCTGGTACTAAATAACAATTATTGAGGTTTAAAACTAATCCCGTAGGTAGATGCAGAGGTAGCGTGCCGACGGCGATCACATCGACCTTGGAACCATTCCCGACGCGCATCGTCACCTCGTCCTTTGCCAGTCTACGCTGATTTCGCAGTTCCTGCTTTGAGTTACAAATATGAGCAACCGCACCGGTATCAAATACCCAGGAACTACTACGAGTGCTGGTAAGGTACACATCAATTACATGTATATCATATATACCTTTGGTATTGCCGGCCTTCTTGTCCGCCAAGTACTTGGGGCAGTTTCGCTTCCAGTGACCGTTTCCCTTGCAATAAAAGCACTCAGTCTCAGGCTTGGGTCCATTCTTCGACTTCTTCCCGGCAGCTGGCTTACCGGGCGCGGCAACTCCCTTGCCGTCCTTCTTGAAGTTCTTCTTACCCTTGCCCTTCTTGAACTTAGTGGTTTTATTCACCATCAACACTTGATGTTCCTTTCTGATCTCTGCCTCCGCTGACTTCAGCATCGCATATACCTCAGGAATGGTCTTTTCCATCCCCTGCATGTTGAAGTTCATCACGAAGCTCTTGTAGATAGGTGGAAGCGACTGAAGGATTCTGTCAACGACCGCGTCATCCGGGAGATTAACTCCCAGCTGAGACAAGCGGCTGTGCAACCCAGACATTTTGAGTATGTGCTCGCTGACAGAACTATTTTCCTCCATCTTACAGCTGTAGAACTTATCGGAGACTTCATATCTCTCGATCCGGGCATGAGCTTGGAAAACCATTTTCAGCTCTTCGAACATCTCATATGCTCCGTGATGCTCAAAACGCTTTTGGAGCCCCGGTTCTAAGCTGAAGAGCATGCCGCACTGAACGAAGGAGTAATCATCGGTGCGTGTCTGCCAAACGTTCAAATCGTCTGGCAGTGCTGGGAGAGCAGGTGGGTCACCTAATGGTGCTTCAAGGACATATGATTTCTTGGCAGCTATGAGGATAATCCTCAGGTTACGGACCCAGTCCGCATAGTTGCTACCATCGTCTTTCAGCTTGTTTTTCTCTAGGAACGCGTTGAAGTTGAGGGTAACATTAGCATTGGCCATTTGATCTACAAGATAGATATGTAACATTTAGACTAAGTTCATGACAATTAAGTTCATCTAATCAAATTATGTAATGAACTCCCACTCAGATAGACATCCCTCTCGTCATCTAAGTGATTACATGAGACTAGGCCGTGTCCGATCATCACGTGAGACGGACTAGTCATCAACGGTGAACATCCCCATGTTGATCGTATCTTCTATACGACTCATGCTCGACCTTTCGGTCTCTTGTGTTCCGAGGCCATGTCTGTACATGCTAGGCTCGTCAAGTCAACCTAAGTGTATTGCTGTGTAAATCTGGCTTACACCCGTTGTATTCGAACGTTAGAATCTATCACACCCGATCAACACATAGTGCTTCGAAACAACGAACCTTCGCAACGGTGCACAGTTAGGGGGAACACTTTCTTGAAATTTTAGTAAGGGATCATCTTATATATGCTACCGTCGTTCTAAGCAAATAAGATGCAAAAACATGATAAACATCTCATGCAATCAAAATAGTGACATGATATGGCCATTATTACTTTGCTCCTTTTGATCTCCATCTTCGGGGCTCCATGATCATCATCGTCACCGGCATGACACCATGATCTCCATCATCATGATCTCCATCATCGTGTCTTCATGAAGTTGTCTCGCCAACTATTACTTCTACTACTACGGCTAACGGTTAGCAATAAAGTAAAGTAATTACATGGCGAATTTCAATGACACGCAGGTCATATAATAAATTAAGACAACTCCTATGGCTCCTGCCGGTTGTCATACTCATCGACATGCAAGTCGTGATTCCTATTACAAGAACATGATCATCTCATACATCACATATATCATTCATCACATCCTTTGGCCATATCACATCACAAAGCACTTGCTGCAAAAACAAGTTAGACGTCCTCTAATTGTTGTTGCAAGTTTTTACGTGGCTGCTATAGGTTTCTAGCAAGAACGTTTCTTACCTACACCAAAACCACAACGTGATATGCCAATTTCTATTTACCCTTCATAAGGACCCTGTTCATCGAATCCGATCCGACTAAAGTGGGAGAGACAGACACCCGCTAGCCACCTTATGCAACTAGTGCATGTCAGTCGGTGGAACCTGTCTCACGTAAGCGTACGTGTAAGGTCGGTCCGGGCCGCTTCATCCCACAGTGCCGCCGAATCAAGATAAGACTAGTAACGGCAAGAAGATTGACAAATCGACGCCCACAACTACTTTGTGTTCTACTCGTGCAAGATACTACGCATAGACCTGGCTCATGATGCCACTGTTGGGGAACGTAGCAGAATTTTAAAATTTTCTACGCATCACCAAGATCAATCTATGGAGTCATCTAGCAACGAGTGAGAGGGGAGTGTATCTACATACCCTTGTAGATCGTGAGCGGAAGCGTTCAAGAGAACGGGGTTGATGGAGTCGTACTCGTCGTGATCCAAATCACCGATGACCGAGCGCCGAACGGACGGCACCTCCGTGTTCAACACACGTACGGAGCAGAGACGTCTCCTCCTTCTTGATCCAGCAAGGGGGGAGGAGAGGTTGATGGAGATCCAGCAGCACGACGGTGTGGTGGTGGAAGCAGCGGGATTTCAGCAGGGCTTCGCCAAGCGCTACTGGAGGAGGAAGAGGTGTCACGGGAGGGAGAGGGAGGCGCCAGGGGCTGAGCTGTTTCTCCCATGCACCTCCCCACTATATATAGGGGTGGAGGGGGCTGGTTTCTTGCCCTCCAAGTCCATTGGGGCGTTGGCAAAGGTGGAAGGAAAGAAATCCCATCCTTTCCCTTCCCCACCGATTGTTATCCCCCTTTTTTAGGGATCTTGATCTTATCCCTTCGGGATATGATCTTATTCCTTCTAAGGGGGAATCTTGGTGCGCCTTGACTAGGGGTGTGGGGCCTTGCCCCCACTACCAACGTTCATGTGGGTCCCCCCATGCAGGTGGGCCCCACTCCGGAACCTTCTAGAACCTTCTCGGTACAATACCGAAAAATCCCGAACATTTTCCGGTGGCCAAAATAGGACTTCCCATATATAAATCTTTACCTCCGGACCATTCCGGAACTCCTCGTGACGTCCAGGATCTCATCCGAGACTCCGAACAACCTTCGGGTTACCTCATACTAATATCTCTATAACCCTAGCGTCACCGAACCTTAAGTGTGTAGACCCTACGGGTTCGGGAGACACGCAGACATGACCGAGACGACTCTCCGGTCAATAACCAACAGCGGGATCTGGATACCCATGTTGGCTCCCACATGCTCCTCGATGATCTCATCGGATGAACCACGATGTCGAGGATTCAATCAATCCCGTACGCAATTCCCTTTGTCTATCGGTACGATACTTGCCCGAGATTCGATCGTCGGTATCTCGATACCTTGTTCAATCTCGTTACCGGCAAGTCTCTTTACTCGTTTCCGTAACACATCATCCCGTGAACAACTCCTTGATCACATTGAGCTCATTATGATGATGTCCTACCGAGTGGGCCCAGAGGTACCTCTCCGTTACATGGAGTGACAAATCCCAGTCTCAATTCGTGCCAACCCAACAGATACTTTCGGAGATACCCGTAGTGCACCTTTATAGCCACCCAGTTACGTTGTGACGTTTGGTGCACCCAAAGCACTCCTACGGTATCCGGGAGTTGCACAATCTCATGGTCTAAGGAAAAGTTACTTAACATTGGAAAAGCTTTAGCAAACGAACTACACGATCTAGTGCTAGGCTTAGGATTGGGTCTTGTCCATCACATCATTCTCCTAATGATGTGATCCCGTTATCAATGACATCCAATGTCCATGGTCAGGAAACCGCAACCATCTATTGATCAACGAGCTAGTCAACTAGAGGCTTACTAGGGACATGTTGTGGTCTATGTATTCACACATGTATTACGATTTCCGGATAACACAATTATAGCATGAATAACAGACAATTATCATGAACAAGGAAATATAATAATAACCATTTTATTATTGCCTCTAGGGCATATTTCCAACAGTCTCCCACTTGCACTAGAGTCAATAATCTAGTTACATTGTGATGAATCGAACACCCATAGAGTACTGGTGTTGATCATGTTTTGCTCGTGAAAGAGGTTTAGTCAACGGATCTGCTACATTCAAATCCGTGTGCACTTTACAAATATCTATGTCTCCATCTTGAGCATGTTCACGTATGGAGTTGAAGCGACGCTTGATATGCCTGGTCCTTTTGTGAAACCTGGGCTCCTTGGCAAGGGCAATAGCTCCAGTGTTGTCACAGAAGAGAGCCATTGGACCCGACGCATTTGGAATGATTCCTAGGTCGGTGATGAACTCCTTCATCCATACTGCTTCGTGTGCTGCCTCCGAGGCTGCTATGTACTCCGCTTCGCATGTAGAACCCGCCACGACGCTTTGCTTGCAACTGCACCAGCTTACCGCTCCACCATTCAAAATATACACGTATCCGGTTTGTGACTTGGAGTCATCCGGATCTGTGTCGAAGCTAGCGTCGACGTAACCCTTTACGACGAGCTCTTCGTCACCTCCATATACGAGAAACATATCCTTAGTCCTTTTCAGGTACTTCAGGATGTTCTTGACCGCTGTCCAGTGTTCCTTGCCGGGATTACTTTGGTACCTACCTACAAAACTTACAGCAAGGTTTACATCAGGTCTGGTACACAGCATGGCATACATAATAGACCCTATGGCTGAGGCATAGGGGATGACACTCATCTCTTCTATATCTTTTGCCGTGGTCGGGCATTGAGCCGAGCTCAATTTCACACCTTGCAATACAGGCAAGAACCCCTTCTTGGACTGATCCATATTGAACTTCTTCAATATCTTATCAAGGTATGTGCTTTGCGAAAGACCTATGAGGCGTCTCGATCTATCTCTATAGATCTTGATGCCTAATATATAAGCAGCTTCTCCAAGGTCCTTCATTGAAAAACACTTATTCAAGTAGGCCTTTATACTTTCCAAGAATTCTATATCATTTCCCATCAGCAGTATGTCATCCACATATAATATGAGAAATGCTAGAGAGCTCCCACTCACTTTCTTGTAAACACAGGCTTCTCCATAAGTCTGTGTGAACCCAAACGCTTTGATCATCTCGTCAAAGCGAATGTTCCAACTCCGAGATGCTTGCACCAGCCCATAGATTGAGCGCTGGAGCTTGCATACCTTGTCAGCATTCTCAGGGTCGACAAAACCTTCCGGTTGTATCATATACAACTCTTCCTTAAGAAAACCATTAAGGAATGCCGTTTTGACGTCCATTTGCCATATCTCATAATCATAGTATGCGGCAATTGCTAACATGATTCTGACGGATTTCAGCTTCGCTACGGGTGAGAAAGTCTCATCGTAGTCAACCCCTTGAACTTGTCGATAACCCTTAGCGACAAGCCGAGCCTTATAGATGGTCACATTACCATCCGCGTCAGTCTTCTTCTTAAAGATCCATTTATTTTCTATGGCTTGCCGATCATCGGGCAAGTCAGTCAAAGTCCATACTTCGTTTTCATACATGGATCCTATCTCGGATTTCATGGCTTCAAGCCATTTGTCGGAATCCGGGCCCGCCATCGCTTCTTCATAGTTCGAAGGTTCACTGTTGTCTAACAACATGTTTTCCAGGACAAGATTGCCATACCACTCTGGTGCGGAACGTGTCCTCGTGGACCTTCGAAGTTCAGTGGTAGCTTGATCATGATCATTATCAATAACTTCCTCTCTAGCCGGTGTAGGCTCCACAGAAACATTTTCCTGTGCTGCGCTACTCTCCGGTTCGAGGGTCATCTCATCAAGCTCCACTTTCCTCCCACTTACTTCTTTCGAGAGAAACTCTTTCTCTAGAAAGGATCCATTCCTGGCAACAAAGATCTTGCCCTCGGATCTTAGGTAGAAGGTATACCCAATAGTTTCCTTAGGGTATCCTATGAATACGCATTTTTCCGACTTGGGTTCGAGCTTCTCTGGTTGAAGTTTCTTCACATAAGCATCGCATCCCCAAACTTTCAGAAACGACAGCTTAGGTTTCTTCCCAAACCATAATTCATACGGTGTCGTCTCAACGGATTTTGACGGTGCCCTATTTAAAGTGAATGCGGCAGTCTCTAAAGCATAACCCCAAAAGGATAGCGGTAAATCGGTAAGAGACATCATAGATCGCACCATATCCAATAGAGTGCGATTACGACGTTCGGACACACCATTACGCTGAGGTGTTCCAGGCGGCGTGAGTTGTGAAACAATTCCAAATTTTCTTAAGTGCGTGCCAAATTCATGACTCAAATATTCTCCTCCACGATCTGATCGTAAGAACTTTATTTTCTTGTCACGTTGATTCTCAACCTCACTCTGAAATTCCTTGAACTTTTCAAAGGTCTCAGACTTTTGCTTCATCAAGTAGACATACCCATATCTACTCAAATCATCGGTGAGGGTGAGAACATAACGATAACCACCGCGAGCCTCAACACTCATTGGACCACACACATCAGTATGTATGATCTTCAATAAGTTGGTTGCTCGCTCCATTGTTCCGGAGAACGGAGTCTTGGTCATCTTGCCCAAGAGGCATGGTTCGCATCTGTCAAATGATTCATAATCAAGAGACTCCAAAAGTCCATCTGCATGGAGTTTCTTCATGCGTTTAACACCGATATGACCAAGGCGGCAGTGCCACAAGTATGTGGGACTATCGTTATCAACCTTGCATTTCTTGGCATTCACATTATAAACATGTGTAACATCACGTTCGAGATTCAATAAAAATAGACCATTCACCAGCGGGGCATGACCATAAAACATATCTCTCATATAAATAGAACAACCATTATTCTCAGATTTAAATGAGTAGCCATCTCGCATTAAGCGAGATCCAGATACAATGTTCATGCTCAAAGCTGGTACTAAATAACAATTATTGAGGTTTAAAACTAATCCCGTAGGTAGATGCAGAGGTAGCGTGCCGACGGCGATCACATCGACCTTGGAACCATTCCCGACGCGCATCGTCACCTCGTCCTTTGCCAGTCTACGCTGATTCCGCAGTTCCTGCTTTGAGTTACAAATATGAGCAACCGCACCGGTATCAAATACCCAGGAACTACTACGAGTGCTGGTAAGGTACACATCAATTACATGTATATCATATATACCTTTGGTATTGCCGGCCTTCTTGTCCGCCAAGTACTTGGGGCAGTTTCGCTTCCAGTGACCGTTTCCCTTGCAATAAAAGCACTCAGTCTCAGGCTTGGGTCCATTCTTCGACTTCTTCCCGGCAGCTGGCTTACCGGGCGCGGCAACTCCCTTGCCGTCCTTCTTGAAGTTCTTCTTACCCTTTCCCTTCTTGAACTTAGTGGTTTTATTCACCATCAACACTTGATGTTCCTTTCTGATCTCTGCCTCCGCTGACTTCAGCATCGCATATACCTCAGGAATGGTCTTTTCCATCCCCTGCATGTTGAAGTTCATCACGAAGCTCTTGTAGCTAGGTGGAAGCGACTGAAGGATTCTGTCAACGACCGCGTCATCCGGGAGATTAACTCCCAGCTGAGACAAGCGGCTGTGCAACCCAGACATTTTGAGTATGTGCTCGCTGACAGAACTATTTTCCTCCATCTTACAGCTGTAGAACTTATCGGAGACTTCATATCTCTCGATCCGGGCATGAGCTTGGAAAACCATTTTCAGCTCTTCGAACATCTCATATGCTCCGTGATGCTCAAAACGCTTTTGGAGCCCCGGTTCTAAGCTGAAGAGCATGCCGCACTGAACGAAGGAGTGATCATCGGTGCGTGTCTGCCAAAAGTTCAAATCGTCTGGCAGTGCTGGGAGAGCAGGTGGGTCACCTAACGGTGCTTCAAGGACATATGATTTCTTGGCAGCTATGAGGATAATCCTCAGGTTACGGACCCAGTCCGCATAGTTGCTACCATCGTCCTTCAGCTTGTTTTTCTCTAGGAACGCGTTGAAGTTGAGGGTAACATTAGCGTTGGCCATTTGATCTACAAGATAGATATGTAACATTTAGACTAAGTTCATGACAATTAAGTTCATCTAATCAAATTATGTAATGAACTCCCACTCAGATAGACATCCCTCTCGTCATCTAAGTGATTACATGATCCGAATCGACTAGGCCGTGTCCGATCATCACGTGAGACGGACTAGTCATCAACGGTGAACATCCCCATGTTGATCGTATCTTCTATACGACTCATGCTCGACCTTTCGGTCTCTTGTGTTCCGAGGCCATGTCTGTACATGCTAGGCTCGTCAAGTCAACCTAAGTGTATTGCTGTGTAAATCTGGCTTACACCCGTTGTATTCGAACGTTAGAATCTATCACACCCGATCAACACGTAGTGCTTCGAAACAACGAACCTTCGCAACAGTGCACAGTTAGGGGGAACACTTTCTTGAAATTTTAGTAAGGGATCATCTTATATATGCTACCGTCGTTCTAAGCAAATAAGATGCAAAAACATGATAAACATCTCATGCAATCAAAATAGTGACATGATATGGCCATTATCACTTTGCTCCTTTTGATCTCCATCTTCGGGGCTCCATGATCATCATCGTCACCGGCATGACACCATGATCTCCATCATCATGATCTCCATCATCGTGTCTTCATGAAGTTGTCTCGCCAGCTATTACTTCTACTACTACGGCTAACGGTTAGCAATAAAGTAAAGTAATTACATGGCGAATTTCAATGACACGCAGGTCATATAATAAATTAAGACAACTCCTATGGCTCCTGCCGGTTGTCATACTCATCGACATGCAAGTCGTGATTCCTATTACAAGAACATGATCATCTCATACATCACATATATCATTCATCACATCCTTTGGCCATATCACATCACAAAGCACTTGCTGCAAAAACAAGTTAGACGTCCTCTAATTGTTGTTGCAAGTTTTTTACGTGGCTGCTATAGGTTTCTAGCAAGAACGTTTCTTACCTACGCCAAAACCACAACGTGATATGCCAATTTCTATTTACCCTTCATAAGGACCCTGTTCATCGAATCCGATCCGACTAAAGTGGGAGAGACAGACACCCGCTAGCAACCTTATGCAACTAGTGCATGTCAGTCGGTGGAACCTGTCTCACGTAAGCGTACGTGTAAGGTCGGTCCGGGCCGCTTCATCCCACAGTGCCGCTGAATCAAGATAAGACTAGTAACGGCAAGAAGATTGACAAATCGACGCCCACAACTACTTTGTGTTCTACTCGTGCAAGATACTACGCATAGACCTAGCTCATGATGCCACTGTTGGGGAACGTAGCAGAATTTTAAAATTTTCTACGCATCACCAAGATCAATCTATGGAGTCATCTAGCAACGAGTGAGAGGGGAGTGTATCTACATACCCTTGTAGATCGCGAGCGGAAGCGTTCAAGAGAACGGGGTTGATGGAGTCGTACTCGTCGTGATCCAAATCACCGATGACCGAGCGCCGAACGGACGGCACCTCCGCGTTCAACACACGTACGGAGCAGAGACGTCTCCTCCTTCTTGATCCAGCAAGGGGGGAGGAGAGGTTGATGGAGATCCAGCAGCACGACGGTGTGGTGGTGGAAGCAGCGGGATTTCAGCAGGGCTTCGCCAAGCGCTACTGGAGGAGGGAGAGGTGTCACGGGAGGGAGAGGGAGGCGCCAGGGGCTGAGCTGTTTCTCCCATGCACCTCCCCACTATATATAGGGGTGGAGGGGGCTGGTTTCTTGCCCTCCAAGTCCATTGGGGCGTTGGCAAAGGTGGAAGGAAAGAAATCCCATCCTTTCCCTTCCCCACCGATTGTTATCCCCCTTTTTTAGGGATCTTGATCTTATCCCTTCGGGATATGATCTTATTCCTTCTAAGGGGGAATCTTGGTGCGCCTTGACTAGGGGTGTGGGGCCTTGCCCCCACTACCCACGTTCATGTGGGCCCCCCCATGCAGGTGGGCCCCACTCCGAAACCTTCTAGAACCTTCTCGGTACAATACCGAAAAATCCCGAACATTTTCCGGTGGCCAAAATAGGACTTCCCATATATAAATCTTTACCTCCGGACCATTCCGGAACTCCTCGTGACGTCCAGGATCTCATCCGAGACTCCGAACAACCTTCGGGTTACCGCATACTAATATCTCTATAACCCTAGCGTCACCGAACCTTAAGTGTGTAGACCCTACGGGTTCGGTAGACACGCAGACATGACCGAGACGACTCTCCGGTCAATAACCAACAGCGGGATCTGGATACCCATGTTGGCTCCCACATGCTCCTCGATGATCTCATCGGATGAACCACGATGTCGAGGATTCAATCAATCCCGTACGCAATTCCCTTTGTCTATCGGTACGATACTTGCCCGAGATTCGATCGTCGGTATCTCGATACCTTGTTCAATCTCGTTACCGGCAAGTCTCTTTACTCATTTCCGTAACACATCATCCCGTGAACAACTCCTTGATCACATTGAGCTCATTATGATGATGTCCTACCGAGTGGGCCCAGAGGTACCTCTCCGTTACATGGAGTGACAAATCCCAGTCTCGATTCGTGCCAACCCAACAGATACTTTCGGAGATACCCGTAGTGCACCTTTATAGCCACCCAGTTACGTTGTGACGTTTGGTGCACCCAAAGCACTCCTACGGTATCCGGGAGTTGCACAATCTCATGGTCTAAGGAAAAGTTACTTGACATTGGAAAAGCTTTAGCAAACGAACTACACGATCTAGTGCTAGGCTTAGGATTGGGTCTTGTCCATCACTTCATTCTCCTAATGATGTGATCCCGTTATCAATGACATCCAATGTCCATGGTCAGGAAACCGTAACCATCTATTGATCAACGAGCTAGTCAACTAGAGGCTTACTAGGGACATGTTGTGGTCTATGTATTCACACATGTATTACGATTTCCGAATAACACAATTATAGCATGAATAACAGACAATTATCATGAACAAGGAAATATAATAATAACCATTTTATTATTGCCTCTAGGGCATATTTCCAACATCAACCTCTTCAGAGATCATGTGAAGTGCTTTTCAATTTCAGGGTCATTTAGCTCACAAAAAACAGTAAATGCATGAAAAATAACAGATGAAGTCAGAAAGGGTTGAAAATTGATGATGTCGCTTTGAATGGTTTATTTTGAGCACAGAAAAAGTCTGGAGTTCAAATAAGTTTAAAAAAATGAAATCCCTTTGTAACAGATGAGTTTTTGTCCAAAACCCAGATACTTCGAAAGAGATTGTCCATTTTGTAGACGAAGTGCATCCAGTTTTTGCCGTAACCCTCTCAACTTTTTAGCACATGCTATGTGGGTGAAATGATGATATCATGCCAATTTTCAACCTCTTCAGAGATCATGTGAAGTGGTTTTCAATTTCAGGGTCATTTAGCTCAAAAAAAGCAGTAAATGCATGAAAAATAACAGATGAAGTCAGAAAGGTTTGAAAATTGATGATGTGGCTTTGAATGGTTCATTTTGAACACACAAAAAGTCTGGATTTCAAATAAGTTTAAAAAAATGAAATCCCTTTGTAACAGATGAGTTTTTGTCCGAAACCCTGATACTTCGAAGAAATTGTCCATTTTGTACACATGTGCATCCATTTTTTTTGCCGTAACCCTCTCAACTTTTTAGCACATGCTATGTGGCTGAAATGATGATATCATGCCAATTTTCAACCTCTTCAGAGTTCAGTGAATTGCTTTCAATTTCAGGTCATTTAGCTCAAAAAAATCAAGAAGTGCATGAAAAATAACAGATGAAGTCAGAAAAGGGTTGAAAATTGAGGATGTGTGGCTTTGAATGGTTCATTTTGAGCACAACAAAAAGTCTGGATTTCAAATAGTTTAAAAAAATGAAATCCTTTGTAACAGATGAGTTTTTGTCCGAAACCCTGATACTCGAAAGAGATTGTCCATTTTGTACACGAAGTGCATCCAGTTTTTGCCGTAACCCTCTCAACTTTTTAGCACATGCATGTGGGTGAAATGATGATATCATGCCAATTTTCAACCTCTTCAGAGTTCATGTGAAGTGCTTTTCAATTTCAGGGTCATTTAGCTCAACAAATCAGTAAATGCATGAAAAACAACATGAAGTCAGAAAGGGTTGAAAATTGATTGATGTGGCTTTGATGGTTCATTTTGAACACACAAAAAGTCTGGAGTTCAAATAAGTTTAAAAAATGAAATCCCTTTGTAACAGATGAGTTTTTCTCCGAAACCCTGATACATCAAAAGAATTGTCCATTTTGTACACGAAGTGCATCCAGTTTTTGCCGTAACCCTCTCAACTTTTTAGCACATGCTATGTGGGTGAAATGATGATATCATGCCAATTTTCAACCTCTTCAGATGTTCATGTTAAGTGCTTTTCAATTTCAGGGTCATTTAGCTCAAACAAATCAGTAAATGCACTAAAAAAACAGATGAAGTCAGAAAGGGTTGAAAATTGATGATGTGGCTTTGAATGGTTCATTTTGAGCACACAAAAAGTCTGGAGTTCAAATAAGTTTAAAAAAATGAAATCCCTTTGTCAGATGAGTTTTTGTCCGAAACCCTGATACTCGAAAGAATTGTCCATTTGGTACACGAAGTGCAACTCCAGTTTTTTGCCGTAACCCTCTCAACTTTTTAGCACTGCTATGTGGGTGAAATGATGATATCATGCCAATTTTCAACCTCTTCAGAGATTCATGTGTGTGACGCCCCCGCCCGATCGTGCACTAATCATCACGCAAATGCACACGATCAAGCCTAAGGACTCATGGGAAGATATCACAACACAAACTCTAAACATAAATAAAGGCATACAACATTATATTACAAGCCAGGGCCTCGAGGGCTCGAATACATAAGCTTGATGCCAACAAGCATCAGCGGAGCATCAGATATCTGAGTACAGATATGAAATAGAAACAAAAGGCCTTTAGAAAGGCGGGGCAAAAATAAAACACTACGATCGAAAGGCGCAGGCCTCCTGCCTGGACCCTCCGAACCTACTCCTGGTCCGTCGGTAAACTCGTAGTAGAATCCATCCTCTGGGTAGTAAGTAGTATTAGCGATCGTCGGGGCATCTGTCTCAGGGCCTCCGTCCTCTGGTCACGTCAAACTGATAGGTGGAGAAAAAGGAAAACAAAGCAACCGTGAGTACTCAGAAGTACTCAGCAAGCAAGGATCTACACTACTATGCAACGTTTTCAAGGGGAGGCTGTATATGTGGACTGGGCTGCAGAAATGCCAGATATAGAAAGGCCTAGTCCTATCGAAGACTACATCTTCAGCGGTCTTGCAGGCAGTGAAGAGAGTAGAACAGTACAATATATGTAGTAGTATCATTAAGTCTCAACCTCACCCAAGATCCTTTCTCGACTCCCTGCGAGAAGGCATCCCAGAGCCATACAGTCATCAACTTCGTCCGGAGATCCCTTCTCGACTCCCTGCGAGAAGCAATCCCAGAGCCATATATACAGGTCTCATCACAGGTATCCAGTTCTAAATTGTATCAATCAGGATACAACTCCAGTGTCCTTTACCGTAGGACCGGCTATCGATAGAGATTTTCTTCCCTGCAGGGGTGCACCAACTTACCCAACCCGCTCGTAACTTCGGCCGGACACACTTTCCTGGGTCATGCCGGCCTCGGCCAAACGACACATCGCAACCCTACCTACGGCTCAAGAGAGGTCCCCGCCGGTCTACATCCTAAGCGCAAGGGGGTCTTGGCCATCGCCCCTCGCCCTCCGGTCTTTGCGTGCATGCCCAGATCCAAGCACCACCTCTGTATATGGATGGCGCCAATCACTCCATGCCGCACTGCTGAACTGGACATCTGACAGAGCTTTCGGCTGATGCAATCGATGCAGAACGCCCATACTATCCCACGTGATGGTTAGTGCTATCAGACCAGAGGCCTGCTCGGATCAAATACCAAATCGTAAGTGGACTAGGGCTTGCGGAAAACGAGCAGAGACTCACGAAAGATGTGACCCCGTCGCCCCGTCTCGAGGACTTGCGGCAAGGGCCATGAATGCCCGGCCACGCCTCGTATTCAACACTCGGCACCATACAGCCACCCGTCTTCACATCACACGCGGGTACCCCCTCGGTCGACCCGCTTTCCAAGTAACATTGTAAGTCCAAGTATCCGTGTGTCCATAACATCAGGGAATCCGAGGTATCACCCTCATTGAATTCCCACTCGATTGTATCCGTCAAGTTGAACTCGGAGGAATCACCCTCACTGGGTCCACACTTGGTGTTTGTACGACAGCTTCGTTATCGGAAGCGGTGAAGGAGGAATCCCCCTCGATGACCACCCAAATAGCTACTCCACAGAGTTAACATCAGAAGTGCTATAAGAGGTTTCACCCTCGGCACTCGATAGTAACGCTGCAGTGTCGTTACAACTAAGGGGGTGATGTGCGGTGTCGGGTCCGGTCTTCAATCCCATTGATCGGGTCTTCTGACGATCCAGCGGCGCAGTCGGGATAGTGTGGTCACTGATAGGTCTCTACCCAGCCTAAACTAAGCAGTTTAGATATGCAGGTAATTATCAACAGCAGTTACATAAACAGGCTATGCATCAAGATAGGTAAAGCAGTAGCAGCAGCAATTCTAATGCAAGCATGGGAAATTAGAATGGGCGTATCGGGATGATCAAAGGGGGGGGGGGCTTGCCTGGTTGCTCGGCGGCAAGGCAAGGTCGTCTATGGTGTCTTCGGGATCCGGAGCTGCGTCGGTCTCGGGGACGACGTCGGGTCGGGGGCTACCGAAGAGAAAGGGGGAGGAAACAGTATAAATATAGAGCAACAGAGCATGACAATACGATACACGGTGCTAGGGTAGTCTAACGCACCATCACACGTAATAGACGAGCGGGAAATATCTGACGATATTTCCCGGGTCTTTGGAATTACGGACAGAGGATAAGAGGGAACGTTGCAAGTTCGGATAGTTAGGGACGCGTGACGGACGAACGGAGCGCGTATTCAGATTCGTCACGTCGTTCTGAGCAACTTTCATGTACAAAGTTTTTCGATCTGAGTTACGGATTATTTTATATGATTTTCTAAAGTTTTTATTAATTTTCTGGAATTTATTATTTATTTAATTCGAATTATCCAGACCATTATCCAAAATAGTGTATGCTGACGTCATCATGACGTCAGCATGATGTCAGCAGGCATCCTGACATTGTGGGTCCCACCTGTCATAGGCTGTCTGGTTAATTAGGGTTAATTATTTGATTAACAATTAATTAAACTAATTAATTAAATTAAATTAATCTAAACAGAGTTAATTAGCCTATTATTTAACTAATTAATTAATTATTTATTTATTTTTCTTTTTATTTCTTTTATTTAAAAGTTTTCGGGCGGGGCCCGTTTGTCAGCGGCCAGGGGGGGCTTGGCCCACCGGCCAGTGGCTCAGGGGGGCGGGGCGCCCACCTGGGTGACCCAGGGGCCCCGGCGGGGCGCGGGCGACGGGCGCGCGGTGCGGCGCTGGCGCGGGCGCGGCGCGCGCGCGGCGACGGCAGAGCGGCGGCGACGGCGATGGGAGCGCAGCTGCGGGCGCGTGTGCCATCGCGAGCAGCGCGGGCGAGCGCGCACGCGCGGTGAGGCAGGGACGCGGGCGGTACGCGACGAGGGCGATGCGGGCGCGGCGGTGCGCGGGGTGGGGTGCGCGCGCGAGGGAGGAGGCCAGGCCGAGGCCTCACCGGCTTGTAGGGCACGGGCAGCGGGCGCGGGGACGACGGCGTGGTCCGCGAGGGGGAACGCGGCGACGGGGCGGCGACGGCGGTAGGCACGGTGTCGGGGGCGAGGCGTCGAGCGGGTCGGGCGCGGTCGCGCGTCGGCTCGGGGCGTCGAGCGCGCGGGCGGCCCGGCGAGCGCGGCGCGGCACCGAGCGGGGCTGGCCCGATCCGGCTCTGGATCGGGGGGGGGGGAAGGGAGCGAGCGAGTGGGGGGGTCTTCTGTGGGTGGGGTGGGGATTAGGGTTTGGGTCTCCAGGGGAGGCCAAATAGGGGAGGGGGTGGCCGGTGGCCCAGTTGGGCCGTGGGGGGGGGCTTTTCTCTCTTCTTCATTTTTTTTGTTTGTTCTGTTTTTCTTTTATATCTTTTTCTTTTATTTATTCCCTTTCTCTGTTTAGTAAATAGCTAGGCCTCAAAATGGTTTTTGTAAAACATGAGACCTAGTTCATAAATACCAGTGTATTATTCCGTACACCTAAAATTAGTTTGGACAAAATATAATTTCATATTTATTTTAGATTTAATAATGGTTATTAAATATTATCTTTATCCACTCTTTGAGGTTGTTTCGAGTCACTTTTCCAATTCCAATGATGTTGGTTTCAATTTTAGAATAGCCTCTGGAATATTTGTTATTTATCTGACATTTTAGTTTATGTGTTTGAACAACTTTTATTTTCACTTTCATTTAAAATTTTGATTTGACTTAGAAGTTGAATGCAATATGATGCAAATATTGATCATGCACTGTTGATCATGCTGACTTGGCATAATCAAAAGGGTGATTACTGTAGTTAACCACTGGGGGTGTTACAAATCTCCTCTACTAACAAAAATTCTCGTCCCGAGAATTAAGAAGTGAAGGAAAAAGTTCGGGGTACTCCGCACGAAGATTATCCTCGCGTTCCCAAGTGGTTCATCTTCAGTATGATTTGACCACTGTACTTTGAGGAACTTGGTAACCTTCTGACGGGTTCGACGTTCGCCTTCATCGAGAATGCGGATCGGATGCTCCTTATAAATAGGTCATCTTGCAATTCGAGCATCTCGTGATCCACTGCTCGGTGTGGAGATTCCTTGAAGCATTTACGAAGTTGCGACACTAGGAAGACGTCGTGGATATGAGAGAATTGCGGTGGAACTCCATTTATATGCCACCTGACCACGTCTGGCAACAATGCAGAAAGGACCAATGTAGCGCGGAGCTAGCTTGCCCTTGATTCCAAAACTGAGTGCCCTTCATAGGGGTGACACGAAGATAAGCTTGATCACCAGGTTGATAGTCAACCCCATCGTTTGCGATCATAGTTGTTCTTCTGGTGGTCCTGAGCCGCCTTGAGATTTTCCCGGACATACGGACTTGTTCTTCGGCGTGTTGAATAATGTCCGGTCTAACAAGAGGTCGTTCCCCAGTTTCTGACCAATTCAGAGGGGTTCGACACTTACGTCCATAGAGAACTTCAAAGGGGGCCATTTTCAAGCTGGCTTGATAGCTGTTGTTATAGGAGAACTCGCGCATATGGAAGAGATTCTTCCCACTTCTTGCCAAACGATATAACACAAGCTCGCAACATGTCTTCAAGCACTTGATTAACTCGTTTCAACTTGGCCTTGGGATTGGGGGTGATAAGCTGAACTCCAGGTGATATGAGTTTCCCATAGCTGTTTTAAAGCTTTCCCATGAATTTTGGAAGTGAAAAGAGACCGCCACGGTCCGAACTAATCTCCTCGGAATACCGTGGAGTGTACAATTCTAGAGATATATAAACTCTGCTAACTGACTAGCAGTGATCGTCTCCTTGATAGGCAGAAAGTGTGCAACTTTGGAGAGTTGGTCGACGACGACAAAAATAGCATCGTGACCCTTCTGTGACTGGGAGATCCTGTAATGAATCCACTTGCACTTTGTCCCATTTTCCATAGAGGAATAGGGAGCGGTTGCAGAATTCCAGCACTTCTGATGTTCTGCTTTAACGCGACGACACACATCACATTCAGCAACATAACGAGCAAATGTCCTGCTTCATTCTAGACCACCAGTATCTTTGACGGAGATCACGATACATTTTGGTGCTACCCGGATGAATAGACAGTGGGGTATCATGCCTCCTTCATGACTTTGTCAGTCATAAGCTCGAAGCGAGGTACGACAATGCGGTCTCTGAAATACAAGGTTCCATCTTCAGACAGCGAGAATCCCTGTACTTTTCAAGGTGAAGATCTTTCTTCATCAAATCAACTTCAGCATCTTTAGCTTGCGCATCTTAACAGCTTTCTCAGATCTGGTTGTATCACAAGGTTATTAAGAGGACCCTGTGGACAATACGCAGATTCAGCTTGCACAGTTCTTCAAAAGACTAGGTTGAGCTCGCTTAACCATGAGGTTTGTCGCAATAGGACTTGCGGCTTAAGGCATCAGCCATCACGTTAGCCTTGCCAGGGGTATAAGAAATACCCAAGTCATAGTCCGCAATGGTCTCCATCCATCTTTGCTGACGGAGTTTAGAGAGGTTGAGTGAACAAGTACTTCAGCTTTTATGATCCGTGTATATCTTCGCAACGATTACCGAGGGGGTAATGTCGCCATAACTGTATGTGCATATATGACACAGCTAGTCTAGATCATGTACGGATAATTCTCTTCATGTGGGCGCAACTGACGGGAGCCATAAGCAATCACTTTACGCTCTGCATAGGACACAGCCTAATCCTTCACGGGATGCGTCACAATAGATCACAAAGTCTTTGCGGGTATCTGGAGAGATAGTACTGGGCAGATGTTAGCTTGTCTTTGAGTGTTTTGAAAACTTTCCTGACATTTTTCTGTCCATTCAAACTTAACGCCCTTGTGAAAGCGATCGGTCAAAGGCTTAGCAATCTTTGAGAAATTCTCGACAAAGCGACGGCAATAGCTTGCAAGGCCGAGAAAACTTCTGACTTGCTTGACGTTTCTTCGGAGGAGTCCGTCAAGAATAGCCTGAACTCGTTCGGGTTCCAGCAATGCCATCCTTCGAAATCACATGACCAAGGTAAGTTACTTCAGAAAGCCAAAATTCACATTTGAATACTTGGCATACAACTGGTGTTCTCGGACCTTTCGAGTACAAGTTCGGAGGTGTTCAGCATGTTCTTCTTTTATTCTTTGAATAGACCAGAATATCATCTAGATATACCCACGACGAATTTGTCGAGATAATCCATGAAGATGTAGTTCATTAACCGGGAAGAAGGTTGCTGGAGCATTGTTAAGCCAAATGACATGACTGTGTACTCATAAGACCATAGCGAGTAACGAATGCTGTCTTCGGAATATCCTCTTCACGAACTCGGATCTGGTGGTATCCCAATCTCAAATCAAGCTTAGAGAATACTGAGGAACCAGCAGTTGATCATACAGATCGTTGATTCTAGGAAGCGGATACTTGTTCTGGATTGTGGCTTGGTTATGGGCCTAATCCTGAACCAATCGGTTAGTTTCCATCCTTCTTCTTAACGAAGAGTGAAGGTGCTCCCCAAGCAGAGGAACTGGGCGGTGAAACCTTTCTTAATGACGTGTCGATTTCTTCCTTAAGTTCGAGAGATGATGCGGAGGCATCTTATAAGGGCGCTTCGCAATAGGAGTTGTGCCTGGTTTCAAGTCAGATCAAACTCAAACGCTCTGGCAGGGGGAATTCCTGGAAGTTCTTAGTAAATGCATGAAAATAACAGATGAAGTCAGAAAGGGTTGAAAATTGATGATGTGGTCTTTGAATGGTTCATTTGAGCACACAAAAA